>CACSLK010027831.1:13371214-13447556 GCA_902706635.1 Striga hermonthica
CCCCGAAAAATTCCCATCCACCAAATCTACACCCCCAATTCACGCAGCAGATCTGAAAATTCTCTTGTCCCAACCAGAAATTCATCAAACACTCTCAGCTGTTCTCGAAAAAATCTTATCAAATCAAATGGCAAAAACCGGCTGCAATATCATCGAAGAAGGGGAGATGATTTCAGAGACCGGGGATAAACATGTCGAGATAGCAACGCCGGGTAAAATCTGGTCAACAACAGAAGGAAATTGTTCGCCGCAGGTCCCTGTTCCGTTTGAGCCGTCGCCTGCCGAAGATGTCGGCGACCGCCGCGACCGCCGCACCTCCCCCACTGCAGACGCGCAGTCCCATGAATTAGGTTTGGACAGTGGGGCCAAGCCTGAGCTGAGGATTAACCCTTTGGGCCTAATACCTACAATTGGGCCCAATACTGCCCAGCTGGACCAACTTACTCACCCATCATCCCCAGCCCGTAAACCAAATGCCCAACCAAGTCAGGCCACACAACCGTCCCAGGCCCATCTGACCCGCAGCCCACTTACACCCTCAGAGGCCATTCAATTTAGCCCTTTCTTGGGCCTTCCTCTATTCGGGCCCCAACAGCCCATCCAATCAACACAGCCCCAACAGCCCATCCAAACAACACAACCCCAACAGCCCATCCAAACAAAACAGCACACCTCTCAGCCCTCAACCATAGCCGCCCCTCATCATCAGAGCCCCACAGCCGCTTCTGCCTTCCTTCTGTCAAGCAGCGGCATCTTGCCTTTCTCCGATGCCGGCGCCACCCCGGCATCCGCTGACTCGTATCCGGCCGGCAATGTACCCGCACCTAATGCCGGAATCTCAGACTCAAATGTCTTGTACGTTCGAGAAGATGGAGTAGTTGTCAAGGCTCCAAACGAGGCGATCGGAACCCATCTCACCGGACACTCTCTGCAAGGGTCGATACCGACGAGCGTTCCCACGGCCAATCCTGCCGCAACCGGGCCACTGCCGACCACATCCATAGGCCCTCTCTCTTTCCGGGAAGCTATTACAGGAAAGAGAGATAGCAGACCGGGAGTATCGGGTGTTCCGCGACCGACACCCAAGGAGTTCACCCTCGATGGGGAATACGAGCATGCTTGCGGCTCCATCATCCGATCGGAGGGAAACAAAGTGAAGGCTCGATTCTCACAGGCCGAAGCTGACCACCTCGCCGGTAAGTTAGCTAACACCCTTGTGTTTAAGTTCTCTTATGACATCCCTCCCCCCCGAGTTGTATCTGCTGGATTAGGTCAGTTGGGATTTAAGGGTAGATTTTCTTTTAAGTGGTACAATTTCAACCATCTCCTAGTCACTTTTGACCTTCCTGAGGATTATAATGAGACTTCGCTTAAGACCTCTATTTCCGTGTGTCGATGCCCAGCTAGGGTGTTCAAGTACACTTCCGGGTTCAACCCGAAGACGGAGACGTCTGTCGTCCCCGTGTGGTGCCGCCTCCCCGGCCTCCCACCACACCTTTATCACCGGGATTCCATCACCACACTGGCAAAGTGTGTCGGAAAACCGGTCCGTATTGATGCCCCGACAGCCCTCCAGTCGAGGGCTAATGTGGCACGATTTTGTGTTGAGATCGATCTCAGGGTTGAGCCTGTCCACGAGATTGAGATTGAGCAGGGTTCGAGACCTTTGCTCAGCGGGTGATCTACGAGAAGATCCCGGTGTTCTGTACCTCATGCAGTCATATAGGGCATATAGCGGCTGATTGCTACATTAGTGGCAATAAGCCACGTCCCACTCTGCCTCCGCACCATCGTGTGACTCAGCCGGGACCCTCAAATGGCCGGAGGGAACCGAAGGGAAAGGGCAAAGGCCCTATCCATGCGCCCGGATCCCCAAAGGGGATCAAGGATAAGGGCAAGGTTGTGATGGTCTCCACTGCCCAAACTGGAAAGGATGTTCATCCTAACCAGCCTAAGCAGTTAGCTTCTGTTGGGCCCAAGGCCAAGACCTCGGGCTTCATTCCCAGACACACCCTTCAGTCGGCCTTTAAGGCCAATCACTCGTTCTTTGCTGTCCTCTCCCCTGAGGCAGAGGACGAGCCCGAGACCTCTACCAGTGATCCCCATAGGTCCTTAGACCTTCCCTTCTTAGACGATGATGACCTCCTAGCTGAGGATCTAGAGCAGCTGGACGCTCCGACTAGTGGTACGTCCATTCACATAGCTGATGACAGCACTCGAGGTGCTGTTCCTTTGTCTGTCCATTCATCTAGCCAGGACCGCCCCCTGGAGATGAGGACAGCTCCCGTCACTGCTCCCCCGAAAGGGGAAGAGCTGGCACATCTTCCCTCTGCTGAGCTTGGGAGCTCGGCTGAGCATATGGCTACACTCCAGCCTCACTCTCTCGGTGAGCACCCGAGTGCTCCTCCGAATGGAGCCTCTCACCCCCCCATCCTGGAGCAGGCATGCGGTCTTAACTGCGCCCAGCATGACGTCTCGTGTGAGAGTTTCGCCTCTAGCGCATTCGTCCACTTTGACAGACAAGAGACGACCCCAGAGCTGGGGCAGGTCCCTAGTTCTGCTTTGGGTTCGATTCCTCAGCCCGATGACTCGCAGGCTACGAGCACTTTCCGAGGGCGTCCCCCCTCGAAGTCCAGACCCACACCGCGCGTGACACGACGGACAGTCTCCCCCGCCCTTCGATCCTTTCGCCACATACCTCCTCCTTCAGGGGGTTTGACCCAGCATCGCCACAGTCGGGCCACGTCTGGTGGCTCCCACAACTGTTGATATGTCTATCACATCTATTACCTGGAATGGCCGGGGCCTGGCTAATAGGGCCACCCTCGCTCATCTCCACTCTCTCATACGTGATCATAGATTGGACTTCGTTGGCTTTTTAGAGCCGATGATTCGCACCCCTGATTTTGACTATTACTCACGCCGCCTTGGCTTCCACTCGGGCGTGGGTAACACTTCGCATAAGATCTGGTTCTTCCACTCGCGTGACTACACCTGTCGGGTTCTCCGGGATACCGACCAGGTGCTTCATGTCGAGCATTCTGCGGCCCACCTCTCCGAGCCCATATTTCACACCTTGGTTTACGCCAAGTGTAATAGGGTTCGCCACCACTCCTTCCACGACACTGTCAGGGATTCCTGGCTTCAGCCGACTAGGCTCTTCGGGATGCGCAATCTCGAGGCGAAGCTCGGCAGACTGCGGCGAAGGTTGAGACAGTGGAACTGGGATGTTTTTGGAAACCTCCGTCAGCGCCTTTCTGTGGCTCAGAGTGCGCATGCGGAGGCTGAGCGGGCCTATGATCTGGACCCCACTCCGGAGAATAGGACTGCGATGCGTCGCTGCCATGCAGAGTACCAGCTTCGACTCCTTATGAAGGAGGATTTCTAGAAGCAGAAGGCGGCCGTTCGCTGGGTGGCCGAGGGCGAGCGGAATACTAGGTTCTTCTAGGGTTTTGTTAGGCAGAAGCGTGCTAAATCGTACATTCACAGTATTGAGGCTGACGGGTCACTCCTGACCCAAGAGTCTCAGATTCGGGAGTCGGCTACTGCCCACTTCCCGAACCTTTTTACCTCCGACAGAGGGGCTCTCGATGCCCCGATCGCTACTTTCTTTCCCACCATTCCTCCTTCGGTCGACCTCGTCGGCCTCTGTGAGCTCCCGAGTAGGGAGGAGGTTAGGGATGCTGTTTTTGGGATTGATCCCAACAGTGTCTCTGGCCCCGATGGGTTCTCTTCCCTCTTCTATCAGGTCTGCTGGGACATAGTCGAGCCTGATGTTGAGGAGGCTATGTTGGATTTCTTCTCCGGTCATCGGATGCCGGACTCCTTCACTACTACCTCTGTCGTCTTGATTCCCAAAAGACCCATTCCGAGCTATTGGTCCGACTACAGGCCCATCAGCCTGTGTAACGTGACCAACAAACTCATTTCGAAGATTCTTAACGGCCGCCTTTCCCCTCTTCTCCCCTCCCTCATCTATCCGAACCAGAGTGGGTTCATCAAGGATCGGGTCATTATTGACAACATACTTTTGGCCGACGAGATGATCCACGATATCTCCCATGCGGATTGGAAGCCGGCACCGAACCTTGCGCTCAAGTTAGACATGGCTAAGGCGTACGACAGGGTGGAGTGGCCGTTTCTTAGGGAGGCTCTGGCTAGGATGGGATTTCCTGAGCGGTGGATCAGTTTTGTCGAGGCGTGTGTGGAGCACTGTACATTCTCGGTCCTGGTTAATGGTAACCCCACTGACTTCTTTCCCTCCTCTAGGGGCCTTAGACAGGGTGACCCCCTTTCCTCATCCCTTTTTGTCCTTGCGGCAGACTACCTCTCTTGCTGCCTTGACGGCTTCATCCGCGACTATCCACGGATGACATACAGCACCCGTGGCTATGGTCCTTCCATCTCGCACCTTTCTTATGCGGATGACTTCATCATCTTCACTCGGGCGGATGTTGATGGGCTGATCGAGCTTATGCACCTTCTGGAGCACTATAGCTCGGTTACCGGCCAGCTGATTAGTGTGCAGAAGAGCACCTTCACCCTCTCCTCCTCTAGCGCGGACAGTTGGGCTCAGCGGATCCATGAGATCACTGGCTTTGCGCGCGGCGACCTTCCCATTACCTACCTCGGTGCCCCCTTATATAAGGGTCACCTCTCGAGAGCGCTCTTTGTGGACATTAGACAGAGGATGATCGATAGGATCTCTGGTTGGTCGCATAGACACCTCTCTTTCGGTGGTCGGCTTGCGCTGATCAAGAGCACCCTTAGCTCTCTTCCGCTTCACCTTCTTATGGTCCTCGACGCCCCTAGGTCTACTCTTGACGAGATTGACTAGATTATGGCTCGTTATTTTTGGGGTTACGAGGACGGTTCTGGGAGGGGGAGATGTACCCACTGGGTGGGTTGGGATTCTATTTGCCGGCCTTCCTCTGAGGGAGGCCTTGGCATCCGCCGTCTTAGGGATATAGTTACTGCCTTCTCCTACAAGTTGTGGTGGCGCTTCAGGGAAGGAAAGTCGCTTTGGGCCCAGTACCTTCGCGACAAGTACTGTCCTAGACGTGCCAACCACCCTTGTTGGGTGACGGCGGGTAGTCATGATAGCAGACAGTGGCGGCGCCTCACTAGGGTCGGTAGGCGTTCCCAGGATCACATTTTTTGGGTTTTGGGTGAGGGTGAGGTTAGTTTTTGGGATGAGTGGTGGCTAGGTGATAGGCCGTTGTCTAGCGATAGGCAGGTGTCGCATTCCCCCTACCTGCTTGTGAGCGACCTGTGGACGGACGGGTCGTGGGATAGGGGGAAGCTTGATAGAGAGCTGGGCTCCGGGGCGGGTTTTAGCGAGCAGTTATTAGATCAGATCCAGCAGATCCCCATCTCGGGGGACGGTTCGGATGGCATGAGGTGGAGACTTACATCATCGGGTGTGTTCTCTACTACCTCGGCTTGGGAGCAGATCAGGCTGAGAGATCGGCCTAATCGCCTCTTCGGAGCCATCTGGAGCGATCTCTTTCCCCCTACTATTTCGGTTTTCCTTTGGCGCCTCCTTCTGCGCCGGATACCCGTGGACACTGTTTTACATGCGAGGGGGTTCTCCTTCCCTTCACGGTGTGTGTGTTGTTCTGAGACCGGACGTCATGAGACCGAGACCTTTACCCACCTTTTTCTAGAGAGTGAGATTGTGAGGAGAGTGTGGGAGCATTTTGCCACTTGGACTCATATACCCCTACCCTCTCACATTGTTTTGCAGGTACAGAGACACCTTTCACTCCTCACATCATTGGGCAGGCTCACTGCTAGAGACTGGACAGGCTGCACGCCACCACACCGCTACTTGGTAGCCTCCCCTGCGCTTGTTCGGTCTCCTCGACCCAGAGCTGTCGTTTGGCTTCGACCCGACCCACCTTGGGTCAAGCTGAACACTGATGGCTCTTTTGATCGCCAGACCGGAGTTGCCGGAGGAGGAGGGTTGATCCGGGACCGCAGCGGCGCTCTTATCACCGCCTTCCACACGTCCCTTCAGGCCTCCTCGAGCTACGATGCAGAGATTCAGGCTCTACAGATTGGCCTTCATCTTGCTGCCCACCTCTCTAGTCACATTTGGATCGAGCTGAACGCTGCGGCGGTCGTCACCATCCTGACTTCGGGCCACCAGGGCTCGTGGCAGATTCAGCACCCGCTTATGCGCATTAGAGCTCTCCTACGGTCTGTCCATCACAGGATTACGCATATCTTCCGTGAGGGGAAGAGACCTGCTGACTACCTAGCCAGCCTTGGTGCCACCACACCGGACCTCCACACGTATCAGACCGACACCACTGCTCCACTCTGTCTTCGCACGTTGGTACGGATGGACCAGCTTGGATACCCATCTTTTCGGTTTTAGTAGATTTCATTTCTCTCATCTGACTATTCACTTATTCCGGGCACCTGTTAGCCCGATGACAGACCTTGTAGTATTTATTTTCCTTTTCCTTTGCTGCTTTTGTTCTCTCTTTTGATTGTGAGACTATGTTGATTGTATTTGGTTGATATTATGGCCCCCTCGGGGTCTTGATCTATATACAGGTTGGGGATCCAGCCTAATCCCCCGCCCCCGGGGCGTTTTAGTAAAAAAAAAAAAAAAAAAACCTAGCACCAACAGACAGATAACATAGCAACACCATACAACTAACATTGCAACATGATAAAACTAATCTAGCAGAGATATATAACTAACTTAGCACCAACATAAAGCTATCATAGCAACATAATACAACTAACATTGCAACATGATAAAACTAACCTAGCACCAACATAAAACTAACATATCAACACCATACAACTAACATTGCAACATGATAAGACTGACCTAGCAGAGATATATAACTAACCTAGCACTAACATAAAGCTAACATTGCAACACCATACAAGTAACATTGCAACATGATAAAACTAACCTAGCAGAGATATATAACTAACTTAGCACAATCATACAACTAACCTAGCATAATCATACAACTAACCTAGCACCATCAGATAATTAACCTAACATGCTAGGTTATTTATATTTAATTGCAAGTTTAGTTGTCAACGGTCAACGCCGGAAGTCAACGGATTTTCACCGGAAGTCAACGGTCAACGCCGGAAGTCAACGGTCAATGCCGGAGTCAACGGGTCAAAATAATATTTAAATAATTAAAATAATTAAAAGAAAATATTAAATCTTAGCCACACATTATGTACCAAATCTTGTGGCTAGAAATGAGTCTCACATCCAGATTTATCATTTTTTAAGAATGGTAAGTCAATTTCTGATCAACACTCTTTCTGCATTTATTGTTTTCTTTTAGTAGAAACTTTTATTTTGGAAAAATTTCAAAAATGTGATAAGATTTTTTTGGAAAGAATTCAAGTATGTGATAAGATATTTTTTTAGATAGGATACATCAACAAAATCTCCTATTTCGATGGAACATATGTTTACTAATCAAACAATTTTAAAATTAAGAGATTGGGATCAACAAAATCTAATGTTTATTGGCATGTGATTTAATATAACTATTTTTGTGGAACTAATTAACCAAAAGTACATTTTTTTTAAAAATCTTATCTTATCTTTTTTTTTTTCAAATTTTCCTTAAGATCGGTTTCACGTTATTAGCTCACATGATAAATTTGAATATACACCCTATAAATATTCAACATGCTAAACCCATATTTAACACTTTACACGCATCTTTGAAAGCACAGTTCCAAAAAACAAAAACACCACCAATTGACATGGAAAAACCCTTCGGTATCATTAAATGATGTTGAAGGAAACAAGAAATGCCCGTTAAAACTTCGTGTGGTTCGTATGTTTGAGCGCGAGTCTCTAAATCTTCAACACAACATATTGAAGATCCTCTTCAAGATAGGGAGGTATTTTTTCTATTTAATTTTTTTTATATTACGAATTCAACTACATACAAAAACATTTTGTTTAATCGTTCTTTGTTTGTATTTGCAGGGCGCACACATCGTAGGTTTGGTATGCAATGTTCATATTCAAAAGATAAGGGAAGAACTGGAGGAAGGCCGTATCTATTTTATTAGTAATTATGAATTGGATAGTAATTGATATGCCTGATATTGTTTTTAGGATAGTTTACAGAAATAAATCATCCCTTAATTGAAGGGATTTAGTATTCAAAATACACATTATACAAAATAATTTGAACGATTCTATTGAGGGATTCTACATAATTCAAATAATAAAAAATCATGATGTGTTTAACTGATTTTTTTTTGTACTAATCTATCTATATATATATATCTATATAAAAAGAGACAACCTATTTACCAAAAATAGTAACAAAAAAATCAACAAACATTTATTGCATTATATTTTTGACAGTTTTTATTTATTGCTTTAAATTATTCCTAAAAATCAATCAGCTATATATGTACCTTAAATTAATGGGCTTTTGTGGATTTAATCTATAATAATATAAAAAGGTTGTTAGAAAAATAAAAAAATAGTATGGTTGACTTTAAAAAATAAAAGTTTGACTTACCTCTTTAAGTAATACATGCTACTTAAGGAAATAACTATGCAGGTCCCACCTGGTTAATTAATTAATATAAATTTAAGAAAAAACTTAAATTACGTTATTAAGATAATCAATCAATCCTACATTCCGAAATTTTGTTACACATTTTATTCGGATTTTGTGGGATTTGTTACTATGAATTCGAAATTTCGGAACACATTTTTAACTGATTCTCTGCGACTTTTTTTGTGTTCTATTGACTTACCAAAAAAATCGAATTTTGTTAACTAATGACGCTGATTTCTCTCATATTTAAAATGATTCAGAATTTGTTCAACAAATGACACCACAAATCTCGTGTTCGATTTTTTTATTTTGTTAACAAATATGAGATGAGATTGTCTTGCCTAAATTATCTCACTTAATTGTTCTTTTGTGGAGTTTTATTGTGGAGTTTTAATAATTATGTAGATATTTTGTTCACATTGCAATATTGTGGAGTTTTATTTATATTGTCACGCGCTTAAATATCTTACCCCATCCGGAATTAAAATCTGTTCCCATAGCAAAAATTGCGGAATTAATACAGATAACTCACGCGAATATCTTCACAAAATCAATCCATATTTATCATCAAAATTTTTTGGTTATTATCTTACCAAAATCTTTCCATATTTTTTTCGTTAGATAAACGTGCAGAGAGAATGGTGTATAAAAAGGTATTCATTGATAGCAATTTTTTTATCACCTCTTTAAAATGTGCAGAGAAAAAAAATACAGAGTTCAATTTCAAAACACGTAGAGAATATAATGCCGCGATACACGTGAGAACTGACCGGTGCTGCTGCTTTCGATTGTTTTTCTTTTCCCCTGATGATTGGCCTGCTGAAATTTTAGCGTGACGAAGACTGGAAGCCTAAGCGGCCAGAACTCCAACTGGAGCGGTTAGACGAGGCGGTGCGCGTCCAGGCTCCGGTTAGAGGAGCTACTGACTGGAATTCTTAGAGGACTGCCGACGACAGGAGGATTGGTGAGGCGGTTCAACGCCACGAGACTAATTTTTTCTTGAAGGATAATTGACGGACAAAACGGGTCATGGCGGTTGGTGCTCTCTGACGTGGGCCGACGGCTTGTGTCTGCACGAGGATTCTGTTCGTCGAACATGGCAGACGCATTTTCCAACAAATTGAAGGACATGGCGTCTGAAGGTGTGCTAAGAACGGCTAAAGTTCTCTGGTCACGACGAAAGCTTGCAGGCCGGAGAAAGTGGCTTATTTGGAAGTCGGAAATCTCTGGCTGATCTCGGATTTATTGTCGGAAGAGAAGGTTGGTTGCATGACCGGAGAAGAAGGCCGGCGAGATTTCAGCGTACGAAACTTCTGTGTCGAGATTTCAGCGTGAGAAACTTCAATGAAAATTTATCTAACCAAATTTTACGCTTTTAAGTATATTTTCTTTAAAAAGAAAAACATATTTTCCTTTATCAATTTGTTTTTAATCCCTATTATTTCGTTAGTTTTTTTGATATACTTGCAAAAAATTTTAATTTTTTTCTATATTTGTGTATGAGTAATTTTTGAGTTTAGCAATGTAGTTGGCAATAATTCCTAACACCATTTTAGAAAGAACAATTTTCTTTTGAAACAAACAAAAAATATTATTTGACAAAATTGACAATATGTATTAATAACTTATAACGTGGTTACATTGTAAATTTGTAAGAATATTTAAAATATTTTATCTCCATATTCATAAATTAAGGTAAATAAATATGGGCTGGAATAATTATATCTTATTCTGATGGAAATCTTTCAAATATGCCTAACTTCATTCTTCTAATTTTTTGTTTTTCATGTTCAAATAAATCGCCCAAAAAACCAATGTCCCTAATCTAAATTAGCAGTTAATTAAATGTGTGAATATATAATTGTTATCATCCGACTCGGCAAGACGCTGTTAAGAGGTTTTAAGCATCTTATTACATGCGATTAACTGTTAAACCGACGTGAATCAGAACCGCACCGATCTACACCAAAGAACCGGTCTGAACCACCAAAGACCGAAGTGTTCAACGATTACCGAGGTCAACATCCACCGAGGACAACATGAACCGAGGTCGTCACCTCCTTAAGCAGGTGACAAGGCATCTACGAGAGACTCTCCTGCTCCACAAGATCTGTCATCATTTACGTGGGGCCCCCTGCCTCAAACCGCCCATAAAAAGCCACTTTATCCAAAAAGTAGTACACGGATCTCAATGTATCAACCCGAAACTACTATAAATAGCGGACCTATAACAATTGTAGGGGGATCTCTTTTTCTCAAAATTACCGAACTGTAAACCCTTTACTAAGCAACATGTAAAAGCCCATCACGGCTCTTCACCTCGGTTCACCTCGGACCGGGGCCATTGTTGATTCAATCGTACATGCTTTACGTTCAAATCATTCCAAATTACTCACTTAATCATATATTACATCGTTGTTAACAATCACATAACAACAATAATATATATCAATATAATATATATCAATTGAATAATATCGATAAGTGCAAATAAATCTCCTTGATTTAGGGCCATCAATATTTGGAATAGATAAAAACAAAATTAGATTTTAGCTATATTTAAGAATTTATTACTACTAAATTCGTGAAAATTTGAGTAGTTAGCATATTTTTACATATTTTCAAATACTCTTATATATAATATATGATATATAATTCAGATTCGTTAAGTTTATTTTTTATGTAGTCATTAAATTAAAAAATAGGTATTTCCTTATAAAATCTCACACACACACACACACATATATATATATATACATTTGAATATTTTCATGTTTGTTGTTCTAGAGACATTAATAAAAACGGCTAGATATCGAAAAAATGAAATGACACGTTATTTAAAGCTCTACACAATCTCCCATTCTTCAGCAAGATAACTGCAAAAACTATCACAGTATAAATTGATCTGATATGTAATTATTGTTTCGAACAATTTATTATTTGTATTATTTTTATAAATCCACACATAATTTAATAGAAGACTAAATATTTTGAAGAAAAAATTTAAATCCAAACATTTAAATGAATCAATCACACACAGATTTATTTTCATGGTAATTAATTATGAAAAATACATGTTAGAAAAATCAACAATGAGATGTTTTAAATATAATAATTATATGAAATATAATGAGATGTTTAAGGGTATGTTTGGTATGACATATAAGCTAGCTTATAGCTTATTTGATTAGCTTATAAGCTTCCTGTATTAAATAAGCCCTGTTGGTAGGACGAGCTTATTTAAAAAGCTCGAGCTTATTTGATAAGCTTGTTTAGGTAGCGTTTCAAAATAAGCTCGTTGAATTTTTTATTTCAGCTAGCTTATAAGCTACTTTTACCAAACACTTTTATCATATAAGCTAGCTTATAAGCTATAAGTCATAAGCTATAAGCTATAAGCTAGCTTATCACATATAAGCTATCAGCTAGCTTATCAGCTATCAGCTAGCTTATCAGCTAGTTTTACCAAACACACCCTAAACATAATAAATCATATTTATTTATATTTTAAATTTAAAAGTTTTAATGAATAAGCTCGTCCATGCATCGCATGAGATGCTCACTAGAGGAATAGAAGATAGAGATGAGTACAATTTATTTACAATATGTGAATATGTTAACTTTCATTATCTTTACTTATAAGCATGATCTGAAATGTAATAATTTTACAGCGAGTGAAATAAACATATATATTATATATTAAATTATTATAAATCATAAAATAAAATAAAAATAATTATTAATATTCCAAATTATTTGTATACTAATCAATATCCCTACATTGTTTTAATATATGCGATTTATAATTAATGTCCCGTGCATCGCACGGGCCACGTACTAGTTTAGATAAAGTTAGATAGTACTTACAATTTTGCAAAAGTCAAAATTCTTTCTCATTTTTTATTTTAAAAAAAAATGATTACCATAAAATCGAGAATTTCGAATAAGGCAAAATAATCACATATATCTTTTACTAATTGCAAGAGATTAATTATTTATTAAAAAAAATTGAATTGCATAGAATCGAGTTAAATTATGTAAAATTTGGCATGACAATTTTGTAAATATAAAAAAATAAATTATTTACCATAAAATCGGGAATTTCAAATTAGGCAAAATACTTTAACATGTATAATTACTTAATTGTTAGAGATCATGTTTATTAAAAAAAAAAATAGATTGCATCGAATCGGGCCCGATTTCAAATTGAAAATTAAAATTTAAAAATCTCTTATCATTTGGCTGTTACTTTCTTTAGTTCAGATTTTTTATACCTAAAATAGAGTGAGATAATATTAATTTGCAACTCAAAATTAAATCGAATTGGAACATCCTAAAAATTTGAATTTGTTTAATTATCTATAATACAAATTTTAAATTGATTGCATACACTTAAAAAATAAATAATGATTGCATACACTTATAAAATTTCATATATATATATATATATATATATATATATATATATATATCCTGCTAAATAATTAATTGATTTATTTAAACTTATCTCGAATCCTAATATAATTTATGGTGATAGACGATGTATCAGAAGACTAAACAAATAATATTGTATACAATGATGTGTTTAATGATATATAAATTACATTTTGTTTATTTCAATACATGGGTTTTACATTCTTCCAATCATCCAATCATGCAAATCTAAATATTTATCTAAATAAAATTAGCCCGTGGATGGCACGAGTACCACACTAATAAAAAACAAAGGGAAATATTAATATTACACGTTGTTCCAAGCGTTAAAACTCCCGACCACATGGTTCTTTTAATATCACATTGTTAAAAAAACCTGCAATTCGTCATCGACAAGGTTTAATTACACCCCAAAGTGCAAATATTACATTGCTAAAATTTCGCTAACCAACCTTTCCAAATTCCGAGACGACGAGCCACCGGCGGCAACGGCCGTCGCTGCCTTCTCTCTCCACTCAGCAGCCCTTTCCCTCATCATCTTACCTCTATTCCCGTCCAACAGTTCTCTTACCAGAAACCCTACTTCATCTCTCCTCACATCGCCCCCAATTTCCATCCCGACACCCCATACCCCGCACGTGTACCTGCAATTCAGCCTCTGGTCGGCGAAAAACGGCCAGCACAGCATCGGTACACCACTACACAAGCTCTCCACAATCGAATTCCAGCCACAATGCGTCAAAAATCCTCCCACGGCAGGGTGGCGGAGGACCTCCTCCTGCGGCGCCCACCCGGCGACGAAGGCTCTATCCCCAACCTCCACCCAGAACTCCGGAGGCAGAGCGGCGGCATCCCCGCGGACGAGATCCGGCCGGACTATCCACAGGAAACTCTTCCCGCTCCCGGCAAGCCCCCAGGCAAACTCACTCAGCTGTTTTGGATCTAAAACAGTAATGCTTCCAAAATTGACGTAGACGACAGAGTTTTCGGGTTGGGATCCGAGCCAGTCGAGGCAGGCCCGATCTTCTTTCCAGAGGCTCAATCCGACCGATTTCAGAGCGTTGTCTGCCGGAAGTTGGTCTAGGAGGAGGTGGAGGGGTCCAACGGTGTAGATTTTGGGGCAGATGGCGGAGAGAGAAGCCAAAACGTTTTGCTCCAGTGCATCTATGGTGTTGATGACAATGGCTGCTGCTTTTGATGATCGAGCATATGCTGTTATGACGAAGTTCATCAAGGGATCTTTAGGATCAGTGGTTTGAATGGTGCTTGAGAAATGCTTGAGGCGCAGAGGAATCACACCTGGAATCCAATCTATTGGAGTTTCCAGGTATCCATTTTCCAACCAGCTCTTGTCTGCAACATCAACAGGGTTCTCAATTGGATCCACTTCTATTTATATGTACGTTATTATTTGAGATACGAAAAATAGGGACGATATCTGGAGGGCTTTTAGGTGCTAATATGTTTGAACTTTGAACCCACATACATGCCTCTGCTAAAGCAAATTAGAAGCTTTTGTTAGAATTTGAACATTTGAGCTTTCGATTTCATTTAGTGTTTTAAGATGCCAATTTTTCCTTTGAGTTTTGCATAATTAAGTCTGAAGTTCAAAGCAGTGGACAGTTGGTTAGACTTGTTAATCTTGGCTTCTTGCTATTTATTTTCACATTCAATTGACAATTAAATTATATCAAGCACTACCTTAGTTAGTATGATGAACCAAAAAATGGAAGATAAACAGGACCTTTGCTGGCAATTGCACACACACACACACACAAATGCTCACAAACTACCTTTTAGAGGTATGATTCCTTTTTCGACAAGATGCACGAGGTTTTTATTGCACGTGAAGCTAACCGCATTAGCCGTCTGCAGCAGAACACATGGAACTCCGACCCTCTCGGCCGCATCCAGCGCGAAATCCATTACGGTGTCTGCTATCACACAGGTGACAGGCGGGACGTCCGAGTTGAGATTGTGTATGAGGTCGTTAAGCGGCGCCAGACAGTTGTCTTTGGTGGAGAGACAGAGAGATCTGATGTCCTGCGTGGAGTTGGCGGCATTATCTGGCTGCGGCGGGAGGCCGTCCGGTATGGAGACAAACCGGAAGGTCGGGTGGGAAGGCAGGGAGCCGTGGGATTGGTGGAGGCGAGTGAGGTTGTAATGGGTGTGGACAAAGGTTATGCGGACGCCCTTGTGGTGGAGGAGTACAGCCAGCCTGAGCATGGGGTTGATGTGGCCTTGAGCCGGAAAAGGTACGCAGATTGCATGAGGTACCTTTTGTGTTCTGTTCTTTGATGCCGATCCCATCACTGCTCTGAGTTTTTTTTTGTGTGTTTAATTTGCTATTAAGTTTTTTTTGTGTTTTGCTCTTCATTTGTTTCTTCTGTCACGTCTTATTTAAGTATCTCTCGTCCACACATACAGACGCACATGTTGGTTCCTCGTCACCTTTCGTCACCAATCTTTCTTTACAGCAGACGGACAAAAGAAACACGATAACTTGAATCAAAATATTATATTTGAAAATCAAAGAGTCTGTTTATTGTATTGTATTGTATTGTATTCACACACGTATTCCTTTTGGTTTCAAAGATTATTACAAATGCATCACGTATCACTATTGTTTTTAGGGAAAATGCTATGTTCCTGTTACGGTACCACTTCGTCGGGTGTTTTAACCATTCGATCATCTATCTTAACCAACTATATATGTATCCAACGGTTAAAACACCCGACGAGATGGTACCGTAATGGGACCGTAGCATTTCCCTGTTTTTAATTCGGACAATTAGGCGCCTTCTAGACTGTTATGCCGTTCGAGAGCCGGCTAGATGTCATATAATTTTTTGTACAACTTTTAATATATTTTCATAATATAATGAAACTACAATTTCATCGTCAAGTATATACAATAATTATAGAACTTTAGAAATAATAATCATGTCAAATAATATAGTAACAGTAAATATATATATTTTGCAAATTTCTGTATTTAATCATAGTAACGGGTTTATTTTATACTATGAATTTTATGAGTTTTGACTGCCTGGACCCTAATTAATTATTATCTAAATGCTGGATCCCAGCCTGGATAAAACCAGCATCACACGTAAAAACAGTTTATACGCCCAGTATAACATAGCTGTGAATTCATAATAATTAATCTCAAACAGATAATCAATTTTAAGCAATAGTAGCAATACTGAGATTGTTGATAGGTCATTCGTCCTTGAACCGGCAACTGAATAGCTTTGAACAGATTTTCTTCCCTGAAATGACATCTGTGGACATGCAACACTTTGTGGATGTTTTAGGCTTCCGACGCTAAGTCAGTTCTCGAAATATGAAAGGCGATAATTATATATAAGTATTGAAAAGCCAGAGAGAAAAGGAGACTCCCGAACTTTCGCGAATAAAAGTTCGTTCGAGCTTGTTCATATTCGACAAGAGCTTGTTTGTTTGTTAATCGAGTCGAGTTCGAATAATAAATTAGGCTCGTTTAATAATTGAAAGAACACGAGTTCGTTTGCGAACGTTCAATAATGTTTTCGAATATTAATTTAATATAATATTATTTTATTTTTTGTATATTTACATAAAATTTTTGATAAAAAAATTTAAAATATAAACATTTTTATTTTTTATTTTTTTTACTTTCAAGTTCGTATGAAACAATTTTCGAGTTAATCAATCAATTTTAAAAATTTTGTTTCATAAATTATTCAGACATGAATGAACTCCAACTTTGACGAACAATTAAACGAATGAGCTCGAAAATATTGAACGTTTTCGAATATTAATTTAATATAATATTATTTTATTTTTTGTATATTTACATAAAATTTTTGATAAAAAAATTTAAAATATAAACATTTTTTTTTTTATTTTTTTTACTTTCAAGTTCGTATGAAACAATTTTCGAGTTAATCAATCAATTTTAAAAATTTTGTTTCATAAATTATTCAGACATGAATGAACTCCAACTTTGACGAACAATTAAACGAATGAGCTCGAAAATAATTTTTTTGCTTGAAAAATAAATGAACGAACAAGCTCAAAATGCTTGTTTCGTTATGTTCGAACAACAAGCTCAAAATGCTTGTTTTGTTATGTCCACCGAGGACTTTTATGTTCTTTTATGTTCTTCAGTTGAATTTGAATTAAGAATTGATTGAGTTTATCGTGTTCTTGAGATTGTGATCTCATTAATATCATCTCATCTCATACCCTACATCATATACTGAAGAAAGTCCCAACTTGTACGGTTCTCTGCATCATATACTAAATAAAGTTGTCATTAGATTAAAATATTCTAATAAAGATCATGTTGCATATAAAACAAGACTCGTGCGCCATAAAATATTGGGCAATTATTGTTCACTCGTGCCACATTGTATATTAAACTCACCTACATTTTTTTTTTCCCTTCAACGATAACAAACTCAGCTACTATTCATTCACCTTTATTTATTGAACTTAAATGCACTTTATATGCATAGCAATGTGAAGAATAAACGAATAAATTGGTCTGTACCAAAAAAAAAAAAACAAAAAAACGAATAAATTGGCGACTTGTTCCCAGTTGGATTGATATCATCAAATTATACGGGAAATTCACGTCAAATATTTCTCTGAAATCATTGAACAGCCGCTCGTTATATCCATTTTTAATGGGCAATGATACAGTATAGTTTGTAAGCTGATTGTGTTTAAAAAAAAAAAAATCATATGATATATTGGAATCAATGTTTGAGAGTTTGGATGAGTTTTTGTTTTCTTCCATGTAATAGGTAGAGGTGGCCAAAGCCCGGGCCGGTTCACGGCCCAGAGGGCCTCAAATGCTGGCCCGTGATTAGCCCAGCTAAATTTAAGGGCCGGTCCGATTTGATGGTTCATTGAACTGCAGGTTTAAAAAACATTATAACTGTGACACGCAAGAAACCTGAGCCTGGCCTGGAACCGGCAGGTCAGAAAAGAGTACAACACGACCCGTAATCGGCCTTTAAGGGGTTCTGAGCCGGTTCAAAAATCGTCCAAGGCGGGCCGGTCTGGGGCTAGTTCACGGGCCGGGCCAACCGTGGCCATGTCTAGTAATAGGTCCCTCCAATAGTTAGAAGCAAGGTTTTCAAAATTGAGATTCTACGTCGTTTTGGGTGCAGAATCGGAATCGTAGAATCGGAATCGTAAAATCGTAAGACTCTACTCAAAACTTCTAAAATTAATTATTTTAACAGGTTTTATGGTAATCATCAAGAATATGCATCAAAATGCTAAAAAAAACCACCACTTGTTTTTGAAAATATAAATGTTCAAATTTTAACACTCTACGCGTTCAAACTTCAAAGTTAACACTTACAAATACATAGACAAATTAGAAAATCAAATGTTCAATATCACCAAAGTCCGAAAGGCAAACATACTAGTGAATAGTGAAATAACACCAAAGTCCGCGGAATAGTCGTTCCCGAAGTAGACATTATATCATTTGAAAACTGAAATTGAAATTTGAAAGATAATCATCAATTAGCACAATTGAGTACCAAAAAAAAGGACCAAAAGGCCGAAGAAGAAGACTGCTCAATCTCCCTGTTCCAACAATTATAAAAAAAAAAAAAATTGCAGGGAGATAAGTAGGGATAAATGGTTATCTCTAAACGGGAGAACAACAAAGTGATGAAGCTTAATTGCTGAGAAGACTGCTCGGACGAAGAAGACGTAGGCGTCGAGGCCGAGCCATTTTAATGTCGGAGACTCGGAGTTCGGATTGTGGGAGGCTACAGCCGTGTGAACTGTGGAGGATTGGAGGCCGAAGAAGAAGTGAGAGAGAGATGGATTTGAGTTTAACGTCGGAGACTTGGAGTACGACGGTCGGCCGGCGAGGGATGGAGGTGAAGAAGTCGCGGACGGAAGACGGGAAGAGCAGATTAGGGATTAGGATTTTAGGATTTTTAGGGTTCTTATTAGAAAAATTTAATTAATTTGGTTTGTATTGGGCCAAGGGAGGGAATCTTTATGCTTCTTTGGGCCAATTTGTGTAAAAAAGAAAATCAAAAGAAACAACCCAAGTGCCCAAACACAGCCCAACTTTAAAATCTGGTTCTGGTACATTAATTTGAGTTTTGCACAGAATCGGTCAAATTCGTAGAATCGATCCAATTTTACGATTTTGACCGATTCTATCGATTCTGTAGCGACTCTACATTCCTTTGCAATTTTGAGAGACTTAGAATAGATTTAGTGAGTTTGAGTCGTAGAATCGGCGATTCTACGACTCAAAGTCGCGATTTTGATGACCTTGGTTAGAAGACATACAAAATTATATAAAAATAGAATCTACATTTCAACAATTCACCGGAGTCCACCATACCACCTAGTAAGAACTACCTTCATATGATAGTGGATACTGAAAAAACATAAACCTACTAAAGTAGTTTTTTAGTTCACTTTGAAGGTTAATATTACGGGAAGTAAAATACAAGTAATAAATTTATTTCATATAGATGTCATAAAGTTGTGGTGGTCAGTTAGAGCATCTTTAACTATAATTCCCCATAAATCTCCTTTTACACTTCCCAATATGTCACGTCATCTAAAACTTCATTTTTACTCCTACACACATAAACCTCTAATAACAATAAAACCCATAAACCTCTTTTTTATGGTCCCACATGTTTCTCACTCAACATTATACTCTTATTTTTTTATTAATATTTTTTACATTATAAATCTACTTTTTTTTACTTTTAATATTTTTTATGAGGTTTATGGGAGGTTTAAGAATGTAAACCTGGTTTACATTTGTAAATCTTAAACCTCCTTTCTTTTAGTAGATAAACCTATTAAAGTGAGGTTTATAAACCTTGCACAAACCTCTTGTTAAAGATGCCCTTAGTTTGTATGTCAAACATATAAAAAGTATTCCTTTTTGAAGCTACATATTGTGTGACATGGTTTTTCGTTTTTAATTGTTTTTTTTCGAAACGATAGAGCTCTCAATAACAGACGGAAACCGAATTTAGAGTTTGTACAAACGGAGAGCTCAATGGCCCTGATGAAAAATAAAAGCAACATGGAGAGACACCCCACAATGGTGCTCTAAGCAAAACAACAAACCAAACAACACCTAAATACAAAAGATAGAAAACTAGGCCAACCAAAAAACTTAACAAAGAAACAGGAACAAGTCACCAACAACTCAAGAGCACCACCACCATATTAAATGCAGCAGGACAACTGGGACCTTCAGCAGCAAACAAAGACCTGAATAGTCACAAGTAGCAGTCACCGATTGGGATTTAACTTCCATTGAACCACAAGGACCTGGATAGTCACATACCCCATAACAAACTACTATAGCAACCTAAAATTCCTGAACTCAGCCCACTCCTTCACAACTGTATCTACAACTGTTACTTCAGGCATTAAACTCCGTTGGAATTTCCATAAATTTCTGGATTCCAAAGCCACCATATGATGTAAGTGGTGAGTTGAATCATTTCCTCTGAGATAGCTTTCATGTCCACATAACACACAGACCACCACCATTGTTTGAACTTGGGGTTTGGGTAATCCCAGCTCACAACCTCCAAACTAATTGGGCTCTACTACACTGAAAAACACAAAATGCTCTATTGTCTCAATACCCTCTCCACAACTCTGGAAAATGGGGTCAAGATCAATACCTCGAAGCTTAAGATTATGACTTGTAGGCAGTGTGCAGAGGGTCCACCCAGACCTCTATAGTTTCAAAGCATTAGTTTCATCGATCCCTTTGGGGCCACTTTAGGCTAGCCACCTCCACCTTACTTTCCTCCCATTTTAGCTTCTTTTTGTTCTGTTTTACCTTTCTTGTTTCATTGGCACCCTCCGCCACTATGTTAGTTGTATCAATGTTCCTATTAGTGCTACTAGAACCTGAGATAACAGTATTTTTCTTTGTTTCTCTAATTATTCTGGTTTCTTGCCCAGGTAGTCTTTTCCAACTCCTGCTAATCTGCTTGGCTTTTCCTTTTCCATCTATAGTTAAGCCCTGGTTCTCCATGCTCACTTGCCCATCAATTATGATTTCTTCAGTGTCCATTGCATTCCTACCAATCTGACCCTTTTCCTTTTCTTCAGGTCCCCTTATTGAGTTATGGGTCAAACATAAAACAACCTCTTCTAGAATGATGACCAACTCCTTAGAATTTCCCGTAGAGTCTGGTAGACTGACTCCCTTGTTGGCCTCTTTTGTCTCCCTTGAAAAGCAACCCAGGTCACCCAAATGCTTAGAGAGGTTTCTACTTCCGACGGATTGATTGCTTTTCCCTCTTTCCTCTCCAGTTGAGGTAGGAGCTTTAGTCTGCAAATTTTTAAACCGTAAGTTTCGAATTCTAGTTTTAGATTCGCCGTGTGTTGGATTGTTTTCTTCGATTCTCGTTTGATTCATAGCAAAACAATCAATGTTTTTCACCAAACTTAACAAATTGTATCAACGTCATGGTTAATTCGATTTCAGATGAAATTATTAATGAATTAATTGTGTATGGTGCAATTCATACTAATGTAGAATTACATGATTTGAATTGCAGGATTCTATGATCTACAATTATGGCCATATATGTATGCTTTAAATTCATGTATGTTTTGAAGCCTCAGATATATCGAGAAATTTCGGTTTGGTGACTGCTTTTAAAATATTTAAAAGCACGGTGGGATGCTGTATAGTTGCACATGCTAGATCAAGCATATAAACTCTTACATGGGTTGTAGGATGAAAAATTTGTAACTTTTTAATTTTTTGATATGAAGAACGCGGCATACCAGACAAGAACGATTGAGGATCTAACTACCTTGATAGGCGGCTTGGTCGCGGTCTTGTTGACGGGCTGTCGCATATCTACGATCCCCTTGTATTGACGCTCGCGACCGTCGTGAAAGGTGCCTGGTGACACGGGGATGAGGTAGGACAACATCTAACTCGTGTTTATGCGGCCAAGCGGCGGGTAGAGGCTATCGCCAGGAGGAGGTTGATGCGTAGCTCGGCAACTTGCAGGCGGCCGCGGGACAAGACCAGATTGTAGGCGCCTGCGCGCAGCGCCTTGCGTAGAGCGGATCTCCTATTGGCCAACAACTTTTTCCAGCGACCGGCCCGTCGAAGCGACGAACAAGTGCCGCTAGTTAACGACAGTGTGCGAGGAATCTCACAGACACCCACTCGCAAGGCTGTGAAACCAGCCAAGACATGACACTTCTGGCAATGCATCGTCAAGTGACGTCGGCTATTGTGGTTGATGCTCAGCAACAACAGGCAAGGCCGTGTGATCGTCGAGCAGTCTCCCTGGAAAGAACGGGTTGAGAGTGTTGTAGGCGGACGTGTGCGAGAAGCACGAGCGACCCCAGCGTATGCAGACGGGCAACACTCGGGTTGAGAGGGCTCGTATGCGGGCATGTGCGAGAAGCACGAGCGATCCAGCGCATGTAGGCGGGCAACACTCGATTAGCAAAGGTTTTCTAGCGTGCGTGTGGCTCGGCGATGCCTGAACATCTCGCACAAGGCTTGTGCGGTATTCCTGGAAACGAACTACAGCCACGCCATAACTTAGGCCACGGGGATGCTAATGAGAGTGCTAGGCATACTCGGTGACCCGGGGCCATGCAATGATGAGGATGAACAACCACCACATGGAGGCAAATAGGGCGCATCGAGTAACATGTGAGAAATTTGTTGGCATTGATCTACGCGCGGTACCTGCATCGCTTGTTGACGAGGTTTCTTGTTTATTGCTCACAATGAGCGTCACGCTTGGCTCGCTGCTGGCTGTGCGCAGGTAGATGACGAGCACAAGGGGTGGCACGGGGATTTCTTACACGCCTTTGCGAGCTGTATGGCGTAAGCTTACAGCGTCTCAGTGACGCTTGACAGGTGTGGGTCGGTGACACCCAATGAGAGAGGCCCAGAAATGAGCACAGTGGCTCGAAGATGCATGAGGCACAACTTTTCAACAACGTGCGATGAATGCGGGGCGCGACGACAGCAGTAGGCAATACCAAGAGGGGGTTGATGGTAGCACGACGACCTGATGGACGATGAGCCAGGCTTGGCGAGGTCCAACATGACATGAATTGAATGATCCCTTATCTGTTTAGATTATACTAATTTCCATAATAGTTGGAACTAATTTCGTATTTATGTTGTTGATTGTTAAATGTGATGTTTAATAAATTGTTGTTCGATTGTATGGAAATTAATTATATAAATGCATGTTTAGAAAACCCTCTATTTTAAAATACTAAGTGTGAGAAGATTAATCTTAAAATTGAAATGATTATTTGAAAAACTTAAGGCCTACATTATTGGTTTGTCGGCGATCTAATTGATGTAGGGAATCGTAGGAGTGAGGCGATATTAGTGAGATCGCAACTAAAGAACACCTAAACACGATATTAATTCATCTTATATTCATAATCTGTAAGTTCTGAAGATTGGTAGTAAATCGATGAACCTTCTTGAGTTCCCAGGATTCAGACAATCGCAAGAATATTTAAGGGAAATTTGTTTTAAACTGCTTGAACGCATTTTTATTTTGAATTAATTATTGATAATGCATGTTTATTATGACATGACTATGAGAATAAGCTCAAGATTCACTTACCATAATCACGAGGAAGAGATCGCGACTTTGAGCATCAAAAGACTTACCTTAAGAGCATCCAGACTTGGAGGGAAAGATAAATAGGACTTACCAAAAGTGGATCAGATATAAAAGGAGGACGAGGCACATGTAGAGGACGACTTTTTGATACTCACTTTTTAGAGATTAAGAGAGTGCACCTACTGTTGATTTTTTGGTTAGGGTTTATGTTTTATTTTGATGAATTATTGATTCTGATTGAGTTTGAGGGATTCTAACTAGAAAAGTCACAAGAGATTTGTGGTTGGATAAGTAATAGTGCGAATCACTGTTCTAGTAGAGTGTAAAGAGAGTCTATACTGTAAACCCTTGAAGAGTGTTTGTAATATTTGCATTAATGAAAGAATCCAAAGGGAGAGTAGAACGCTTTCCCGAAGGTTCAATTTTTATAATACTGCTTCCGCGATACATTGAATCTTCCTTGTGTTCTGTTTGGCTATTTTACTTGCAACTCTGAATACTTGGTATACAAGTATCAAATTTCAATTGGCACCAGAGTGGGTTTTCGTTTGGATTACGAAATATCTAAGGACTTGCGTTACTGGGCAATCATGAATCAAGAGAGTGGATCGATGTCTAGGCCCCCACAATTGGATGATTCCAACTACTCGTATTGGAAATCTATGATGACGATCTCTCTAAGATCGCTTGGAAGAGGTGCGTGGGGAAGTGTTGAAAAAAGATGGGAGCATCCTGTCATGACAGAAGCACCAGATCAAGGAAAAGGAACTACGTCGACGACGGTACCTAAACCAAAAGATCTCTGGACAGATGTTTAGAAGCTTCTAGAAGAAGCCAACTACCGTGTCTTGTATGCGATCATGATGGCAGTGGATCAGACAAGACACAAGATGATAGTTCAATGCAAGACAACAAAAGATGCCTGACGGATTCTACAACGTCAATTTGAAGGTTCAACAGCAGTCACAGCAGCCAGACTTCAACGTGTGACTCTTGAATTTGATGAAATCAGAATGCGAGATGAAGAAACAATCGATATGTACTATGCCAGATTTTGTGATCTAGTGAATCAAAGTGCAATGCTTGGAGAAGAAGTCTCTGAGAATCGTCAAGTTCGAAAGATTATACGTACAGTAGCTCCCAAGTTCAAAGAAAAACTACAGCCCTTAGAGCTTTCAAAGAATTGCACCTCTAGATGTTGATGAACTCGTTGGCGAACTAAGAACGTTCGAGATCAACAATAATTATGACAAAGTCAAAAGCAAGGGACTGGCTCTCAAAGTTTCCATGGTTGAGGTGAAATAAAAAAGCAATGATGATGAAGGTTCGATAGTGGACGATAACGAGCTAAAAGAGGTTCTTGCACTGATTGCGAGAAACTATGGAAAGATAAGTCAAAGGTTGTACAAGAATAAGTTTGCTGGGAAGAAAGACAACAATTCCAGCAAAAATGTGTTTCAAGACAAGAAGAATAGTACGCCTTTCATGAAACCTGACTCAAAACGAGTTGAAAAGGACGAATACAGGGAGTGTCGTGGTTTTGGGCACTTTTAGTATGAGTGTGCTAATCTTAAGAAGAAGAACAAGTCTTTGAAGGCAACTTGGGAAGATTCAGATGACGAGGGCACAGACGAATCTCCATCGCACACTAGTAATATGGTGATTCATTCCTCTGTTAAAAAGTTCATGTGCCTAACCACATCAAGTGTTCCAACCAAGTTTGAAGAAAGCATGAGAGAGACTTAAATGTCTGAAGATCAAGCAGACCAAAACTTGTGTTTTGATCCAGTACACTTGCTAGCCATGGAGAAGTGTGCACAGGCATCTGCAGCCATGAAGAAGCTTCAAAATGAAGTATATAGACTGACAAGAGAAAATAAACTGCTGAGCGAACAAGTGTCTTCTTTCTCCACTGTTCAGATTGAATGTGAATTAGATAAGCAAAGGCTCGAACTTCCATTCTTGAAGGAAGTGTCAAACTTGCTAAACAAAATGGGTTGGAAAAGACTCAGACCATTGAATGCTTGAGGGCTGAACTATTCTCAACTCAGAAACTTCTTGCTGATCGGAACAAGGAAATATTAAAAATCGGCAAGTATGGGTTGCAAAAAATTCTTTTAAATGTCTTGCGTCAGTATTGTCCCTTAGAACCTCACTTGCAGGGAAATGGTACCTTGACAGTGGGTGTTCAAGGCATATGACTGGAGAACTAACCTACTTGTTGAATACTAAAATTGGTTCAAATGGGGAAGTAACTTTATGGGATGGTGTGAGTAATAAAGTAATTGGAAAAGGTTATTTGAACTTGGGTGGTCTACCTAGATTAGATGATGTGTTATTGGTGGATGAGTTGAAGGCTAATCTCTTGAGTGTGAGTCAACTTTGTGATCAAGGTCTTAGTGTCAATTTCTCTTGTGATAAGTGTTATGTGAAAAATAATGAAGGTACATGTGTGATTACCGGATCTCGATCAACTGATAATTGCTATCTTGTTGACTTTAATGAAAAATGTTTTCAAGCAAATATTAGTGATTCTGAAATCCGGCATCAACGCTTGGGTCATATTGGATACTCTCACTTGGTAAATTTGTCTAATGCAGGCATGGTACGTGGGGTTCCGAAAATCACCATGAAGGAACATCCGATCTGCAAACCATGTCAACTGGGGAAGCAAACACGAGCACCTCATAAAGCACTGAACCACATTGCATCAAGACAAATTCTGGAGCCACTTCTCATGGACCTAATGGGTCCCATACAAGTTGGGAGTTATCAAGGTAAAAAGTATATTTTTATGTGTGTAGATGATTTCTCACGATATATGTGGGTTGACTTCTTGCGTGAGAAATCCGACACCTTCACTGATTTTAAGTCAGTTTGTATGAAACTTCAAAACAAAAAAGGATTTTCCATAATCAGTATTTGAAGTGACCATGGGCGAGAGTTTGAAAACTTTGAGTTTGCGAATTTTTGTGACAATCAGGGTATTATACATGAGTTTTTTGCCCCTAAGACTCCACAACAGAATGGAGTTGTTGAGAGGAAAAACTAACTCTTCAAGAGATGGTCAGGGTAATGTTGAACTCCAAGAAAATCTCTCATAGATGGTGGACAGAGGCAATTAACACGGCCTGCTATCTTGTCAATAGTGTGAACCTTCGCCGAGGTATGAGTTTTACATCCTATGAACTCTGGAAAGGTAAAAGCCCTAACCTTAGTCATCTATATGTTATTGGATGTAAATGCTATATTTATAATTATCGTGAACAACTTAGAAAATTTGACGCTAAATATGATATAGGGTTCCTTCTTGGATATTCTAACAACAGTCGAGCATACCGTGTGTACAACACAAGTACCTCCACTGTGATAGAATCCATGATTTTTACCTTTGATGAAAAATCCTCCCATGTTGGTTCATCAGTGTCTCTTAACTTTTGTGAAATTGATGTGAGTGTGCAGGATACTCAAGATGTTAACAACCCTGTGGAATGTAAGGATACTGAATGTTCGATAAAATTGAGAGATCTCAAGAAAATCCGATGGACTACGATGTGCCTGCTACACATGGAAGTTCAGCACAAACAAAGCGTGATCCACCCCTGAAGGTTTAGAAAGATCATCCATCTGATTTGTAATTGGTAATCTTCATGAGAGGGTAACCAGAAATTCAAAGAACTCAGTCAAGGAACTCATGGTTTTCTCTCATTTTGCGTGCTACACCTCGTTGATTGAACCTAAAAACGCTAAAGAGGCCTTGACGGATGAGTGTTGGATATCTGCCATGCAAGAGAAACTGGAGCAGTTCTCTAGAAATGACGTCTGGGAGCTAGTTCCTGAACCTTCATCAGGAAATGTTATCTGTACTAAGTGGATCTTCAAGAACAAAACTGATGAGTTTGGGAATGTGACATGTAACAAAGCGATACTGGTCGCACAAGGCTACACTCAGACTCAAGGGATTGATTTTGATGAAACCTTCGCCCCCGTTGCAAGACTTGAATCGATACATATATTTCTTGCAGTTGCGTGTCTAATGAAGTTCATTGTCTACCAGATGGACGTAAAATCAACCTTTCTGAACGACATTTTGCATGAAGAAGCGTACGTGAAGCAGCCTGAAGAGTTCAAGGATCCCAAATATCCAAATCATGTTTTCAGGCTCAAGAAAGCCTTGTACGGACTAAATGAAGCGTCTCGTATATGGTATGAGCGTCTTACCATGTACCTTCTGGAGAAAGGCTTCAACAGAGGGGGAGTGGACTAGACATTCTTTGCCATCCGAACAAATGAAGACCTGTTGGCAGTACAAATCTATGTGGATGACATCATCTTTGGGTCAACTTTCAAAAAGCTGGTCAATCATTTTGTTAAGTTAATGTCGTCCGAATTTGAGATGAGTCTGGTAGGTGAACTTTCATACTTCCTTGGACTTCAGGTAAAACAAGGTAACGATGGTATCTTCTTGCATCAAAGCAAATATGCTAAGAACCTTGTTAAAAAGTTTGGTTTAGAAAATTCTAAAAACCCTCAAACTCCCATGGGTACGCATGTGAAAGTATCTAAGGATGATGAGGTACATCTGTTGATCAAACTCTTTACAGAAGCATGATTGGTAGCCTTCTATATCTTACTGCTAGTAGACATGACATTTGCTTTAGTGTTGGTCTTTGTGCCAGATATCAGTCCGCTCCCAAAGAATCACACATGAAGTCAGTCAAGCATATCATCAATACGTGGGAGGTACATCTGACCACGGGTTATTTTACTCTGCTAATACGAACCTACAGCTTGTAGGTTATTGCGACAGTGACTGTGCTGGAAACCTTGATGATAGAAAAAGTACGTCGGGCGGATGTTTCTATATAGAAGCGAATCTGGTGTCTTGGTTCTGTAATAAGCAAAATTGCATCTCACTCTCTATTGCTGAAGCTGAGTACATAGCGGCTGGGAGTTGTTGCTCACTGTTGATCTTGATGAAACAGATTCTCTCTGAGTATGGTATGAAAGTTCATTCTGCTCAACTTTTTTGTGACAACACTAGTGCTATAAATATTTTAAAAAATCCTATCCAACATTCTCGCACCAAACATATTGACATTTTCTATCATTTTATTCAAAATTTGATAGAAGATGGAATTATTGTGTTGGACCATGTACCTATAGAAGATAAGCTTGCTGATATTTCTACGAAAACACTTGATTCGAAACGCTTTTTGTCACTAAGGAAATCCTTAGGAATGTGTCTATATAATATATTTGCATAAGTGTCAGTTACATTTGTATATATCTATATTAGCGTCAGATATAAGAAATCTTTTTAATTTAGGCATTGTAGTATGTAGGTTCATCCCTAGAAACTTCCTTGAGTAATTTATTGTTGGACTCATTGATTGGTGGTCTATGGATTCTAACTGGTTAGTTTGGTGGAGCTCGTCATAATGATCTTTTAAATTTATTTGTAAGAGCTGCTCTCGTGAAAATAAACATCGAGCAACTATCACATGAGGTGTTTTCATAATCACCTGTGAAACGAGTTACGTGCTTAACGATAATCGAGGTGTGATAGCTACAGTTAATCATTCTTAAGAATGAAAGTTCCTTGGTGAAATAAGGTTGGTCATTCTCACACCTTCTCAGCATGATCTAATAAAACTTTTTGCGGGAAGATTCACACCTCAAGTAATGGGCTTGACATTGGCGTATAGTTGATGTTAGTAAGTTAATTGGTGTGGGAATTCATAGAACGAAGTAAGCTCATCATGTGTATTGGGGCTGAATTGCGAATGAAAATTTCGTTCTTTGCTAAGAGAAAGTGGTGAATGAACTTATATTAATTTCGTGTTTTATAAAAGTCTGTGTAATAAGGACTGAGTTGGGTTTTCGAATACTCTCCATTTTTGATAGTGTCGAGCTCTCTAAAAATTGACTAAGGAAGTCTCTTAGATTATTCGATCAGTATATCTCTCAATATTGCATGATTGGATGTATCTTGGGTATTGTATGTCAAATATATATTTAGGCATGTGCATAAAATTTCCTTGTGACTGATTGAATTTCAAATAGTGCTAAATTATTTTTGGTACAAAAATCTGATCATAATTTTCTTTGAAACTTCATCTTGGGTATATATGGTAGCTTTTGTCGAGAATGTTTGGTAAGTGAATCTTGTGTTTTGGAGGGAACGGTTTATTTATTGCATGAAGTGTTGGGCAAGTTTTTGAAATTCAAATTGTCAAACTGAATTGTCTTGTGTAACTTGCCTCGGTAACCGAAATTTCTTTTACCTATATCTATCATATCACCGTCTCTAATCTCTCTCATATCAAATCGTTGATTTCTCTCATCTATCCAAAAATTGTCTAACCTACCTTTTTGTGTGAAGTTTTTCTCTCGAAACTATGCCTAAATCCAAACAGGGAAACGTAAAACTGAAGAAGGATGTTCCCAAACCCTCTCAACGTTCAACTCGTGAAAGCCAAAGCACTGAAACTCCACCAAATCCGAATCCCTCATATATGGCAACTGAAAAAGTTCAACCCTCTGACCAAGTCGCACATAGGGTTTCACCAAGCCTCAAGAAGTCCTCTACAACCAAAGTTGTTCAACCCGATGTTGCAGGAACCAGCGGGACAGCTGAAAAAGGGTCTCCTTCCGCCGTCAAATCTCTGAAGAAACGCAAGAAGGTCCCAGTACCTTTTGGAGGAAAACCCAAAAAGGCAAAAAAGGCCATCCATGTACCTGAACCTTCTACTGCTACTGCTGATGTTACGAAGTCAAGAAGAGAGTCATCCACGGATTCTGATGCTGATTCTATAGAGAAAGAAATTGCAAATTATGTTGCTGAACCTTACAAATCGGACAACAACCGTGCTGCTGTCAATATATTGTCTCCTGCTGGTGAAGAAAAAGTTGTTGATGAGACCGAAGGTGACTGTCTTGATAGTCCTCTTGCTGTTGGTAACGGTTTTTTCGGTCAATTTTATTCTACTGTGTCTTAGACTCGGTTTTCTGGCATTTCCTCCCAAATGAAATTTTATCCTGAAAGGACAATTGTTAGTGAGCACTTTGAACAACTTGGTTTGCTCGAACTCTTGAAATCTGTTGGTCTTGAAGGTTCTGTTACGTCTGTTGGTAAATTTTGTCCTCCACTTGTTGGTGAATTCTATTCGAACTTGTCCACGTCTATTTCTGACCCCAGTTCCATGAAGTTTCAAAAGGTGTTTGTGCGAAATAGTATCATTGTGTTCTCTCCGTCTGTCGTAAACTTCGTGCTTTGATTAGCTGAAAGTTCCTCTTTCTCCCCTCGCACTGACGACCTTGTTGAGGTTGCCCACACCTTGGATGGTGGTAAGTTGAATAAGTGGCTAGCTCCTGGACTTTTTGTCAAGAGTCTCACTCCGCCGGCAAATGCTTTAAAAAAAATAGAAGAATCGAACTGGACGCCCACTTCTCACAAACAATTTGTGACCCCTACCTAGGCAAGAGTTATCTATCGCATTCTTCATGGAGTTTCATTCGACATAGGGTCTGTTATCTTTGATACCCTGGTATCGTTTGCTGAAATTGTTGGGATCTATGAAGATCTCGTTATGCACAAATCACGAATTCAATAGCAAAACATAAACCTATGCGCAACGGATCTAAAGGTTTGCATAGAGAACTTACGACTAAAATTTTATGGCGATCTGGCTGATCTTCTGTATGGCCGTACACAACACACCAATGAAAATGTTGACTGCAAATCGCGTCTTAGGGTTGCACGAACAAGATCAGATCGAAAACCAGATCAAACGGGTGCAAACGGATGAAGACAAGATTGCAGTCTTGGGAACTTCCGGTGGCATGTGAGGGCACGTGCGGCGGTGGAAGACAGCGTTCTCGGCGGCGTTGGAAATCTCTCGTCGAGACGGTCGTCTGGGTATGCTGCACGTCTTGATCGGACCTTCGGTTAGTTCTGTACAACAAAATATATTTCGTCTCGGTTTACCTACAGATCTTCTACTGTATGTCTCAAACACCTCTTAATCTTGTACCGGTGGAACAACAAGAAGAATATAAAGCTCGAATGGGAACTGAGAGAGAGATAATATGGGGGCGGCAGAAATTATGTATGTAGTTGTGTGATTATCTGATTTTTCCCATGAACTTAATGATGTATATATAGAGATACAGTAGGGACCGTTAGGACATTAGGATTAGGGCTCCTTAATTAATTAAAATATTTGTGGACCAAGCCACTTATTTTAATTAATTAAATATTATTAAAAGGGCTACCAACATAATATTATTGCACTCTCTTTTATAGCCCAATTTACAATTGAGACTCCAATAACAATTACTCGATTTATCTTCTCATATTTAAGATATAATGTTCATTAATTAATTTGATTACTGATAATCAAGAATTAATTAATTTATTATTATTGCACCGAAGCTAGCGCTAGTTCATCACATTATTACTATGCCGAAATTTAATCCACCTGCAGGGTTCAGCATAATAATCCTTTATGAACTCACTCCGGGGACATCATCAAACTAACGCACACGGTGACCGTAAATATCTAACAGTACATCCTACATGCAACAATATTATCCAAGACAACGGGTCTATTGGTCCAGTTCACTAAGCCTCCCCCATGTGAATTAAAGTAATAAATACTACACATATATGTCTGTTTAATATCTTACGGGTTAAGAGCACGCAGTAATTAACCGAGGCCTAGTTCGTTTACGACGATCAGTATAAAACGAACTGCTTCTCTCTGGGATCTTGTTCAATACATAAATGTACTAATGCAACTAATCAGTCAAGATAAACTGTACGGTTGGCACTACAACCGTTCACGATGGGGTGTTCATGTCCATCTAGGTTGTGAACCATTAATTCTTGTTTCGCGAGTAACTGATAGTATGATCTTTGGTTCTCCCGATGACGACCCACACTATCTAATGCAAAACAACAGAACATAGAACTTGTTTAATCTAGCATGTTTCTCATTCATAAAGGTTAAAAGTGTAATATCATCCTAAGTCAAACTTTCAGTATATAACACTAACAGAAATCTCCAAGCCTCACAAACTACTTCTCTACCCGTCTACTGTTTGTGCCATTCTCTTCAAGGCTGGTGTGAAAATGGACCCACGAGTGGGTGATAGCTTATATCCTACCCTCAAGCCTCTTGCTCTCGCTGGTGTTAAGTCTGCCCCTCCTCGATCGTCTCTTGTCAAGGCCTCTGATGTTCCCCCTAAACTACGCGGGTTTCTGCACCAACAAGTAGCAGCTCTATCTGGGCTTGAGGCTAAGCTTTCTGATCAACGAAGGTACTATAAGGAGGTGCTAGGTGCAATGAAGTCACTGGCCCTTTGGTATCTAAATCTAAAAAGGGGGAGATAAAGAAGTCTGGACAAGATGACAAGAAGAAAACCTACTGGACTAAGGGGGAGAAGTCGAAAGCTGATGATGGAACTAAGGGGAAGAAGACATGTGCTATCACAGGCAAGGGGAAAGAAAAGGTTGCTCATGCTGCTGCCAAGGAGAAGGAGAAGGCTCAAGAAACAGATGAAGGCTAGATACTTCAGAAGATGAAGCAGGTTCTGATGCAGAGGATGAAGAAGAGGATGCAGCTACTGAGGAAGAGACTGAGGATGGTTCTGAAGAAGTTTCTGGTGAGGAGTCTGAGGGTGAAGGGTCTGCGTAGACCTTTTTGGTTGGACATTTAAATGTGTTTTGATAAAAACTATTTGAATTGCGTATGGTCTGTTTGAACTAATTTATTTTCCTTTTGCTTGCTTTTGATGAACCTTTTAGTAGTATCCTTTGAACTATTCTACTCTTATTCAGGTATTCGAGTTGTTCATATAAACAACACTTATGTGATGAGATGAGTATTATGGGATTAGTATATGTGTCTCACAGACGGCGCCAATATTACAAGTGTAACGTCCGACCAACTGAGAACCGCTTAAAGCTCGCCTTGCTCGCCGATAGAACGCCGAAACCTGCACGAAACTCTCACACCGGAGGAATTTTCCGGTGAAGAGCCTCCGACGCTCAAGTCAGCCTTGAGAAGATGAAGAATATATGTGGAAAATAGGTAAGTATGAGAGATTGTGTCTAAAATGAAAGATTTCATCCCTATTTATAGGGGTGAATTACCTGCCCCACGAGCTACCCGGGCGAGCTGAGCTGGCTGCCCCAGCTGCTCGGCCGTACCATCCCCTTCCTCCAATACCTTGGCGTCAGGAATGTGTCAGAACGCGTCAGGAGGTGTCAGAGAACGTTATCGCCCTAGACCACTCATCGCGTGCCGCGTGTCCTCCGCTTACGTATGCAATATTCCCTTAGAGACTTTAGGTTCGACCACACCCAGGCGGGCAGTTGGGTCATTCCATCAGTTCTGTATTCGACCACATCTAGGCGACTGCCTTCTATCATGCTCGACCGTCTGGCACTTCGACCAGATCTTCTATATATTGGGATTTGTCCAGCCTCTATAGATCCACATATCTTCCATTTTGAATCCTTCATAGCTCGACGAGTATCTCCTTTGAACAACCCGATCAACTCGGTTTGTTCTGTTAGCCCGTCGGACCGGTCTGGTACATATAATATCTTATATCATCATTTTACATGCAAGTTCAAGGAAATGATTTTCGATTTATTTGCCAAAGGGGGAGATTGTAAGTTCTGAAGATTGGCAGTAAATCGATGAACCTTCTTGAGTTCCCAGGATTCAGACAATCGCAAGAATATTTAAGGGAAATTTGTTTTAAATTGCTTAAACGCATTTTTAATTTGAATTAATTATTGATCATGCGTGTTTATTATGGCAGGACTATGGGAATAAGCTTGAGATTCACTTACCATAATCACGAGGAAGAAATCGCGGCTTTGAGCATCAAAAGACTTACCTTAAGAGCATCCAGAATTAGAGGGAAAGATAAAGAGGACTTACCAAATGTGGATCAGATATAAAAGAAGGATGAGACACCTGTAGAGGATGGCTTTTTGATTCTCACTTTTTAGATATTAAGAGAGTGCTCCTACTGTTGATTTTTTGGTTAGGGTTTATGTTTTATTTTGATGAATTGAGTGAAGTGTTCAGGAAGTGTACTTTATTTTGTGAGAGATTCAACAGAGTGTTCGGAGGTTCATTCTGATTGAGTTTGAGGGATTCAAACTAGAAAAGCCACATGGGATTTGTGGTAATAGTGCGAATCACTTTTCAAGTAGAGTGTAGAGGGAGTCTATACTCTTGAAGAGTGTTTGTAATATTTGCATTATTGAAAGAGATCCGGAGGAAGAGTGGGACGCTCTCCTGAAGGTTAAATTTTCAGTAATACTGCTTTCGCAATTCATTGAATCTTCCTTGTATTCTGTTTGGCTATTTTACTTGCAACTCTGAATACTTAGTATACAAGTATCAAATATCATAATCAATTGAAGAATGCAAAAGATGACCGTTAAATAAGGCTCCTAAACCCTACTCGTAACTTGTCCAACAAGACAAGATCTCTTACTAAATATTCTAGTACCAATAATAAGAATAATAAATATTCTCTTACCAATTAAAATACTAAACATAAAAGGAATAATAATAAAGGTAAATGTAAATACATATATATCCTAAATCAATGATCATAAATATATATCCGCATCATTCTCCCCCGGTTTGGAAGGCTTCTCCTCGAAGCCGCACCAAGCGCACCGACACCGGAGTCGTACCCAATGGAATCCATTGTTCGTCGTTTCCCCCTATCGAACACGAATGTGAAAGGTTGTCCAATGGCTTCGATGGTAAAAATAATGTTGGGAAATGACGTAACTGCAGCGAAGGAAATTTTACACGCCCTAATACTCATAAACCACCCAGCGAAATTAATACCATAAAAACCACCTCGTCCGCCATGCTCAAATCCACAATTACGGCCAAGCATTCCATTGTTGGAAGACTTCGGTACGGACAATCGAAAAATTTCACAACAACTTTTGAGACCTGACCTCTGCTCTGAAAATCCATGGCCAAGATATTCTGAAAATTGTGTTCGACTGACTGTTGCTTATTCGAAGGTTCAACCTTTGCGACATACCACGTGGGGCCCATATTGCCACAAATATGTGTCTCTGTCACCGGAGGCTCCTCATAAAAAATGGGTGGACTATCGTACATGGCCAGTCAACTTGCTCGCCGTCGAATTCGGGGATGCCAATGAGAAATTAGCCACCCCATCGACCATATTCGCGATCAAATTCCCTCTGTATAGGCCCATATCCTTCAGATCATTGACAGACCCAAAATCGCAGCGCGACTAATCACGTTCAAGTCCCCAATAGCTTAGGGCACGATATCCACTAGTGAAGACAGCCTCCTCGCACTTGTCTGTGTCGTCGCGTAGATCATTTCCGTCCACGAAGATCGGGACCCGTCGCCGCATGTCACGACCACTTTGCGCAGCGAAGGGCTCAGCCTCGATGTGTGGAGGTTGATAATCACCGAAGGGGTTTACCTTCGGAATTGTCTCCTCGCTGTCTTCGTCGTCAGACGGTGGTTGTGGGGATTTCCAGCGGGGCGCCCTGCCTGGACCACGACCTCCACTTCCTCTACGAACTTCCCTGCGCATGCCGCGGTTGTCAACATCACGGTTCGTAATCAAATACGAAACCATGTTGTTGATCGTAAGACACACTTCTTTGATCCTCGTCGAAAGATCCTCAACCCAACGATCTAATTGATTGATCTGGCGGTCGAAGCTCGTGGCTTGTCGACCCGGAGGCTCAGTGGTGGCGTCAGGCCCATCGATATCCTCTATTCACAGTGGCATCTTGAATCGTGTTGAGTTTTGATACCAAACTGATGTAGAGAAGTATACGAATGAGATGATATAAATGAGATCGCAATCTGAAGAACACCTAAACACGATATTAATTCATCTTTTGTTCATAATCAAGTGTAGCATACAAAAGATGAGAAGTCCATTAAATAAGGCTCCTATTTCTTACTCCTAATTTGTCCAACAAAACAAGATCTCTTACTAAATATTCTAATACCAGTAGTAAGAATAAGGCCTAATTACCGGTAATATCACGACCTTACCACTTTTTGCCGTTTTAACCAAACTTTTGTAATTTAGCACACATAACATAGCCTCGATTTGTGGAGGTTGATAATCACCGAAGGGGTTACCTCCAAAATTTTCTCCTCGCCATCTTCGTCTTCAGATGGTGGTTGTGGAGATCTCTAATGGGCGCCCTGCCTGGACCACGACCTCCACTTCCTCTGTGAACTCCCCCGCGCATGCCCCGGTTGCCAGCATCACGGTTCGTCTGCAAACCCTCAACCATGTTGTTGATCGTAAGACACATTTCTTCGATCCCCGTCGAAATATCCTCAACCCAACGATCCAATTGATTGATCTGGCGGCCGAAACTCATGGCTTATTGACCCGGATGCTCAGTGGTGGCATCAGGCCCATCGATGTCCTCTATCCATGGTGTCTTGAATCGTGCTGAGTTTTGATACCAAACTGATGTAGAGAAGTATACGGATGAGATGATATAAATGAGATCGCAATCTCAAGAACACCTAAGCACGATAATATTCATCTTTTATTCATAATCAACTGAAGAATGCAAAAGAGGAGAAGTCCGTTAAATAAGGCTCATATACTCTACTCCTAATTTGTCCCACAAAACAAGATCTCTTACTAAATATTCTAATACCAAAAGTAAGAATAAGGCCTAATTGCCGGTAATATCACGACCATACAACTTTTTGCCGTTTTAACTAAACTTTTGGAATGTAGCAAACATAACATAACCTTGTCTATTTTTTGACAATTCGAATCATATGGCCCAATTTCGGGCTTTCTCTACTGACATGACACATGACGATTTCTGTTGATGTGGCTGATGACATGGCAATTTTATGGCGATGTGGCGATAAACCCTAAATTAAACCCTAAATTTCTGTTTCTGTCTGGTGATGTGGCCGCTGACATGGCGGTAAAAAATTTAAGCAATTATGGGGTTCGAACTTCTGACCTCAAAGTTGTATGATGTATGATAGCCTTGTAAGCCACAATAATCCAAGTTGTATCTTATATTTAAAAGCGATTAATATATATAGACAACGTATGGATAAATCCAATGAAAGTTAAAAGTTAATATAACTTTTTAATTATATTAATAAGATATAAAATTGTAATAATTAAAATATAATAAAATAAATTATATAATATTAAATGAAAACAATATAATATTAGATAATAAAGTATAAAAAATGGAAAAGTAAAATTAAAAAATAAAATATAAATCAATAAAAATAATAAATTATAATAAATATAAATCTTAAATGTATATAATAAAATAAAGAAATATTATTTGAATAAAATAATTTATTAAATTATTATATTAAAGATATTATTAGAGATTGTTATAATTAATAATTTATTAAATTATTATATTAAAAAGTAATATAACATATTTATTAAATTACTATATTCAAATAATATTTTTATTTTATATTTAATAAGTAATTGAAAAATATTATAAATAATTTATTAACCTATTATATTAAAAATGAATATAATAAAATTATAGAAATATTATTTGAATATAATAATTTAATAAATTATTATATTGAAAAATAGTATAAATAACTTATGAAATCACTATATTCAAATATTTTTTTTTTATTTTATTATATTCATTTATGATTTCTATTTATTTTAGCTTACTATTTTTATATCATTTATTATATTTTTTTTTTCTTTATTTTACTTTGCATTTCATACTTTATCATCTTATCCCCCTATATATAATTCCTGAATGCGCTGAGTCTACGTGGCTGCTTCTGGTGCTTCGGTATCCTACTTGGCAAAGAATCATGCTTCGTAATTAGGTTTGGACAAATAATATTGATATATTTGTTAATTAATAATCTAGGTTCGAACATTCCATAAATATTATTTAGCTAACTTAGGCATTTTAATATCACTTGTACTAATATAACCCTTTAATTCTTTGTAATTTTACATAGGAGGCACTAAGTGACTATTATATCCATGACTTTTGATTTGGTTCCTACAATTATCTATTGAATTATAAATGTATTTTGAAAGTTGATAACTTTTGTATTTCTTGTCGGTTTTACATATATAATATATCAAAATCATTTTTTGATGATCTTCGATTTGACATCCATATTGTATGTATGAAATAAATAATTTATATTTATCTTTACTATAATAAAAAATAATAATATTCACTAAAATTCATTAGAAAAATAAAATTATTTTTCAATTGATATATTTATGTTTAATGTAGTTGTATGTTGTAAGTTAAAAAATTATTATAATATAACGCAGGTAAGTCGCACAAATAAAAAGTGTCATACTAAATATATAATAATATATATTTATAAAAAGTATTTAAATTTTCAACTACTTTTTATCATTATCTTTAGATTTTAAGAAAAAAATTAGCAAGTACCCGTGTAATACACGGGCGTTGTACTAGTATTATATTATTTTTCTTTTATTTAAAATGGTGTACTTTAATTTAGTGTATTTTTTTTATTTTATTTTATCGTTATTATTTTCATTTTTAAATTTATATAATTTATTTTAATAAATAATAAATATATATATTTATTTACATTTAATTTTATTTAGAATAACTCTAATATAGCTATTAAATTTAACATACAACTTGGGTTTTTGTGGAGGTTGCAATGCTATCATACAACCCTGAGGTCCCAAGTTCAAACCTCAGCGTTGCTTATATTTTATATCCCACGTCGGCAGCGCCACGTCAGCAGCCACGTCACCGGATAGAACCAGAAATTTAGGGTTTATCGCCATGTAATCAGCCACATCAACATAAATCGCCATGTCACCAGCCATGTCAGTAGACAAAGCCCAAAATTGGGCCATGTGATTCGATTTGCCAAAAAATAGACAAGGTTATGTTATGTTTGCTAAATTCCAAAAGTTTGGTTAAAACTGAAAAAAGTTGTAGGTTCGTAATATTACCGACTATTAGGCCTAAGAATAATAAGTATTCTCTTAAAAATTAAATACTAAACATAAAAGGAATAATAATAAAGGTAAAGGGAAATAAATATATATCCTCAATCAATGATCATACATATTTATCCGCCTTAATAAGAGCATAGTAGTGTGGAAACACCCACCTCATTTTTGATGATGCTGAAATTGGAGATGTTTCACCCAGTCACTCGAGGGCTTGACTCCTCGAAATCTCCAATTTAAGGCAAGAATATTCTTATAAATAACTTGCCTTTTAAAACTTGGAATTTAACAAATTTAACATAATCAATATATTTATTGATTAAGCACTTCTTAACAATTATGAGACCCTGGAGCTCTTGGAAAAAGTCTAGGAAAAAGGTTCAAGAGACTAAATTAAGGTTCGACATGAAAACGTTCAAACAACTAAAAATTGGTTCAACGGTTTGGATTAGGTGCTGGCGATGGATCGAGTCCGTCTGCGCAAGCACCGGTCGCAGGGCTGCGGGTGGCGTGGCGCCTGCGTGCTGCTGCCTTTGTGCCTCGGCAAAACGGCTAGCTGCGGGTCGACCTCGCCGCGTCTGGGCACGGGTCGCCCAAGTCACGGGGTGAACGTCTGGGACACGTCATGGGTCTGCAGGGTCAGGGTCCGTTGGCACTGTCACTCGAGAGGCGACGCGCTCGCTGGCGTTGCTGATGCGGGGCGCTAGGACGCGTGCACATGCACTTGCTCGGAGACCCGCTGCAGGGTCGAGGTCTGGCTGCACACGGGCTAAGGAAGCTCGCACGCTTGATGATGGCGGTTGTAGCTCTCGCACCAGTCGACGGTCGATCGCAGCAACTTCTGGTCCACGACAGCGCGCGCTGTCGCCAGTGACCCGAAGGCTACCAGTAGACTCGGCGCGGTAGGCGCGCTGCACACCGATGTGTGATACCCTCATTGCAATGTCGCGCAGTTGCAGTTGGATGAACGTGTGAACTCGTTTACGGGCGTGGGAGCTCGACCACCACCCGAGTGGCTATCTCAAGGTTCATTAATGGACTTCAACTCAAGTTTTAAGGTCCCATGTCAAGGATTTTTCATACCACAAAATCAGATCTTAAACAACATAAGAGGGCTCAACTTTTTGCAATAATTTTCGTAAATTACAAGGCAAAAGTGGCTATGTTTAAAGGCTAATAATCAAGGCTCCTTGGCTCACAAAAATCGAGACATATTCGAGAGTTCCAAACCACAAATTTACATTTTTTTCCCAAAGTTAGCAAGATCCAAAATTCACATAAACAGGATCTAAATGCACGAAGATAAAAGGGAAACTCTCCAGATTCACCTCACTTGCGGAATCTACACGCAAGGAGGGGTTTGGATTAGATTGTGAAAATGATGCTCTCGCGCTCGGTCTCAACTAGCCTCGGTTCCTCTCGAACACGGCGAATATCGGTCGATATTGTGCAGTTCTCGGCTCTCGCGTACGGCTGCTCGGGGTTGTGGGTCCTCGGTTACCCGCGCGCGGGGTCTCCGTGTGGATATTCAGCTGTGGCTCGCGGCTATTCGCGTCTCGTCGGGGATGGTGCTTGTCACACTCCTTCCTGTCTGAAGACTCAAGGGTCGTCGCTGCTACTCGATTGCTCACGACGCACAGGGTCGGGGCTCGACTGCTGCTTGTGATGGTTTGTTCGCGACTGCTGCGACGGCTCACGACTGGGGGCTAGCGACAGCTACGGGTCGCAGGCATTAGAGTGACTTCTAGGGAGAATATGGAGGATTTTTGGAGAGAAAAGTGACACTCTTTGCCGCTGGTATTGTGGGCCGAAAGTGTAGAAAACAAAATGATCATAGTTTGCTTGGAGGAGAGGAAAAGGGTGGGAGAAGAGGATATTTACTTAACAAAAATTACAGGACACAAATTTAGCACTTTAAGGGCATGTGGCCGGTTTTAGGAGCTCAATTAAAGGGCAAGAAATAAGCTCACAGGGGAGAATAAAAACTTACCAAAAGAGCTCTCCAAGGTTTGAATTTCAAAGCTCCAAAACGGAGCCTAAAACTCATGCAATAGGGACGAGTTTTAAACTCATTGGGCCGAGTTTTTCTTGAGCAAAATGGGCCGAAAATATGAAGTCTAGAGGGTCAAGATAATTTGGCTAAATATAAGGTTCACGAAACGATTGCACCTGAACTTGAAAACGAACGATATTCGTTTAGCGACAAAAATTTCAAAAAATAGAATAGTTTAAGTAGACGAGGACATCTACGAAAATTATTTAATTCATTAGATTAAATAGATGAGGACATCTAGTTAATCTTAATAAGTTTTACTAAAAATCTAGGCTAAATAACTCGTTATATCACGAACTTTTACCAAATTGCTAAAACATCACGACGCTTGGACCTTGACGGAGAATATCATGACCTTTGACTTCTTTGCAAAACGATACACCAAAGTCGAACCAGCCATCGGTGATTCCATGTCCGACCAAACGTTATTAGCTGGAATTTAAAATACGACGTGGATATGAATGTCCCACGTGTGTAATGACATGGAACACGACTATAAATAGACCAAAATTAGATTTGTTGGACTTTGAAAAACCCTAAATCTCCGCCTCCTTTGATTGTAAAATGCCATGAGTTCCCCAAGCTGCAATTTTGCTTCAACAATTGACAACAGGTAGGTTAATCAATCTTTTTTTTTTCTTGTTGGGAAATTCAAGAATGTGCGATGCAATTTTATATTTTGTCTGCAGATGTGCGATGCAATTTTTTATTTCCTTGTTGGAATAAAGTAATCGTTTTAGGGTTTTGTTTAGCATTATTTAATTATATTTATTGTTCTTTGGATTATGGTTTAGTGTAAAGTTTATGTTAGAGTTTCTTTATCTGAATTTTATTTTGTTATTTTCGTAATATGCAGAAATGATTTTGCGCTTTTTATACACCATGGGGGAAGATTTGCAATTATTAAGAACAATAAGGAGTATAATGGAGGTGATTATACTCTCAGATATGGGTTTGATATTGATAGGTTTGGTTATTTGGACCTTGATGAAGAAGTTAAGAAAGTATGATACAGTGAATGAGTTAGTCTTTACTATAAGATTCTTGGGACATTTGATTTCAAAATCATTCATAATGATAAATAGGTGATGGAAATGATTACTATAGTGTAGACAATGAAACATTATGTTCATATTTATTTTCTATAGTGCAGACAATGAAACAATATGTTCATATTTATGTGGAAGGTGGTAAGAAAAATGAAGCTTCAACAGGGAAGAAGGGTTTTGTTCTGAGAACGAGGATGACAATGATAAGTCTGATGACAATGATGACGAACATGATAATTCAGGAAAGAATGTAACCTGTTCTAAGAGCGAGAATAAGGATGCCAATGATAAATCTGATGAGCATAAACATTCAAGGAATAATGTTCCTGGTTCTGAGGAAGATATCAATGATTATATTGGTAATCATTAAATTGGAGTTGAAGATGAGCTTGAACAACCTGAAAGAGTAGAACCTACAAGGAGAATTGTTTCTGCTTCTGAAGATGAAGTTGAAGATGATGACTACACACCTAATGCAGAGAGTTCTAGTTCAAATGGTTTATCAACTGATGATCTTGACATTGATGATGAAGAATATTTAAATACAATGAGTGAAAAAGCTACAATCAGAAAAAAATGTACTTAATAAGAATGACCAACATGTGAACTTTCCTTCAGAACATCATGAGGCTTTTTTTCTGAAAGTGTGTTGCAGATAGCAGGAGAAGAAGTTTCTAACTATGAAGACTCTCAAGCTGACATCAACATTGATTCATCCAGCTTTGAAGGGCCTAGTGGTGATGATGAAGAGATTAGGAGGAAGAAAAGAACAAAAGCTCTGTTGATGATCCTAAATGTGACCACAAGACATTCAAATTTCAATTTGGTATGAGAAAGTGCTTCCCAATGTAGAATTTCCATTCAAACAAATGCTATCCACAATGGCTGCTATATTCAAATATGGAGAAGCTCTGCTATTCAAATTGAGGCCAAATGTGTGGAGAGTTGTCCTTGGAAGCTATATGCAAGCAAAATAAAAACAGAAGACATAATAAGCATCAAAACATTGGTGGCTAACCACAGTTGTTATAGGGACATGAGATCTAAACAGGCTAATTCTAAGTGGGTAGCAAAGGAGTATTTGAAAAAAGTTCAGAAAAAAACCAAGAATGAAAATCACTGACCTTGAGAATGATATCCTATTGAGGTTTGGTATCCATCCATCTAATTGGGTTCTCTACAGAGGTAAGTACAGAGCCTTGAAGTTGCTGAGGGGATCATAACAAGAAAATTAAGTATGTCTTAGGGGATATATGACTGAGTTAAAAAGGGTTGACAGAGATGACAAATATGAGTTTTGGTTAGATAAGGTCTCTATTTTAGGAGTTTCTATATTGGTTTTAGAGCTTTGTTAAAAGGTTTTTTGTATGGATGTTGATTGTTATTGATTTAGATGGATGTTTTTTAAAGACAATGTCTGGTAATGTTCTTCCGTGTGCTATTGCAAAAGATGAAAATGATAAGATTTTTCCACTAGCATTGGCAGTGGTGGTATCAGAAAATGAAGAATGTTGGAAATGGTTTGTGGGCATACTCATGCAAGAGCTGTGCATCAATTATAGGTTAAGGTGGACTTTTATTTCTGACCAACAAAAGGTAAGCCAATCTTTTATTATTTCCTTAGTAAATTTTTGCACTTATTCACTCTATTCACTATATTCACTCTACCTAATTTTAAATTTGTAGGGCCTCCTCAATGCCATAAAAATTTGGCACCATTTTCAGAGCATAGAAACTGTGTCAGACACATTTATATGAACCAGAAGAAAACGCGCAACAGGCAACCTCTGAAAAACAGATTTTGTAAGACTGTGCATTGCACTTTTATGGCTTCATATAAGAGGACCTTGGAGGAACTGAAATATGAGAGTGTTAAGATGTATGAAGACTTCATTGAGAAGGAAACTTTCAGGTTTTGTAAGGCATTCATATTTGAGATTCCTAGATGTGAATGATTTTAAATAATATTTGTAAAACCTTCAAGAATACTATTGTAAGCTAGAAAGAAGCTAATTGTTGAAATGTTGGAGATGATAAGGACTTATGTTATGGAAAGACATGTAGATAAGCTGAAATTGGATTGTGTTGTGACTGATAAGATTTGTCCTAGGATTAAAATGAAACTGGAGGAGTCTAAGTACAAAAGTAGAGAGTGTGTGTCTAAACCCTCTGCAGGAAATAAATTTCAGGCCACCATTTTGGATGACCAGTTTGTGATGGATTTAGTGGGCCATAGTTGCACTTGTAGGGCTTGGGTTTTTCCTGGTGTTACATGTTTGCATGCATGTTCTGCAATTAATTGGTGTAAAGAATATGCTACTTATTATGTGCATCTTTATTTGCGCTTGGAGAGATATATTGTTGCCTACTCCACCCCTTTGGAGCCTTTAAATGGGAAAAGGATGTGGCCTGAGGCTGTTGAAGAGCCAATCAAATCACCACCTTATAGAAAAATGTCAGGCATACCAAAAATGAAAAGAGAAAATGCACCAGAGGAAAAAACAAAAAGTGCTACAAAACTGAGAAGATTTGGGTTAAAAATGACATGCCAAAGGTGTTTTCAGATTGGTCAAAATAAAAAGACATGCTCAAATGAACATGTCTCTAAATCAATCGAATGAGTATATCTTATTATTTTATCACCTTTTAATTTCTTGTTCTTTTAGTTGTCCTAATAATCTCTTAAATGAATTCTTGTTTTATTTGTAGACACCATGAGGAAGGCCAAAAAAAGGAGGTAACATCTCAGCACAAGCCATTAGAGATCAAAATGTAGCCCAAAACAATCTTCAAACAACAAGAAGAAAAAAAAAATCCTACTAGGGCAACCTCTACAAGTTTAATGACATTTGCTGGGATAATAAGGAAGGAGAAGACATTGGTAATCCAAATTTCTAAGTTTTTAATTTTATTAAGTATATATACATGTTGTCAATCTCAACTGAGTGTTCTAAGTTTAAGTTTCTTAATACTTTTAACATCATTATTTGAGATAATCAAACATTACAAGTAAGAAAAAGTTCTGCAGTGATGGTCTCTGAAGAAATTGGAAACATATACATGACATTATAAGTTCATTGAGTATCTATATATGTGATGTGATTCTGAATTGAGTGATCGAATGATTATGTGTTGAGTGAAAATTATTGTTTTGTTCAATAGAAGCCAGAAGAGAATAGGGTTTATTTTCTACCAAATCCAAGAGCTTCAACAAATGCTACTAGGTCTAACAACAAGAAGAAAAGTGGCTCAAGTGTTGAGGAAATATGTGGAACTCAAGAGAGTGTGAAACATAATCCAAACTTCAGAAAAAGTACTATAGATTAGAAACTGTTTTGTTGCACTCCGATGTTTTGTTGCTTGACAGTTTGTGTGGTCTAAGAACAAGATTATGTTTGTGTTGTTGATTGACGATTTGTGTTGATCTAAAACTGAGAACCATTCCTTTTATATGAGTTAGTGAATTTTAGGTTTTCCGCTTGTTTATATTTTAGGTATGTCAGTCGGCAGAATCCCTCATTTAGCTCAGGAGGAGTATTTTTAGAATTCTTGTTTTGATGATTTCTCGTGTCGATTGATTTCGTAGGCATTATTGTCTACTTGTATTATTTCTGAACTTCGAGCCTTCATTTAAGTTATCTCGATTAATTGAAGGGCTCTTTCTAATTATTCTAATTAGTGGATTTATTATTATTCTCGTCAATGGTATATTGTTCACCGTCGTTGCTAGATTTAAGTTCTTTCGTCGACTCTAGTATGGTACGTACGTGCATACGTCGTTCAAGTCTTTTGTGTCCCGCTTATGATTGATCGTTTCGTTCACCTTTGTTATAATATGTATTAGTTATAATTTGTATTTGTTCGTCCATCGTCGTTCCTTTATCGTCGCTCGTCATATCATTGGATATTCGCGTCAAAAATTTGATTCGTGCCTCTTTTCTCGTAGATTCGAGAAGTGTGGTAAATCTCGAAACCCTTTTTTAAATAGTGCGTTTGGATCCTTTAGTGAGAAATTCGTTAGTTTTTTAGTAATGAGATAATTTAATTTATAAAAAAATATCTTGTCTAATTTTAGGTTTCTGAGGAGTCGAGCCCTCGAACCTACCCTGATCATTACTAGCGTCCTTTCCGTCTATCCGAACAGATGAGTGTTTCTAAATTCCTATGCCATAATTCTTTATAATTGCTAAGCGGTATGACCAATATATTCGTGTGAATCATATAACCTTCGATGTGATTGCATGTCCTTCGAAAAGGTTATCCCCGTCGTCGTGTGTTGTATGACCTTCGACGGTGCCTAATGATAGACAGTCTTCCTTAGCATAATGATAGGCCATGTCCGATTGTGTTGTTTAGACCTTCCGCATGTACTCCCATTGTTCAGTGTTGTTTAGACCTTCAGTGTGTAACACCCCGCCTAAAACTTACTAAAATTAGAGTAAATTTTTCGCGCTTAAAAAGGAAAGCTCTATTTAATTTTCAAAAACTCATAATAATTTTTCGAAAATACTTTTAACCTTAAAACGCGGGATGCTACTCAACTTTAATCTGATATCTTTAACACTATAATCTATCATGCATGCGACCAAGTAAAATCATTCTCGAATGAAGGCCATGAATAATACCGACTAAAACATGCATATTCTGAAAATCTGACATGATCTAATATCTGAAATAATAGTCTGAAATCTGACATCTGAAACACAAGTCTAACATGCGGAAGCAAGTACAAGTTCAGAAAGCACACAAGCATAATTCAAACATAGATATTTAAACATGTTCAAATACTATATGACATGTTTTCACAAAAATGTCCTGAAGCTGGACCCACACCACATAACTGCTCACGCTCCACGCGGGACTCCATCACCTGAAAAATAGGGTAGTGGGGAGGCGTGAGCACAAAGGAATCAACGGTGCTCCGCCGGAACCGGCACTGAATACTCAGCACAATTAATAATAAACTATGGAATCAACATATATATGAATAAACTGGTCTGACTATGGGACTAACGGTAAAACGGTACTCATGTGCACACTCTGGGGGTCCCCTCCCACAGAAATCCAGGAAAGGCACTAATCACCCCATCTGGACGCTAGACTTAGGACGGGCCCTAATCACACACATCCAAGTCATAACTGAAATACTGAAATAATGACCAAGACGGGATCACTCATCCGTCTCAGTCCTTCAATTTAATCGCATATAGATATAAGGCATGGTAAATTATTAAAAGTGATGAAATACACAGTACATGGTCCCCACCTAGAAACTGGCGAATGCAAAGGCTGAAATATCTGAAATGGGTAGCTGATGGAGGCTCGACTCTCCTCAAGCTACAAAATATATTGAGCGAAATATTCTAAGTACTAGGCTCAGAATAAAACTCAAATCTTTAATATCTTATATATCTAGGTTCGCTCACTCGGCTCTAAAAACCATTTTAGGATTACGAGCTGATTTTGAAAATATTATCGTCGTTGAGGCATTCTAGAGTTCTCTGAAATATTTCTAAGTCTGGTACTAGAATCTGACTTAATCTAATTTGACTGAAATCTCAACTATATCTGAATCTTTAATCTATCTGAAATTCTTAACTTTATCTGAAATCTTAATCTGAAATATAGATCTGAAATTCTATCTCTGAAATTTTATCTGAAATATATATCTGAAATTCTATCTCTGAAATTCTATCTGAAATATATATCTGAAATTCGATCTCTGAAATTCTATCTGAAATATATATCTGAAATTCTATCTCTGAAATTCTATCTGAAATATATATCTGAAATTCTAGCTCTAAAATTCTATCTGAAAAATATATCTGAAATTCTCTACGAACCATCCGGCCTGCTCGGACTGGTTCGACTGAACTGGACCGACGGTTCACTCGAAGCCAGTCGATCATTCGCTTGACTATGTGCAGCTCGGTTTGACCGTGGTCCAGGTTCGGCGTGGCAACTCGGGCCGGCACGAACTCGACTGACACGGCTTAGCCGATGCACGGGTTGATCAGTGCCACGGTCACTGACGCAGGGGCGTGCTTGGACCACGGCTAATGGAACGACGCGTAGACGGCGAGTCGGATGGACTCGGTGCACGGGCACGCACTCGGGGGTTGACTCGGACTCGGTGCACGGGCACGCACTCGGCGGTTCGGCTCCAACGGTCGAACGAGAGGCAGTCACGGGCACGAGACGACGATACGCATTACGATACAACGGTTAATAATTATCCAAACGATACTAGGGTTCAGACAATTATAATCGGATCCAGAAAAATACCCGGATATCGGATCCGGATAAAACTAGGGTTTTGATTCCAGAAAATCCTAACTCAATTAAGACCGATATTTAATATACATATTCTATGTGATTTATAATAAACCCATAATGCACAACTGCATCTAAAATCTCAATCAAACTAATATTTAATTTTTACGGCATTAATATCTAAAGTCTCGATTTTTATAACTAAGTCAAACAACATTCAAAAATTACGAAAATTGAAAAATAATATTCTAAATATATATTTAGTCTATGGTCAACATCTCAAGTCAAAAGTCAACTCCTAACTCGGTCAACTAAAGATCGCTACGACCGGTCAACGCATTTGACCGGCTCGTTTACCTACCAAACCAAGTCCGAAAATTATGAAATTTAATCCTACGCCTCAAAATGATGTAACGAATTTTATAGTATTTATTTCAACATTTTATCGCATTTATTTAAAAAGTCGAACATTTTAGCTTTAAGCCCGAAAATCCCGATTTATTTAAAATCGCTCCAATATCCCAATTTATTAATTTTATATCATCTCAAATATTTTATCTAAGCCATTAAAATCGGGTTCTAATTTTTATACCTAAAAACGACTCGGATCGAAGCAAAGAGAGTGGATCGGGCTAGAAAATGGGTCCAATAAAACAATTGGGACCGGATCTAGAGCTGTTTGGTTGAGGAAGACAGCAGCTGGGATCGGTTTGCAGCTGAGGGTCGCGGGTCCGGTCGGGTATCGAGCAACGGTCGCGGGTCTGGTGCGAGGGGTGCGAAATCTGAGCTCAAAAACGGAGCTGCGGGTCCTGCTGTTTTTCCGGCAAGGACGAGCTGGGAAAATGGCCGGAAGACGCGAGCTGAGGAGGATGAGAGCTCGGGCTGAGGAGGACAGAGGCGGGTTGAAGCTCGCCGGAAAACGGAGGTCGCGGTTGAGCTTATCGGGAGTCGCGCGAAAGAGCTCAGATTTGCAGGTTTCCGGCGAGGATGGCGCTGTGGTGGCGAGCTGGTGGTCGCGGGTGGCTCGCCGTTGAGGACGAAGGCGCGAGTTGTAGGTTCCCAGCGCGAGGACGACGTGAAATGGGTTGCCGGAGGAAAGAAACGGGTAGGGTCGCGGATCTGTGAGAGGAGCTGGAACCGGGCTTGGAAATGGGCTGAGCGCGACTAGGCGGCGGTTGCTGAGGATGGCGAGCTGGTCGCCGGCGCACGGTGGTGCTGTCTGGGAGGTCGCGGGTTGGAGCTGAGACGGGCCGTACGGTCGCAGGTCCGAGCTGGTTTGGGTGGATGGCGAGCTGCGGGCTGGAGTGGCTCGCGAACCGGAGCTGTGCGGGCCTGTTGGAGCTGCGAGAAAACTCGGCTGCGGGCTCGCCGGAAGTTGGAGGTGCAACAGCGTGGAGGTGACTTGCCGTATTTTTCATGGTGTGTGGAGGAGAGAGTGACGGCCAATAGTGTTGGGAGAAGTGGGTAGAATGAAGAAGGGACTCTATTTATAGTAGGGAGGGAGACTTAGGGTTTTTTTGTAGAAATTGGGCCTTGACCACTCAATTCTACTTTGACTTGGGCTAGAAATTAAACGGGCCGGAATAAAATCGAACATAGTCTCGATTTACTTGAATGGGACGGCTGGAATAATTGGACTCGCTCGAAATTGATTAGGCTCGATTTATTAAATTATCGCTTGGCAGGGAAATTAATTCGCTTAAATAAAATTCCAACTTTAATAATTAAAGTCGAAAGAATTATTCATGGCTTAGACTTTAATATTATTTATTTTAATGTCTATAAGTATATTAAATGCATCAAATTTAGAAACCTAATATTTATAGAAATATAGTCGAGCTCCATAAATAGTAATATAAAATCTGCGCGTTACAATCTATCCTCCTTAAAATATTTCCGTCCTCGGAAATGCTAAAACTAAACATAAATCCGACTCGACTAGAAACTAGGAATCGAAAAGTCATATTACTAATCAGAACTGAAACTCTGGATAATAAGCGCGAATCTCTTACTCTCGCTCCTAAGTGGCCTCGGCCTCGCTGTGGCGACTCTATCAAACTCGGGCTAGAGATACATCACTATTCCTCAGCCGTTGGACCTTTCGGTGCAAAATCACTACCGGCTGCTCCTCGTAAGTCAGGTTCTGTCCAACCTCGAGCTTTCTATAATTCAACACGTGCCTTAGATCATGCACGTAATTTCTCAACATCGAAACGTGAAAGACGTTGTGCACACCCGGAAGCTTGGGTGGCAACGCCAAACTGCATACTACCTCGCCCACTCGATCGAGGATCTCGAATGAGCCTATATAATAGGGATCTCAGACTGTCACTATGGTCTCGGATACTCCATGGAATTGAGTAATCCCACGGACGTAAATACTGAAAAACTGCTCCATGGTCATCGTCATCCTCAGGGGCAAACGCGGGCCGCCTTTGTCAGTCGATCCACAACTACCCAAACCACATCGAGCTGCTCTTTTGATTTGGGTAGTTTCGTAACGAAATTCATGGTAACGTGCTCCCACTTTCACAACGGAACCTCTAATGGTTGCACGAAATTGGTGGAACTTGTGCTTGGCATTCACCTGCTGGCAAACCAAGCACTCTTCCAAGAACTTGGAAATGCTAGCTAAGGTATATGAAGAAAACTCTAAACTTCAAGTCTAAGATTTCTAACTCATAATTCTATCTTCCTCCTGCTAGTTATCTCGGCTATGCCATGGCAACTCCGGTATCAAGCCCCCAGGTAAATTCGGACTAGTGGCTCTTATTTCAAGCCTCCATAATTTTCCCGGCCTTATGGATATTATACACCGTTAACCCAAGTCAAGAAACTGGGGTCTTTGTCTGGATACTGTAATAGGGCGGTACCGGCATTGGCCGGTATCGCTGGTACTCGTTCTTCATGGCAACTCGCTAAAATCTCTCTATGTGCCTTAGATAAAATCCAAGACAAAACTTTAGAAACTATACTGGGGAACTTCAAAAGAAGCTCATCTATACTCTTCGCAGCATCGCCCTAGCTACGGCGACACTCATGGACTCAGAGAGACCTACTTCTCGACTCTCTGACTAGCGTACCTTCTGCCAAAAATGGTCGTAGGCACTATCTCACGGGTCAACTCGGATCAACGTGAGGCTCATCTATGGCTTCCACGTGTTCGAGTTCGAGCACATCTTCTCGAATTCGAGACGTGGGAAAAAAATCGCTCAACCTTCCCCGAGAAATTCGGCGACAAAGCCTCAAACGTTAGGCTTAACTTGTCGTCTCGGCTATATGCTGAAAATGACTGGGGTAACTAAGTTGTTGCTCATTTGCGGCTGTGACCCTCGGGTCATCTTGCCGTTTACATTGGTCTGAAAGTCTTTCTGTGGCTGCCATGCATGCGACTTTTGTCGGTTCAGGGTTGCCTTAGTTTCTGCCTTGATAACTGATCTCTTCTATATTGTCTGTCGGTCTACTATTGACCGAGAATCTTTCTCTCGCTATTTCTTTCTTGTACGTCAGCGATCCACACTTGTCCGTACTAAATCGTACAATGTCATACCAATCGACATTTATCAACTATCTCAGTAGAAAATCGCTCTTTCGAATGAAACTGTCGTTCAAAACGCAAGCATCTGAGCATTTTGATCGTCCATCGATCTGTAATATTGACGAGAATAACTAGCAATTGTGGTTCGACTTTCTGTGACCCGGCTCCTGACAATGCGGTACGTTGCACACGGTACGTTGCATGCGGTTTACCCACCACCCGGGGCCCACGGGCGCGGAACACCTGCATGCTATACCTGCGTGCGATGTACCTACGGCGTCAGCGTCGCCTGCAGTCATAACACAGTCGTATCCACGTCTTATGCTAGTGGCATCACGGTACTGCGGCGCTGAGTTAACTCGGCGCACTACTACTGGATCTAACTTCTTCCTGATACAAATCGAGGGTCTCACTACTTATGTGGGTAAAATTTACCCAAGGGTACTTAAAATTTCAATGTTGAGGCTTTTCTGTTCTTTCTTCCTTCAACATCTACTCTAAAACTAGTGATGTCGTACACCACTAGTACTTAGAGATGACTTCATCACCTCAACTTTCTCGTGCTTTATGATCTTGAGGCTTCGGGCTCCTCAACTTCTCATAGAGGATGTCCGAGCTTCAAGTTCAATCTTGGAACTTGTTGTCTTCGGGCATGGGTCGACAACTTCTCGACTCTCAAAGATGAGTACTTACTCTCCTCCTTGAGTCTACATAACTTTTGGTAATTGGTGCACATCTCCTTTCTTCATGAACCATCGGGCGCACCCTAGGGTGACGCTCTTAGTCCAACAGTTCACAATTCGGATCTGGGTCTTCAGTTCTTGCAGCTTCTTGGCGTCTGGGTCTTCAGCTCTTGTAGCTTCTCGGCGTCTGGTCTTCAGTTGTTGCAGCTTCTTGGCGTCTGGGTCTTCAGCTCTTGCAGCTTCTTGGAGTCTCTCGGTTTGGCGCTTTTGACGCTAGTCCTACTCCAGCAACAGGTCGATCGAATTTCATTTGTCGGTTAGGTGGTCTTCTCAGTAACATTTTAAAAATACGTACGCGTGATTTCGAACAATGGTAACTCTTCGGCGTTGTCAGTGAAGTGTTCTCTCTCTTCATGGCTTCTAGGATTTTCCTATCGGCATATCGTCCATCTGCCCACAACTTCCAACTCGAGAGTTGTGGCATTCGGCACAGGTATGCGGAATTTATAAGTCTTCGACTTCTTAAACATGCTATCTGAACTTCCACGCGTGCGGAATTTGGTTCTCCTTCTTGAATCATGGTGGTTGCGAACTCCCACTCGGCTTTCATTAAATTCTCTTTGAACTGTCGTCTGAGTATTCTCATACTATTGGAACTTCCTTGGGCGACGGAGTCAAAACATGACTCAACGTGCAATCCTCACTCTAGTTTCCTTTAAATTGGGTCTCCTCTTCCCCTAACTACTAGAGATCAGCTCATATGGAAAAATGTCTGCTATGGTTCAGCTTCAAGCCTCCATGGTTCCTCCCGGACTCATGGCTTTTATTTCAAGCCTCCAGGACTTACCCGGATCTATGACTCTTATACCCTGAAAATCTATTACTTCTTATGCTAGTTGAAAGGCTCTTGCCAACTCAAGTGAGGTAACCTCTAGAGTTATAACTTAACTTAAAACTCACATAGTTCAAGCAATGGAAAGTCCACTGCTTTATCTATGTGTTGCAATCTATCGACGCGATAATCTAACTTTCGCAAGTGTCAAATTATAGAAATAACTCGCTCTTTGCTTACATTAGAAATACACTGAAATTTTTGGTCTCAACTTGAATTTTTAACGGAGTTTCAAAAGCATGGAGAAATTCCCACAACAAAAGTAATGCGGGTTCACGGAATAGAGATAATTAAACTACACGCATCTTCTTAAGTCTTCTGGACTTCTGCTTCTAGTGGTGACGAGCGTAGGCGCTGACATTTCCTCCTCTTTGTTGATCCTGGGTCAGCTATTGCTTGTTAGGTTTTGCCATTTCTGGCAAAATTTACTGGAATGTATAATTTACTCAGTCTTAATTCTAAGGTTTGAATTCGATCTTATGGCGCCAATATATCACCACGACTATCCTCAATACGTAGAAAAATGTACTTGCCCACAACATAATCGAGGTTGTTACTAGAGTTATATTCCGCTCTGTCCTCCGAAAAGTCAACGGAAGAGCGTACAAATAACAGACTCTGCTGAAATTCTGACTGAAACAGTATAGCCGATTAATAAATAGCTACACTATACTTTAATAATTTATCGAATTCCGAAAACACCTAGCTTGGCTAGAGTTCCGGGTACACTAAAATCCTCTAAGTTCTTACTAGAGTTCTGACTAGAATTCTCAAATCTTAATCGAAGGATAGATCTAACGCCCCTGAAATAATCTAGATATAATTAAATATGCATTCGCAAATAAAAGTTGTACAGGTGACGTACCTCGGAGTCGGCATGGCGTGAGCGTGGTGTGGTCATATCTCACTAAAATTTCAGTATACAGAACCACTAAGTGGCTCTGATACCAACTGTAACACCCCGCCTAAAACTTACTAAAATTAGAGTAAATTTTTCGCGTTTAAAAAGGAAAGCTCTATTTAATTTTCGAAAACTCATAATAATATTTCGAAAATACTTTTAACCTTAAAACGCGGGATGCTACTCAACTTTAATCTGATATCTTTAACACTATAATCTATCATGCATGCGACCAAGTAAAATCATTCTCGAATTAAGGCCATGAATAATACCGGCTAAAACCTGCATATTCTGAAAATCTGACATGATCTAATATCTGAAATAATAGTCTGAAATCTGACATCTGAAACACAAGTCTAACATGCTGAAGCAAGTACAAGTTCAGAAAGCACACAAGCATAATTCAAACATAGATATTTAAACATGTTCAAATACTATATGACATGTTTTCACAAAAATGTCCTGAAGCTGGACCCACACCACATAACTGCTCACGCTCCACGCGGGACTCCATCACCTGAAAAATAGGGTAGTGGGGAGGCGTGAGCACAAAGGAATCAACGGTGCTCCGCCGGAACCGGCACTGAATACTCAGCACAATTAATAATAAACTATGGAATCAACATATATATGAATAAACTGGTCTGACTATGGGACTAACGGTAAAACGGTACTCATGTGCACACTCTGGGGGTCCCCTCCCACAGAAATCCAGGAAAGGCACTAATCACCCCATCTGGACGCTAGACTTAGGACGGGCCCTAATCACACACATCCAAGTCATAACTGAAATACTGAAATAATGACCAAGACGGGATCACTCATCCGTCTCAGTCCTTCAATTTAATCGCATATAGATATCAGGCATGGTAAATTATTAAAAGCGATGAAATACACAGTACGTGGTCCCCACCTGGAAACTGGCGAATGCAAAGGCTGAAATATCTGAAATGGGTAGCTGATGGAGGCTCGACTCTCCTCAAGCTACAAAATATATTGAGCGAAATATTCTAAGTACTAGGCTCAGAATAAAACTCAAATCTTTAATATCTTATATATCTAGGTTCGCTCACTCGGCTCTAAAAATCATTTTGGGATTACGAGCTGATTTTGAAAATATTATCGTCGTTGAGGCATTCTAGAGTTCTCTGAAATATTTCTAAGTCTGGGACTAGAATCTGACTTAATCTAATTTGACTGAAATCTCAACTATATCTGAATCTTTAATCTATCTGAAATTCTTAACTTTATCTGAAATCTTAATCTGAAATATAGATCTGAAATTCTATCTCTGAAATTTTATCTGAAATATATATCTGAAATTCTATCTCTGAAATTCTATATGAAATATATATCTGAAATTCGATCTCTGAAATTCTATCTGAAATATATATCTGAAATTCTATCTCTGAAATTCTATCTGAAAAATTTATCTGAAAGTCTCTACGAACCATCCGGCCTGCCCGGACTGGTTCGACTGAACTGGACCGACAGCTCACTCGAACCCAGTCGATCATTCGCTTGACTATGTGCAGCTCGGTTTGACCGTGGTCCAGGTTCGGCGTGGCAACTCGGGCCGACACGAACTCGACTGACACGGCTTAGCCGATGCACGGGTTGATCGGTGCCACGGTCACTGACGCAGGGGCGTGCTTGGACCACGGCTAATGGAACGACGCGTAGACGGCGAGTCGGATGGACTCGGTGCACGGGCACGCACTCGGGGGTTGACTCGGACTCGGTGCACGGGCACGCACCCGGCGGTTCAGCTCCAATGGTCGAACGAGAGGCAGTCACGGGCACGAGACGATGATACGCATTACGATACGATGGTTAATAATTATCCAGACGATACTAGGGTTCAGACAATTATAATCGGATCCATAAAAATACTCGGATATCGGATCCGGATAAAACTAGGGTTTTGATTCCAGAAAATCCTAAATCAATTAAGACCGATATTTAATATACATATTCTATGTGATTTATAATAAATCCATAATGCACAACTGCAGCTAAAATCTCAATCAAACTAATATTTTATTTTTACGGCATTAATATCTAAAATCTCGATTTTTATAACTAAGTCAAACAACATCCAAAAATTACGAAAATTGAAACATAACATTCTAAATATATATTTAGTCTATGGTCAACATCTCAAGTCAAAAGTCAACTCCTAACTCGGTCAACTAAAGATCGCTACGACCGGTCAACGCATTTGACCGGCTCGTTTACCAACCAAACCAAGTCCGAAAATTATGAAATTTAATCCTACGCCTCAAAATGACGTAACGAATTTTATAGTATTTATTTCAACATTTTATCGCATTTATTTAAAAAGTCGAACATTTTAGCTTTAAGCCCGAAAATCCCGATTTATTCAAAATCGCTCCAATATCCCAATTTATTAATTTTATATCATCTCAAATATTTTATCTAAGCCATTAAAATCGGGTTCTAATTATTATACCTTAAAATGACTCGGATCGAAGCAACGAGAGTAGATCGGGCTAGAAAATGGGTCCAATAAAACAATTGGGACCGGATCTAGAGCTGTTTGGTTGAGGAAGACAGCAGCTGGGATCGGTTTGCAGCTGAGGGTCACGGGTCCGGTCGGGTCTCGAGCAACGGTCGCGGGTCTGGTGCGAGGGGTGCGAAATCCGAGCTCAAAAACGGAGTTGCGGGTCCTGCTGTTTTTCCGGCAAGGACGAGCTGGGAAAATGGCCGGAAGACGCGAGCTGAGGAGGATGAGAGCTCGGGCTGAGGAGGACAGAGGCGGGCTGAAGCTCGCCGAAAAACGGAGGTCGCGGTTGAGCTTATCGGGAGTCGCGCGAAAGAGCTCAGATTTGCAGGTTCCCGGCGAGGATGGCACTGTGGTGGCGAGCTGGTGGTCGCGGGTGGCTCGCCGTTGAGGACGAAGGCGCAAGTTGTAGGTTCCCGGCGCGAGGACGACGTGAAACGGGTCGCCGGAGGAAAGAAACGGGTAGGGTCGCGGATCTGTGAGAGGAGCTGGAACCGGGCTTGGAAATGGGCTGACTACGACTAGGCGGCGGTTGCTGAGGATGGCGAGCTGGTCGCCGGCGTACGGTGGTGCTGTCTGGGAGGTCGCGGGTTGGAGCTGAGACGGGCCGTACGGTCGCAGGTCCGAGCTGGTTTGGGTGGATGGCGAGCTGCGGGCTGGAGTGGCTCGCGAACCGGAGCTGTGCGGGCCTGTTGGAGCTGCGAGGAAACTCGGCTGCGGGCTCGCCGGAAGTTGGAGGTGCAGCAGCGTGGAGGTGACTTGCCGTATTTTTCATGGTGTGTGGAGGAGAGAGTGACGGCCAATAGTGTTGGGAGAAGTGGGTAAAATGAAGAAGGGACTCTATTTATAGTAGGGAGGGAGACTTAGGGTTTTTTGTAGAAATTGGGCCTTGACCACTCAATTCTACTTTGACTTGGGCTAGAAATTAAACGGGCCGGAATAAAATCGAACATAGTCTCGATTTACTTGAATGGGCCGGCTGGAATAATTGGACTCGCTCGAAATTGATTAGGCTCGATTTATTAAATTATCGCTTGGCAGGGAAATTAATTCGACTACTCGAATTAAAAATGGGCCGACTAATAAAATTGGATCCGCCCAAAATCAATTGGGCTCGAATAATCAAATTATCCGGCTTTGATTCGCTTAAATAAAATTCCAACTTTAATAATTAAAGTCGAAAGAATTATTCATGGCTTAGACTTTAATATTATTTATTTTAATGTCTATAAGTATATTAAATGCATCAAATTTAGAAACCTAATATTTATAGAAATATAGTCGAGCTCCATAAATAGTAATATAAAATCTGGGCGTTACACAGTGCCTTTTATAGGTGTGCACATGAGTATTATATAATGATTATGAGATGATATATTATGATTGATTCATGTTCATACTGCGACCATACCACCAGTTATTATTTGTTTTATGTGCATAGTAGTGAGCAAGTGGTATGCTCACTCCCATGTCGTCTTAGACACGTCGGACTTCTTTATCTTCGTTGGGGGTTGCCAGATCTTCAAATCAATCTTTGAGAACAAGCTGGCCCCCTCAGTTGATCAAACAAGTACCCAATCCTTGGCTCGGGTACTTAGGAAAAACCACAACCCAATACTAACATTGTAATTAATAAAAGACAAGAACATTTAAAGTACTTAGTCTTAATTGAAAACACAACGTCTCATAACATAGTCTCAAAACCGGTTCTCCAAGCATAAACTAATTCTAAAAACACAATGTCTCATAACATAGTCTCAAAACAGGTTCTCAAAGCATAAACTAATTCTAAAAACACAATGTCTCATAACATAGTCTCAAAACCGGTTCTCAAAGCATAAATAAAAATATTTTGCAAAAGTTTGCGGATGAACAAATCCCAAGACTTTTCCATGTCCACGACTAGTTGCTCAACCTTGGTTCATGTCGTCCGCATTTTGAGCTAAATCTAAGACACGTGCTCTCCCTCTAGGATTTGGCATCGGCTGGTCTTGCTGAGGTTGGCGTTGCTACTGCTTGTTTGTTGTGTTTTTTTGCTTATTTTCGTGTGTTTTATTTTCCTTAGTCGAGTCTTTTTAGGTTCGTTTTAGTATTGACCGGTCTATTTTATCGTGTCTTGTGTATTTTTGCTCTCGTTTTGTGTTTTTGTTCTTTGTCGTACTTTTATGGTCTTTTTGGTGTTGATAGTTACACAATTGTGAAACTTGGGAAAACGAGTCGACCGAGCCATCTAAGATGACGCCGCGCCCAGTGACCCGCCTACCCGCGCCAACACTTGCCCAGCTCGTGCCTAGGCGAATTGTTTGGCCAACTTTCCTTCTTGGGCGAGTGTAGCTCATTTAATGTGTGTGTTTTGAGTGTGTGTTTAAGGAATGAGTATAAATACATGGCTTCGTTTGTATTTTGAACATCAAGCTTTCATTTTCTTAATTCCCCCTTTGGGGAATAGGTCTTTTTATATTTTCCGCTCTATCTTTTGGAGGTCCATGACTTATATTTCTCGGCGACTTCGTGTTTATTCAAGATTTGATCTTGTCACTCGGTTTTTCTTCAAGCATGCAATAGGTAAGATTCATTACTCCGTAGTTGTGCCCTTTTTACTTATGAAGTTTTTCGAGGTGAATGTGGTGTTTGCTAGTTGAAGGAGGGAAGATTGGATCTTTTTATTTTCATTTCTTGCGTAAGCGTGTTAGGAATTCAATACCTGCTTATCTTTCTTATTGGTAACGACTTTGCTCGAAACGTGACGATTTAGTGAAGAAGGCTCGTGTTAGATTACCAAGGAATACTTTGCTAACATGTTTCTCTTTGTTTATTTTCGTTTTTCTGGAGTTATGGGGACTCCGTACAACCAAAGTTCCAGTCTTTTCTTTCCAATCTCTCACCTTTCATCAATTGCTTTCAATTCTTATGCAAATTAGTCTAATTTAACCCAAATCAAGCGAGTAGCATGTTTAGGACCTTATTTACATTTTTGTGAATTGACGACTAGATAGTGAACGAAGCTCCAAACAACCTTCCTTCGAGAAGACGACCCAAGGTCGGGATTTATTTCGTACTCTGCTAAAAATTACAAATAAAATAGCGCATAAAACACACAAAAATAAGCACAAAAACACACCAAACAATTAGCCAAGTACTATAAAAATGTTTTTAGAAACATGCACTAATATTTTGTTGACAAAAAGCAAGATAAGTTTCAACACAGTTCGGCAATATATCATATTGATGAGCCAAAAAGAATCGACTCACCGAGGTTGCCGGTTGAACCGCTTCATCTCGATTGCGTCAGAGTTTGACTTCCTCGATCATCTTCGTCTTCAAGAACCGGATCGACCTGCAAAGCGCCTGGACAGGGCCCTAGCGTAGACACTCCGACGCTCAAGTCAGAAAACATATATTTTAATCATGTATCTTACGTAATCTTAAGAGCTTAGGTCTAGAAAATAAAACTGAAATCCCTATTTATAAGAATTTAATGGCTTACTCCCCAAGACAAGGGTTTCCTTAATAACCAAGGAGTCTGATCCTCCCATATCACTGTGTGGATATATACAATCTTACTTAAATTTTGTTTAGGAATATTTTCTACATATTCATGGATATTTTTAACCCATAGCATATATCGTGTAAATGGGCTCTAAGCTTCCTTGGACCGACTATATCCGAGCTAACCGCTCAGGCTGGTCCACCGAGTTATTCTGGAACTACATCATGTATAAAATCATAAACAAAAGTCTTTGTTTTTTATTCACATTTTGCATAAGGTATTCGAGTTCTTTTCCTAAGCCATTTAGAAACCTATCAATTAATTTTGTATTGGACTAATATGAATTCATCGTCTTGTCTTTTGTTTTTTCCATAAGCCATTTGGACTAATATGTATCTGAGTTCTCAAAGCCAGTTTTGAAATAATATTTCAATTTTTTGCAAAAAATATCTTATTTTCTGTGTGAAAATATCAAATCGAATACAAAATGTTGAATCATTGTATAAAATAAGAGGTAAACCGTGATTTTTTTAAAACAAAAATCGACTTTTCTATAGTGTTTTCTCAAGTTTACCTGGGTACCCGTATACGGGTACAAACTTTTTATAATTATGGCTAAATTGCATATAAAAGCACCACCTTTCATGTTTTTGCAATTTAATCACCACCTTTGCAATTTAGCAATTTAATACACCACTTTAGTTATTTTTTGCAATTCGAATCACAGGGCCCAATTTTGGGCCTGTTCTGGTGACGTGGAGGCCCGTTCTGCTGATATGGCATTTTTGTGATGACGTGGTGTTTCCACGTGTCAATGACCTGGCATTTTTGGGCTGACATGGCGACCCATGTGTCAATTAAAAAAAAAAATTATGTTGCACGCTCTGAGATTCGATCCTGGGTTGAAGGGGTTGAAGGGTAGCCTTAGCTACCACCACACCAGTCGAACTTAGTTGTTAAATGTGATAACCCTTTATATATATACACATTACATTACGTATGGAGAAATCAAATTAAATCTAAAAAAATAATTTAATTATATTAAATAAAATTATATAAAATTGAATTAAAAATAATATATTAAGATAATTAAAATATATTTTTTCGAATTCATATTTTGTGTTAGAGTGAATCATATTAATAATATTATATTCATTTAATATTTTTATTTATTTATTTAAAATAAATTTATAATAAATATAATAACTTATTATTATATAATAAATTATTATTTCATTTAAGTTTTTTAATATTTTATTATTTTATATAAAATAACACTTTTTGTTTTATTATTCATTACGATTATTTAACATTTTATTTACTTAAATTATATTTTTAATTTATTATATTTATTTAAGATTTTTATATATTTTTATGTATTATTTCATAATAAGTTATATTTATTAAAATATAATAAAAATAATATAACATAAGATGATAAAGTATAAAAAAGGTGAATTCAAATAAAATAAAATAAAATAATAAAAAAAATAACTGATTATTAAATAATAAATAATGAAAATATTATTTATTAAATATTATTAATATGGTTTACTCTAACACAAAATATGAATTAATAAAATTCTATATTTTAATTATCTTCATTTAATTTAATTTAATTTATTATAATTTTATATTTTATTAATTTATTATAATTAATTTTATATTTTAATATAATTTATTCATACGTAATTCCTATATATATAAAATGTTATTGAATATGTTAACTAACATGGATAGGTGAGTTGGTAGCATAATTACTATTCTCCCATGGAGACCAGGGTTCAAACCCCCCTTTCTACAAAATATATATATATATTTTTTTTTTCTTAATTGACATAGACTGCCACGTCAGCCCAAAGATGCCCCGTCATTGACACGTGGAAACGCCACGTCACCACAAAATGCCACGTCACCAGAACAGGCCCGAAATTGGGCCCTGTGATTCGAATTGCAAGAAATAAGTAAAGTTGTGTATTAAATTGCTAAATTACAAAGGTGGTGATTAAATTGCAAAAACATAAAAGGTGGTGCTTTTATATGCAATTTTGCCTATAATTATTCATAAGTATTAAGCAAAAAAACTAAATATTATATTCATCAAGTACTGTGATTTTTTCTATAGTATTTTGTCAAGTTCGAATACAAGTAAATCTTGAAGTACTATCAGAAAAAATAAATTTATGATATCAGTCAAATATTTATTTTATAATGCAATAAAGAACAATTTTTTGTAATTCACGTGTCAGACTTATCTAACTAAAACTTAGTAATCACTAATAATCTAAATATTCATAATTAGGTATTTAATTTTTTTTAATTGCGAATATTAAAAATCAAATAGAACATCATCAAAGTTTTTCATATAGAAATCCCGTAATTTTTTTTATTATTCTAAATAATTATATCATGTGTTATATGTTATTGATTTGGTAGGGGACACTCATACTATTCAAATAAATAATATATAAGTTTTCATATATTGTATTTTTTTTTATTGAAATGATAGAATATATTGCTCAACAAGTACAAACGAGGGCAAACTTGTCTGAATACAATCTACCCCACTAAGGTAAGAGAACCTGCAAAAAGGAGTAAGAGCAACTTCCCCGGCTAGCAAGCACTTTGAAACAGGGGAGTCAACACTTGTCCTGAACACCACATGACCTAACCGTCCAAAAGGCAAGCAAAAAAGACTAACCACTGCGACAATCGTCCTAGTTAATCTTCAAAACACTAATCAAAGAAAATAACAAGACATCCTAAGGAAATATTAAGCAACAGAGTTGTGTAAATTAGAAAATTCATTCCAGTCCTTCATGGCTAGGTTGATGGTATCCTACTCTGATCTCCAAATATTAAAAAAGAGACCACAAATTCCTAGTCTTTCACATCTACCATAAGATGTAAGAAGATAGTTGGAGCCTGGCTTCTGTAGTTGGGGAGTTATTTACTGAGCACACTTTTGGCCACCACTGTTTAAAGCTCTTTGTGTCCATCTGAGTGCCTTCCCAAGAAACATGAGAGATTTTCCAAATTAGTTGGGCTCTCTAGCATTGGAAGAACAGGTGCTCTTGAGTAGGGCTGCAAACGAGCCGAGCGGCTCGCGAGCCGCTCGCGAGCGCTCGAGTCAAAACTCGACTCGAGCTCGGTCAAACTCGAGCTCGAGTCGAGCTCGAGCGGCTCGAGTGTGTTATTGAGTCGAGCCTCGAGCCAAAATTTTGTAATGTCGAGCTGCTCGCCGAGCGGCTCGAGTATATGTACAAAATACTAAAATACCCTTATATATTTAATTCCCCAAATTGTCATAAGGTGCATAATGTTAATTTAAGTGGCATATTAATTTTCAATTTATTTACCAGGCCTTCACACAAATCAAGACCCAATTTCATTTTGCAATTTCACCCGTCCTTTACCTCGCAAGTCGCAAGCCCAGACGATGAAACCCTAGTTCTCTTGCCCGATTTTGTTTCCCCCGCGCAAGCCATCGCCGGTTCCACAATTTTTGTGAGGTTTTGTAATAACGTGGTTGTATTCGTTATTTTGGCTTTCCCGTTCGAAACTTTGTAAGGTTTGATTAGTTGGAGTGCTGTTTTTTATCAGTTTAAAGTGACAACAAATGTTCCAAATTTCATCACAATATTCCTTCATAGAGAGATCTCTTTTACTCGTTGATGTATGTTCATTTGTGCTTTTTTCATTATTTATGCGTGCCTTCGGAAATTTGAAAAAAAAATGAAATTATCGAGCTATCGAGCAAGCTATGCGTCCTCTCTGTAGATAAAATTTCTCATTAAAATGTTTAGTTGAAAATAGGCTTTATATTAAAAATCAAGATGGGTTTAGTATCTGGACAGATGGGTATGCCTAATCAAAGGGAAGGATAACAGTTGCCTAAAAGTTTGATAACTCTGTTTGGTTGTTGAACCTTATAATAGATGGGAGAATTGGGCAAAGATTGGAGAGTTGAAACCTGATATATTAGGCCAAGTTCTCTTGTTTGATTTCATACCTTTTGTGAAGCCTCTTGATAAGAGTTTACTGTAATCAATTTTTTTTTCGAAAAAAAATGTCTATTAGGCCAAGTTCTATTTATATTCTTATTTATTAACCATATTAAGCTTTTTTGAAAGATTAGTATATTCACATAACTGTGGTTCTAAGATTATTTTATTTTATTTTATTTATTCATTTATTTGGAGTGTACAACAAGGTGTAAAGAAGCCCAAAGGACCACTTGAGGCTCTCCGACCAAAATTACAGGTAACTGTGCTTCTTTTTCTTATTGGGTGCAAACAATGCAAGTTTCATTCTGAATTCTAATGGATTTTATTGAATATGTTGAACTATTTTATGTCCAAGTTATAACTGGTTTCTGCTCTGCTGCTAATATTTCTCGATTTTGTTTTGCTATTTCTTTATTGGCTTTAGAAGAATATCACCTGATCGCGAAAAGGAAGCCCGAGATGTTTGGCTAACATCAATACCCTTCAATATACTAAAGGCATTCGTAATATGATTTAGATGATAGTTTGGACAATCAATGTCCTTGTAATGAGCTCGTGTTATAGGATTTTGCCCCCAATGAGTAGACCGATTCATTCTACTTCCCAGTTTTCCTTCATGAAACATTTTTGGGATAGCCAATTATTGTCCTCCCAAGAAGATAATTCAACACATTTCTTTTTAAAAAGATAATAGCTCTGTAATGAAATTATTTTATGTTATTTCAAGTTTCTAAAGGAATTGCACTGGCACTCCATGCAGTTTTAATCTTCTCTATATGCTTATATTTTTTTTTTCTTTTTCATTTTGTTCTCTAGCCAACACAACAGCAAACACGATACCGCAAATCTCCTTATGCTCCATCAGGAGAAGGTATGCATGATTTTTATTTGTAAAAATATTTTTCCCCAATTCTCAATCTCTATTTTCAAAATAGACATTTTTTCCGAAAAAACTCTTGTATCCAATCACAACCTATGAAATTGGTGCTTGTGCAAATTTACTGTAATCATTTTTTTTTTTCTTTTTGCAATATGATTAGGCATATTCTTTTATTGCTAAATGGAAATGTTGTTGAAGTATTTTTTATTTAACTTTCTATATTGTACAGAGAAATTCAAGCATAATGGCAATGTCTCCGCAAGACGTATGTTCACGTGGTATTGGATCCATTGATGATTCAGGCGGAATAGGGACTCCTCATCCTCCTCCTGTAAATATGAATGAAGAACCACCTTCTCTTGGGGATGAAGAGTTTGGGAGCGATGACGAGGAGGTAGAAGTTGGCACGAATGAAGTGGCTACCCCAGATGATGGTTTAGAGTCTTTAGACCCATTTCGACAAAAAAAGAGGGCTAGAAAGTCTAAAGCATGGGACGATTTTAAAGATGTGGTTGTCGGAATGGAAAAAACTCTCATGTCAGAATGCATTCATTGCCAGAAAATATTCTTGAAAACCAAAACTAGTACAACTACAAGTTTGTTGAGGCATATGAATGTATGTCACAAGAGATTAGTGAAGCTGAAGAAACCAAAGCAACAAAAGATAAATTTTCCAGCAGCAGGTGACTCTAGCGCACGTCCATATCTTCATACAGGGAAATTTGACATGGCTGGTATGAGAGAAGCAGCGGCGGAATGGGTGCTTATGCATGAGCATCCATTTTCAATTATGGAAGAGGATGGCTTCAATTTAATGCTAAAAAGGGGAATGCCAGAATGGAACAAAATTAGTCGAACCAGCAGCAAGAATGATTGCAAGGTAATCGAAAGAGAAAGGACTAAGTTGAAGAACATGTTGAAGAAGGTCAACAAAATTAGCCTGACCACGGATTTTTGGAAGTCCAAAAATCAGAAGATTGAATACATGGTAATAACTGGGCACTGGATTGATAGAAACTGGAGATTGCAAAAGCGAGTTCTCAACTTTGTGCATATCCCTCCTCCACGACGAGGTGTCCAAATTGCCGATTCGATATACAAGTGTTTGAAGGACTGGGGCATCGAGAGCAAAGTGTACACAATCTCAGTGGATAATGCCTCAAATAATGACACCGCACTGAGAGCTTTAAAGGATACCTTCTCGAGGAACAAATGTCTGTTAGCAAAGGGAAAATTATTTCACGTAAGATGTTGTGCTCATATACTAAATCTGATGGTTCAAGACGGTCTTTAGGAAATCAAAGACATAGTTGGCAATATAAGGGAAAGTGTCGATTTTATTAACAAGACATATGGAAGACGCTTGTTATTTGCTAAAATCGTACATCAATTGCAATTGCCTGGGAAGATGTTGGTGTACGACTGCAAAACAAGGTGGAATTCTACCTACGAGATGCTTGCTTGTGCGCTCAAGTTTCGAGAAGTCTTCCCAAGATTTCAATACCATGAACCAAATTATGCCAAATGCTTAACAACTGAAGACTGGGAAAAGACAGAAAAGGTGTGCAGTATTTTGCAAGTGTTTTGAACAGCCACTCATGTGATATCTGGTAGTGATTATCCTACATCTAATTTATATCTAAATGAGGTTTGTAGGATAAAAAAACTACTAGATAGCAAAGTAAATGATGAAGATTACTTTGTTCAATCAATGGTTCGAAATATGAAGGCAAAATTCGATAAGTACTGGGGAGAGTGTAACTTATTGATGGCCATAGCTGCCATCTTGGATCCGAGGTGCAAAATGGTGGTGATAAATTATTGCTTTCCTTTTATATATCCTCTTGATGAGGTGGAGCTAAATATAAGCAAGGTTCGTTCTGCTTTATATGAGTTGTTTGACGAATATGCGGAGATGCAATCTTCAACTTCAAGTGGCTCGAAAAATTGCCAGGATGATCCAGGAAAAAAAATGAGCGAGTTTTTGACTCATGTTTCGTTCAGCTAAATATAAGCAAGGTTCGTTCTGCTTTATATGAGCGAGTTTTTTACTCATGTTTCGACATCTGGGAATGCTGAACCACAAAAAAATGAATTAGATACCTATTTTGAAGATGGTGTTCTTAGAGCCACATAAGACTCAAATTTAGACATTGTAAACTTAGATGCTCTAAGGTGGTGGAAGGACACAACGAAGTACAAGATTTTGCCAAAAATGGCAGCTGATATTTTGGCCATTCCAATCAGTACTGTAGCTTCAGAGGCAACATTTAGTGTCGGGACTAGAGTGATCGATTCATATCGCGCTTCGTTGGCTCCAGAAACTGTTGAAGTGTTAATGCATTGGTGTCGTAAGCGACACGACATCAAGAAAAAAAGAGAAAGTAAGTATGCTGAAAATATTGATTTGAAAAGTATGTAATCATTGACTATTTGCTTCTCATTATTTTTTTTTTTTAATTTTTTGGACATAAAGTGAAGTCGGCTCAGGAGATCTTGTTACCTATAAGTTGATTTATCATTTCAGGTAGTAGTTGTTGTGTATTGGTCGGCTCCTTTTCTTTCCCTTTTTAATTTATGTCTAACTTTTTTAATTTGATTTTATGGCAGCCTTAACTATATTTTGGCAGTATGCGGCTTGGGAAATATTGCAGCTGGCTATATTTTTTTTTCTTTTGGGACAAGTCTGGACATTTATGTTATTTATGATGGTAAATTAGCTTGGGGAATTTAGAAGTTGACTATATTTTTTTTTTATTTGGGACAAAGTATGTGATATTCATGCATTTTGCATGTATAGCAAACTTTGATTTGAATTTCACCCATTTTGTATGGATTGGACTGGGACAGTATGAATGTATTTTGTATGTATGCATGACTTAGATTTTGGATGTTGTAATAATAATCAGGTTTGGCATATTTTAGTTGTTAAATTTTGAGCCAAACTCGAGTCGATCTCGAGCAGTCGAGTCGAGCTCGAGCATTTCATTTGTTTCACGAGTCGAGCTTGAGCGCCATTTTTCATGGCTCGTTGAGCTCGAGCTCGAGCTCGAGCAGCGAAAAAAACAGTTCAATCTATGCTCGACAAGGTCCATGCTCGACTCGGCTCGACTCGTTTGCAACCCTACTCTTGAGTGTATGTGTATTTCTTTTATTGCAATAATAAAATGTTAAATATCACTAATTATGTTTAAAAACAAAGTCTTAAAAAGGATTATAATTATCAAGCTTATTGGAGCATCACACGAATTGCACACTAATATTTACGAGACAATAAATTAACGTTTCATATAGCATACTTTTGTATATATTAATTATTTAAATTTAATATTTAAATACAAATAATATCCACATCTGTCAAATATATATATATATATATATATATATACATATTTTATTTTACGAAAATAAACAACACCACCAAATGATATATATATATATATATATATATATATATACATATTTTATTTTACGGAAATAAACAACACCACCAAATGATTGCCACACCAAGGTGCAGAACCACAGAAAACTAGAAATATAAAATAATATGTGGATTCCCTAATTTATGAGAGTAGTATATCACAGAATATAAAATAAAATTGGGTTGTTTCTGAGGTGAACTCCCTAATTTATGTGGATTCTAGCTTTCGTATTTCTATTCCATGATGAACCATCCAAATTAATTTGATACCTTCATATATATTATTAGTTAGTACTAAAATATTCATTCACGGTAGACATATTCATGGGCCGAACCGACCCGTAAACTTGCCCGGGAACCGGCCTTGGCCCGACACAAGCCGGCCCTGAACCGGACACGTAGGGTCGCGGATCGGTCCCGGTTCAAATATTTCTTTTTTTTTGCCCGCCGGGCTGGGCCGGGCCGAGCCGCGGGTCGGTCGGCGAGACACGAGATGCTTTTTTTTCTTTTGGAGGACCGTACCGGCCCGTGAACCGCCAACCCGTGAACCGACGGTTCGGGCCGGTTCATAGAACCGGCCCATATAAAAAGAGTGGGCCGGTCATGGGTCATACCTTATAATAATATTCACGACAACCCCCTTATAAATATATTCACGGGCAGGGCCGGCCCTGGCCCAGGGCAGCCTGGGCTACGGCCCAGGGCCCAAATAGGAGGAGGGGCACCAAAGAGCCCATATAATACTCACATTTATTAGTTTTACCAAAAAAAAATGTTACTAACTTACGGCACATATAAAGGGAAAAATGGGGGGAGAGAGAGAGAGAGTCGATTTGGTGCTATTAGTGACGTAAGTGATCTCAGAGGAGAAAGCTTGTTGATTTGTGTTCTTATATTTCCCATTGCCAGGTAAACTAGAATTTCAATCCAAATTTTCATTTTCTTTTTCCTCCCAGCCCTAGTTTCTTTTTGCTTCTACTTTCTGTTCGAATTGCTTGGATTTTTCACTTAACTATGAATCGAATTCTACTGTTCTTGAGGTCGATTCTACTGAATTTTCCAATGAAAACTATTCTTGAGTTTTTTAATTGAGTTGCTCGAATCACTGTAGATTTGTGTGTCAACTAGCTCAATTTTGTTTATTTATTATTATTATTATTTTTTTTTTTTTGGACTTATACAAATACTGATTTTTTCAAAAAAATTCATATGGATTAATTTATTCATATATTGAATTCTACATGTTTATTTGGCTGGCTGTGAGTTTGTTTTGAAACTATTGGTAAATGTTTGAAAATGGATGAGTCAGAGTTGACAGTTGGTGAAACGTCTACAATGAGTGATGGGTTCTGGTAACATTTGGTATATATATATTGTGTGGTTGCCTTTGCTTAAAATGGTGTGATCTTGTGTGCGAATCATTGAGTGCGTTGGGCTCGGTTTTGTGTTTTGGCTTGCTGAATGATTAGGTTTAATTACTTTATCTTTAAGTGTGGAGCTCAATTGATTTTCTTTCAAACTTTCACAGTCTCTTTATACTTGGATATTTACTAACTTCTTAGCAGATATGAGTAGTCTAGATATGATCTCAAGTTTGCTCCTTATTAGCAAGGAGATCATTACTTATTAATTGTTCAAACCTATCAGAACAAATATGATACCTCGTCCAAGACTGTTCAAACCTCTCAAAACAAATATAATACCTCTCAAAACATATGTAATACCTCGTCGAAGATTAAAATGATCAGTGTGCATGATACATGTTATAGATCTTATAATATTGTTTTTTCTTTGCTATGGCTACACTTAATCAGAACAAAGTACTTGGGGCACTACTTTTTGTATTTTGCCCAGGGCCTATTAATGTTCAGGACCGGCTCTGTTCACGGGCACTAATATTATTCATACCTTAGATCATCTTCAACCGAAAAATCTATACTCAAACTCATTTTGCAGTAAATGTCAATTCAAACAGTAATTCTTCTTAAATCGAAAAACTCATTCTCAAACTCAAAAGAATATTCCCGTAATATTCTCTTTTCATCAACTTTTACACCATTTCAAAACTACCCACATATTTTACAACTTTACAAATTAAACCACAATATTATTTTAAATTTGGTTAACAATTTATGTAATAAAATTAAGTTTAATGTTAAAACACATATACATAAGAAAATTAAAGAAATAAATATCGATTGAAAGTTGAATCATATTAAATATTCTTTTAATTGATAAATATTCACATACATAATAAATATTCTTTGAAATACAACATTAAAGCAAATATATAATTAAATATAAAATTAAATCACAAAAATGTTCAATTGATAAATTTTATAACAAACATATTTTCACAGAAACATAAATTACTTGAAACAATTATCATTATTTTTGTTAAAAAAATTAACTGCTAATTTTTTACTATTAACTAAACTTAAAAGGTAGAGAAAGAATTGTTTTATTAAAATTTGGACATTTATGCAACTTGTGAAGGCAGAACGTCGCCTCTTCACGCATATTTGCGTTTCATCCAGAAGAGAGAAAGCTCTAGACGCAAATTGAGTATCAGTTTGTAGCATGGTTAGATATATTTTACCGCATTTTTTGCGATTTGCGTATCGGGTGGAGTTGGTCTTACACGACAACCCTCTGTCGTAATGGGATTTCACATCTAAAATACGAAAGGTTAACTCCCTGTATTAATTAACTATTATAATAATATATAAATTTGGGCACATGCTCAAACCTCAAGTTGCTATTCTTCACTTCAATGCGAGTGGTACCATTTGTATCCAAAAGATGTGACCATGGGAACATTTGTAACCAAACATGTGAGTGGTACTGTACCATCTCATCTCAAGTTGCTATTGATTAATGTCGAACATGTAATAATATTATATATATTATACTATTATTGCGGACCTGGACCAACAATTTTTCTATAAAACCAAATGGTTGGTTTCCTTATGGAACCAACCACCAATAGGACAGCTCCACATGGGGCTGTCCCACATGAAAGTCATGTGGGACAGCCTCATGTGGAGCTGTCCCATTGGTGGTTGATTCCATAAGGAAATCAACCATCTGGTTCCTTAACAAAATTGCTTGGACCAAATTGAATAAATAGTCAAACTTTATCAAATGTGAATATGTATTTAATGGATTATTTAATTTTCTAATATTAAAGTGTGACGTTTAACTTGGACAGTAAGTTAGGTTACAACATGATGAGGAACGTTAGTAGGATAAGGATTCTAAGTCTCTCCTCATATATGTACTACATGTCCCTCTCTCCCATCTCATATGAAAATATGATTCTCAACATCAAGGGATTTATGAAAAGACGAGAGACGCGAGAGAGAAACACACAATTGGAGATTACGGGAGAGGATCATGGAAAAGAATTGTAGAACAACCGTTGATCAAGAAAACAGGAAAGGACTATAAGCTGGATTCTTGTAAGTTTCTATGTGCAATTTAAATTATGCAAAAGATCCATATTCTATGTATTGATAGAATTACATGCTTATGGTTTATTCAATTCCGCCTAATAATTGTGAATATTCTCGTTAAATTCTTACATATGGTATCAGAGCATGTGTTTATGCATATGATTAAATTGCCGATCACAGTTTACTACGTCCTGTGCCGAATTAAGATTGCAAATTGCAGTTGGGAATTATTTGTGTGTCCGCCGAATTAAGATTGCAAATTGGTAATGGGAATTATTTGTGTGAATTTACAATTGACAATGAATTGTTATTAGTGCTTCTATTATGTGAACATAACTCATGAATTGACGCACAATTTTCATTAGCCATTGAAAGTTGAAATATGTGCGTGTGAGTATCAGTGTTGTGTTTGGATTTCCTGGATGTAGCAATTTTCAATGAGCCATGATAGAACTACATTATAACAATTTAGGTTAATGAAGGTGATTAGGTTAATGAAGGTGATTAGTTCTTAAAGGCTTTTATTTAGTTCTGTCGTTTTTAAGTAGCATGACTATTTGATTGCATGGATTTAATTGAATATATTGATCTCAATCATAAATTCTGAGAGAACATTATCAATTGTTTACAAATTACAGTATATGAGTTTGGAGATTGATTATAGTAAGAGTAATCTCATAATATAAGCACTAAATAAAAAATTTCTAATTATATTATCTATGTAAAGAAACTTGTTAGTCACCAAAGTGACCTAGTTTTAATGTATGGTATAGATAATAAAAATTAGATAAAAGTATCGATTAATCAGAAGGAATAATGATTTTACACAAAAATCCCAAACTACAAAATTTAGGGTTCAATCAAAGATGGTCCCATTAGGTACAAAATAATTTCAACGGCTTCAAGGTGTCAAACTTTATAAGGCGTAAAACGAGTTCCATGTCCACAAACTTCTTGAATCAACACAATATCTACTGAACAACCAACAATAGAGTCAGGAAAACTTTCCAAAAGGGACGAGGATTGGTTCCTCAGCCAGGAACAATCCAATTCCAGCGGTCGCTACCAAATAATGAACGCTTAGCTCATTCGATTCTCCCGACTAACAGCGTTGGCCGACACGTCAGCTCTTGGTCAAGTAGCTAACCGTGCCGGCAGTCTTAAATGAGCTTCCAAAGATTACGATGAACGAATATTAAAAGTGAAGGTGGTCCGCACTCCACGATGTGCCTGTACCAGACACGGCTACCCTCCTTAAAGATTCTCAAAATCATTTAAGGTGGAACAACACTTCTCGACTCCTCAATTCATACTGAATTGGAGGCATCACAAAACAAGATTTTCAATTTACGAGAGTAGATAAGGATCATAAAAGAATTAAAATATTTAACCCCGTCCGAAATCTCATCCCATGCAACGGAAGAGAAGGCAAAAGAAAATTCCAAGGTACTAAAATTGAGCAGATTCTCAAACACAATTCAAAAATGTCTGCCACGCGAAAGGAAAATAAACGAAGGTTTGCAAAGTTTCCGAGAAGCAAAAACTGAGGAAAAGGAAACAAAACTGATGTGGCTACACGAGTCCACTATTAACTTCCTCCACAATCAATTCCTGCTGCCGATAATGGTCTTGGTTCTCTGAATACTCCCATACCCTAGGGACTTATTCGGATTCCTACACTATTCTCTTTCGAGATAGTATACGAATGGTCCTCGCTTGAAGACACTAAACAACACTTTTAGCAAAAAACTGCCAAAGCCTGAGCTTAACACCACATAATATTAATATATATATATATATATACACCACAATTCTAGCACGAGACTAAGGTCTCTAGAGTTCATCAAAATTCAATATATGTGGATAAATTCCTAAGCCCCAAATTATAGCACATAAATAAAATACAATCATTTCATAAGTAATCTCAATATTACTTATGACTTGCATACCTTGAGCGACGCGGCATGACGAAGACGAGTGGTCGATGCTTATACTCATATATTCATAAATGCACATAATTCACGTTGAGCAGTCTATAGAAACGCAGACTGGCTCTGAAACCATACTGTAACACCCCACTTTTATTTGACGAAAGTCAAGGACTTTTCAAAAGTCAACGAAAATTTTTTTGAAATTCTTTTCACAAATCGTTTGGCGTTACTCGACATGAAATTAATAATTACGAACTTTCACATTTCAATTACTCACAAGTAATTTAAACATCATCAAATATCCAGAGTCAAATCGAAACCACCCTCACAGGGTTTAAACAAAGTTCCGAAATCAATTATTAGCAAACGGGACATCTCCCCAAACCAGTGTTCGCATTTCTCAAATCATAGACAATCCAGAGTTCGAAATCCGAGATCATAATTACCTAGAGTCAAAAACCATGCAAATTAAACCCAAGGTTTTAAAATGCAAGATAATTCCAGAGTTCAACATGATGACAAAAATAATCATAATATAATAACAAAGCGAAAGCTACACAATAAGATCCGGTCAAACAACCGACCACCACTCGTCTCTCGCTGCCATGCAGCCGTCGTCTCAACCTGCATCCATGAAGAGCAGGTGGGGATAAGCACAGATGGAAACCGTTGTGCTCAACGCTATGCGCATGAACAGTTATAACACAAAAGTAAATATGGCATGGTCACAAGTATGAATATAAACAATAAATTTTCTCATCTCCTATCCATAACCAATAATCAGCCTCATGTGCACACCTATCAAAATAGAATACATTTGGTCCACGTATCGTCTCCCCGCAGGAACTCTAACATTGCCAAAGTAGGAGGGTCATCCGTCAACCCCGAGGGTTTTAGACGGGAAATCCACTGTCAACCCCGAGGGTATTAGACAGGTCTGCCAACCCCGAGGGTTTTAGGCAGAAAATCCATCACAAGAGGAGATTACCCACTCGGGGTACGTTTTATAACAACGGGGATACGTTCGACGGCCGGTACAGCTCACGCCGAAAGTTACACATACAGATTTCATACTTTGATCATACTCAAGTAAATATACATATTCACAGTTCAAGGCATAGACAATTTAAAAAAGACCCACCTGGATTTCCGGATTGGTAATAACTTAAAGCAATGGAAGTAGGTCGAGGCTGGACTCCTCAATCACCTACATTCGTTGGGACTTGACTTAGAATCTTATCAAGGCTTATCTTATTCTCGTAGTCTTATACATATATAAGCTTCGAAAATGTTTCATGTAGAAGTCTTTCAGTTGGTGGATACCTTGGCTTGCTTAACTTTTAGCACTTAGGACATTGAAGGATCATGTAAACATCACATAGCATAGCATGGTTTAGTTATGCCACATAAACATGCTTTTAAACAATACAACTCAATTTGGAATCTTTATATACCTTAAGATCTTCTACTGTATTCTCAAACAGCTTTCTAGATCTTGTATCAGTGGACACAAGAAATAGAAGAACTCCTTGGAAGAGAGAGAGAGAGGGGCTGGACGATTTT
>CACSLK010027831.1:13452308-13470097 GCA_902706635.1 Striga hermonthica
TAATTACCTAGAGTCAAAAACCATGCAAATTAAACCCAAGGTTTTAAAATGCAAGATAATTCCAGAGTTCAACATGATGACAAAAATAATCATAATATAATAACAAAGCGGAAGCTACACAATAAGGTCCGGTCAAACAACCGACCACCATTCGTCTCTCGCCGCCATGGCAGCCGCCGTCTCAACCTGCATCCATGAAGAGCAGGTGGGGATGAGCACAGATGGAAACCGTTGTGTTCTCCGTTATGCGCATGAACAGTTATAACAAAAATTAAATATGGCATAGTCACAAGTATGAATATAAACAATAAGTTTTCCCATCTCCTATCCATAACCAATAATCAGCCTCATGTGCACACTTATCAGAATAGACTACATTTGGTCCACGTATCGTCTCCCCGCGGGAACTATAACATTGCCAAAGTAGGAGGGTCATTCGTCAACATACCTAGGGTATTAGACAGGTCTGCCAACCCCGAAGGTTTTAGGCAGGAAATCCATCACAAGAGGAGATTACCCACTCGGGGATACGTTCGACGGCCGGTACAACTCACGCCGAAAGTTACACATACACATTTCATACTTTGATCATACCCAAGTAAATCAACATATTCACAGTTCAAGGCATAGACAATTTAAGTAAGACCCACTTGGATTTTCGGATTGGTAATAACTTAAAACAATGGAAGTAGGTCGAGGCTGGACTCCTCAATCACCTACATTCGTTGGGACTTGACTTAGAATCTTATCAAGGCTTATTTTATTCTCGTAGTCTTATACATATATAAGCTTTGAAAATGTTTTATGTAGAAGTCTTTTCAGTTGGTGGATACCTTGGCTTGCTTAACTTTTAGCATTAGGACATTGAAGGATCATGTAAACATCACATAGCATGACATGGTTCAGTTATGCCACGTAAACATGCTTTTAAACAATACAACTCAATTTAGAAACCTAAACATGAACTTGCGACAATTTTCAGCATGTAGCTTTCAGTCTACAAATCATATGATGATGAAACCACTTGGAAAATATCCCTAAATCATGCCTCTATCACTTTTATGAAGAATACTCAAGCATATAAGGTCATTAAGATAATGTAAAATCAGTTAACAATTAGCCTCAGATTTCTGTCCCGGTACAAAACTTTATCTCATGCATGTCAACATCTTCATAAGAGCACAACTCAAGCTACAGAGCACATATCGGCATGAAATTTATCTCATTTAAAAGATAAGAAACAGACCTATAACTTTCATGAAGAGCATAAGTTCATACGAGCACATTACAACACAATAAACAGGTCACACATTAATTACACACAAGCTGCCGGGTAGCAGGAAAAACTGGACGCGCACTATTCTCATAAAAATCGTAACTTATTCGATGTAGCTCGGAATTACAAAATTCCAAAGCCCAGATACAAGCGGAATTATGAAATTCCAAAGCCCAGATACAGGCAACTGAACATACTACATTTCATAAGAAGAAAACAACTTCAAATAATCGGTCTCTGATGGCTTAAATTGAGGTACAACAAAAACAACAAACAATTTTTCGAATATACAGCACCATAGTAAAATGGCAACAACTCAAGCTACACAACTCCAATTTATACAAACTCAAAACCTACAGAATCTACACATGGAAATATATAAATTTTATGAAGAGAACTTTTTCATACGAATACTTTCGGGTCATCAAAATAGAGGACACATTCAACACTTAAATACAGCCCCGAGTTTCATAAAAACTGGGTGTACATTCCACTTTGAAAAATTATATAAAATTCAAATCAACTCTTTTTTCAGAAATTCCAACTCTTACAAGCAGCTTACAATATGTATTACATTTTTCATGAAGAACACATTTTCATTCCGGTACGCTAAGATTATCAAAATAGCCATGAACTAAGATCAACTTTTTTGCCCGAGTTTATCAAAATAGCATGCTCGTCCAACTTTGAAAATTCATATAAAATGCATTTCAATTCTAAATCACAAAATTCCAAAACTCACTGGAATCTAACTCAAAGCACTACAAAACACATGAAGAACACTTGTCCTCAGCTTCTTGGTCGACAAAAACAGCGCACAACTGAGGCTCGAAATATTGGTTTTCATGCTTTAAACAACTCAAACATTCGTACATCAATAAGGAATCAAAATCACAAAAATTATATGTTAAGCAAGCCTCGATATCACTACTTTAAGACTTAAACATTAATATATTGAAACACATTATCCGAGGTCCAACTCGGTCTTATTTAAACAAGATAAAAAAACATCATCTTACGATTTCCACTTGAATTATTACATATTTTAATTTGATAATATTGAGCAACAATATAAATACAGTTCGGGCTCGAAAGAGTACCATTCTCGGAACACGATACACTAAACGAGAAAGAAAAAGGGCAGAACGGGGCTTGAACGGCTGTCGGTAAGCTCCTACGGGACCCAACGGCTACGTTTGGCACTCCGACAGAACACAAGTGGTCTGTTGGCTCGTGGATAGGACCTCGAACTTCAGCGGGATCACGAGTACAGAGCAAGCGGACAGCGATCAGCACGAAACTCGCGATTAAGGTGACGCACGGGGCCGACGGATGATGGCTCGGGGCTGCAATGCGATGCACGAACAGCGAACAGGGACGACGGTGATCTGCGCGGCTCGTCGGGGTGCTGGACGGCGGCCGAGGGTTGGTAGTTCGATGTTGGTCTCGAGATCTTAGCCGCTGGAGGCTACACATGGTGGCAACAACTGGTCACGGCAGAGTACGGCGGAAGCAACGGGCTCACGCAAGGGGCGGCGATGGAGCAGGGTTCGCTGGAAAAAGGAGACTCGTCGGGACTGATGGTGACGTGCGATGATGGCCTGCCGGGAGGCGACTGGAACGGAGCTCGCCGGAAAAAGGGTCGTCGAGGCTTGCTAGTGGTGGCGTGGTAGATCAGCGGTGGTCTTCCTCCTCGCGGGGACAGCCTGCGAGATGGCGGAGCAGCGCCGGCGGTGGAGGCGTGAGCAGGCCGGAGTTGCAGGTTACTGCGATATTGATGGTGACGGACAAGGAGGAAAAACGACCGGGTAGCGGCGATGATGGTGGTGCTGTGGATTTCTGCTTGTGATGGTGATGGCGACTATGAACGATGTTGATTGTGATGATGGGAAGATGAAGGTTGTTGCGGTTTTGATCGGGAAAGGGCGAGGGTTTGAGAGAGAGAGATGAGTGTCGCGATTAAAAAAAAAGATGAGAGATTCAATGAATAATACTTATTACCATTAATAAGAAGATAATGAGGGATTAATTCACTTAATAAATTGGCCATCAACTTCAATGAATGGTCTGAGGCGACGTACTTCCTCGCTGTCCTTCTTCATCTGCTCAGCCAACTCGTGCTGGGACTTGAGCAGGTCTTGATTCTCGGCCTTGAGACGCTGGTTTTCAGTATCGAGCCGTCTATTGTCACCCTCGATCACTGGAAGAGGACGACCAGAGCTGTTCAGAGTTTCTTCGAGGAGGGGAGCGACCGAAACCACCGTCTACACAAACAACACATATTAAAATATACCGATGTAGGAAAAACCATAGGTAGAAAATGATAGATGACCATACTTGAATCAACGCACGAGCGACATATATTCACCTTGGGCCTGGTGATTGGAAGCCCATCGATGGGTGTCCTCGAAAGGCAGGAGACCAATCAGATGAGATATAGCCTCGCGTGGGCTCGTCCCTGCTAGAGAGGAAGTGCGATAAGGTAACTGCGCGAGTTGTCTTCCAGCAGACTTAGCCTCAAGATGAGAACGCTTACTGGGAAATTGAGGAAAATCGAAGATACCAGTCTTACATCTAGCAAACCATAGAATGACTAGGACATGGGCTCATGTGGCAAAGATTGCTGCTGATGAGAAGGTGGAGTTGGTGAAGGTGAAATAAGTAAATTTACATAAAGAGGAACAGAAGGTAAGAGAGATGGAGAGGATAAAGAGGAACTAACAAGAGATGATTTTGAAGAAGAAACAAAAAACTTATCATAAGGAAACTCATTTTCATTGAAGACTACTGAGATGGTTGTGTAAACTCTTCCATGAGGACTGAGACAAATTTAACCTTTGTGATTAAGACTGTAACCAAGAAACAGCCATTTGGAGCTCATGTACTTAAATTTATGGACATTGTATGGTCTGAGATAAGAGAAGCATGCACAGCCAAAAGGTTTAAGCAACTTCAGATCGTGAGGCATTTTATACAACAAGGAGATTCATGGTTCAGAATAGGTGTAAGAAGCTTGTTCAAGGTGTAAACAGGTTATAAAAAAAGCATGCCAATAAAATTTAAAAGGCAAATGAGCCTGAGCTACAAAGAAAGACCCATCTCAACAATATACAGGTACTTCCTCTCAGCCTTGCCATTTTGCTGGTAAGTGTGTGGACAAAGATGCCTAAAGTGGATACCAAGATTATTAAGAAGAGGCACAAATGACCTATATTCACCACCCCAATCATACTACAAACATCTTATAGAGGTTTGAAACTGTGTAGCAACAAACTTAACAAACCTCTGAAATGTATGTGCAACCTCATATTTGGACTTCAAGGAAAAAAACCAAGTATACCTTGTATAGACATCAATGACATGCATATGATATTTGTAACCATAAACAGATAACACATTTGAAGGGCCCCACACAACCGAGTGTACAAGTTCAAAGGAAAAAAGTAGTTTTAGTCTATTGTGAATCAAAATGCAACTGGTGAAGCTTCCCAAGTTTACAAGCATCACATAAAAGTAATGAAAATGGAACGGACAAATTCATAATGTTCATTACCCTTTTAAACACATTGAAGCAAGGGTGACCAAGCTTCCTATGCCAACTACAGAGAGCATCACTGCTAAGAACATGAGCTTTAGGGGGAACATAAGTTGTAAAGCTGTAATGAGAAGATGTTGAAACTGGAGGGGTGATGTGATGAAGTACAGAGCTATGCTTGGATAAATCTAGCTGATATAGTCTAGCTCTAAGCACTCCTTCCAGTAGAACCTGATATGCGGTCTTGTCCTTCCCAAGACATAAATCAGAATAAATTCTATCATAATATTGTTATCCTTGGTTAACTGAGATATTGATAACAAATTCTTGGTGATATGTGGTACAAGAAGCACATTATTCAAAATCACAGGTATATGATTGTTTGCAGAAATAGGTGGGGATCCAGTATGAGATATAGACAGTCTAGATCCATTACCAACAAGAAACTTAGCATTACCTTGATAAGGATGTGCTTGAATAGACAGATTCTCAAGGTTTGTTGTTAGGTGATTCGTTGCACCAGCATCAAAGTACCAATTTGGTCAGAAACATAGATAGATGATGAAGCACTGAGAGGTGGAGAAGCATTAGATTTACCAAGATGCACTTGAGGAGACGAAGGAGTAACATCCTGGCCTATATAACTGATATCGAACCTCTTATAACACTTCAAGGTAACATGGTTAGATTTGCCACAAAGCTGACAGATAACCATATCAGAGTTCTTATAAAATCGACCACGGCCACGATGTGACCGACCTCATCCCCTGTTAAAGCCACCACAACCACGAAACTGCACAAAGTTACCTGAAAAAGGCGTGCTCAAGCACTAAAGAAGATATAACCGAAAAAACAACCGGAGATGAAGGAGTATTGTTAGCTAATCACATCTAATGAGTTTGCAATGAAAACTGAACTTCTGGCAAAGAGATTGACTCAACCTGAGAAGTAAGATAAACAACAACAGATTCATAATCCGCACCCAATCCACCAAGAACATACATAGAAAGTTCATCATCAGAGATAGTGTGACCAACTGAAAGAAGTTCATCCGCAAAACCTTGCATCTTAAGATTGTAGTCATCAATAGATATGTCACCCTTATTTAGGGTTTGAAGGTGAAACGTCAGATGTAGGACACGAGCTTTAGATTGTGAATAAAAGAGTTGAAGATTAACATACCAAACCTCGGTTGACGAAGAACATCTGGTAACATTACCAAGCATGGGTTATGACGTCGAGGCAAGCATCTAACTGGTGATCAGTTGACCAGTGCGCATCCAACTGACAAATGTCAGATTGACAACAGAGGAAGGAGAGCCATCGGCGACAGACAGAAATTTTTCGGAAATGAGTGCTGAAGAAAGTAATCCTCAAATCCATACGCACGGACAGTGGAGAGAATTTGAAGTTTCTAGTACGAGAAATTAGATCGATCGAGATGAAGAGGAAGTGGAGAAAGGTGAAGAAGAAAGGGCGACGCCGGCAACGAGACATGGAGCTCGGCCATGGAGAAAAAAAATTACCTAGATTTGATACCATTTAGAGAGAATGTAAAGATAATATGAATCATAGTGTGTGTGTGTGTGTGTGTGTGTGTGTGTGCGCGCGCGTGTGTGTGTGTGCATGTGTGTATGTGTGTGTTGTATATTCATCAAGGTGAAGGTATTATTTATATAATACAATGCATGAGAGAGAGAGAGAGAGACAGATAGATAGATAGATAGATAAAGATCTCAGCAGCTTAATATCCTTTGCTAACTAATCACGTGCTAGTCATGCACTAAGAATGCACACTAACAACCTAACAGTCTGGCAGTTAACTAACAATTTGCATATTACAGGAACAAACAACTCAATAAATGATTGGTTCTGATTCAACGATGGCATCTATCATCTTTACATTGCTAATAAAGTCTCTGTTGCTGAAAATATAACTCTTCTCGTACTCGTAAATGTTGTTTTATTTGTGTCGAGCATTGTTCTGAAAACAGACCGGACCGGTCTGTTCAACCGGTTGGACCGGGAACCGGCCTTCATTCTGATCCGATTTGAGCCTTCAAACGGCCATGCAGGAGAACAGGTGGCGTTCGAACCAGTCCAAAAAGCGGTTGAGCCGGACAACCAGGACCGGATTGAATGGTTCACCGGTTAAAGCTTAAGAACTTGAACTTGGTAGATTGTGAAGTGGTTTAAATATCACGTTTTTTACTTGTATTTCCTGTGTGGGATATGTTTTCTTGCTTAAATAATTGGGCCTAACAAGTAAAATTGTAGTCATTAAAAATATGTATTGTTATTTGAAGTGGATTATCTATTGGGTTATATCTATTTTCAATATTTTTTTTTTTAAAAAAAATAAGCAATTTATTTTATTGTTGTTTGTTATGCACGTTATTTTATTTTTTAATCGATAATAAAAAAAAAAATAAAATGTGATTTAAAATGAAAATTGAGTTGTTTCTATTCGCTCTATTTTGTAAATTAAATATAGATTAAAATTTTAAATATAAAACTAAAATAAAAAAATAAAAAGTTAACAACATTATTCAACATTTTCGATTGTATATATTATTGAACTCTTATTTACACAATGTGATATATAGTATAAAATAAATAATAAAATATATATAAATATATATTATACATATAAATAAAACAAAAAATATACCAATTAAAACGGTTCGATCGTGTTTCGACCAGTGAACCATTGAACCAGTAGTTTTACAGGTTCGATGACCAGTTTGATTTTCAGAACCATAGTGTGGAGAGACTATTCTATGGCATCAGCGACTAAGCCATCTACCTTTCCAAAAATTATAAGTGAGGTCGAAAAGACGCGACATCTGTATCTTCAATGGACGAAAAGCACCCCAAAAATAATAAATAAATAAAATAGTTTAGTAAACTTAAACTCAAAAGAAATAAATGATAAAAGTACAACTAGAATAAATAGAGTGGACAAAAGATCCTTTGTTTTTCTAACTTGTTTAGTAATAAGTGGAAAAAACACTAACCACACTTTAATATTACCCACAAATTATTTATTATAAATAAATTAACAACCGCTCTATATATATATGTGAGATATATCTCTCATCTTCTCCATTCTACATCTCTAACGCCCTGCAACACTTCAATAAAAAAGAGAAAAATGGAGACGATATCGAGAGTGGAGACAGGCAAACCCCACGCTGTCTGCATACCATACCCTGCCCAGGGCCACATCGACCCCATGCTCAAGCTGGCCAAGCTCCTCCACAAAGCCGGCTTCCACATCACCTTCGTCAACACTGACTACAACCACCGCCGTCTCCTCAGGTCCCGCGGGCCCCACGCCCTCGACGGCCTCCCCGACTTCAGGTTCACCTCCATCCCCGACGGCCTACCGCCTTCCGACGCCGATGCCACTCAGGACATTCCCTCCCTCTGCGTCTCCACCACCACCACGTGCCTCGAGCCCTTCTGCGACCTACTGGCTGGACTCAACGCCACCGACGGGCCGCCGGTGACGTGCATCGTCGGAGACGGGGTGATGAGCTTCACGCTGAAGGCCGCAGAGAGGTTTGGGCTGCCCGAGGTGCTCTTGTGGACCACCAGCGCCTGTGGGCTGCTTGGATACATGCAGTACCGCCGCCTTGTGGAGAAAGGGTTTATCCCGCTCAAAGGTAATTTTGTAACAACGTTTTTCTTTTTTGATTAATCACACAGTTCTGATATATACCTTCGTATTATCTTATCTATTAAATTATCTGTGATCAGTTTAGTCCAACAACTGTAAATTTTTTTAATGGCCGAGGAGATAATTAAATATTATGGATTACTATTTATGTTGGAATATCATATCTGAGTCGTCCCACGTTGATTTAATAGAGTAAATGAATAAGCCTAATAGGCTACTCCTCCATTTATCAATTGATTTTGGAATGGAAACTCAATGTGATACACTTAGACTCACCTTCTTATACTGCGCTTCACAATGTGGGACCGCACCCCTGATTCCCCGACTAACGGCCGAGGAGTAACTAAATATTATGAATTTCAATTTTTTTCGATTTTCATTGTCTGTGTAGTCCACGTTTTATGTGTGTGTAATATATATCTGACTTGTCCTTGAATCAAACGTTAATATCGATCCATCGGAGAAGTCTGTCCCGCCGGACGAGCAAGTTGGTCATCACATGTAACACGTTTGGCGTTATCAGTACTAGCTAGCTCTTATGAATGCATATATCTTATTTTCTTACTGTTCATGTCACACGCATAATTAGAGTATTGACAGACTTCTTTTATCACATCCTAAATGGAAGCCAAAATATGCAAACCTTTTATGTATAATTGTTATTATGCGGTCCATTAGGCCTTGTCCATTACTCCACATGAAATATATATATAACTTGCAGAGCTGAAGCTATACATATGAGCTAAATGGATTCATATTATAACTTACATATTTTTTCCCTTTTATTTATTTACTTACAATTTCATATGCAGACATGAGCCAAGTAACGAATGGCTATCTTGAAACAACCCTCGACTGGGTCCCTGGTGTGGAAGGCATCAAACTGAGAGACATCCCGTCCTTTATCCGAACCACAGACCCAGAGGACATCATGCTCAACTTCTTTATCCAAGAAATTGACGCACTCCCTAGAGCTAAAGCCCTTATCCTCAACACGTTCGATGCACTAGAGAAAGACATCCTAGACACTGTCTCCTCCATGTACCAGTGTGTGCTCCCAATAGGGCCCCTCTACCTCATGGAAGATAAACAACTCGACTTCATGAAATCGAGCCTATGGAAGGAGGACTCTAACTGTATCCAATGGCTCGACACAAAAGAGCCGAAATCAGTCGTGTACGTCAACTTTGGAAGCATCACTGTCATGACGACTCAACAGCTGACGGAATTTGCGTGGGGCCTTGCGAATAGCAAATACCCATTTCTATGGATCGTACGACCCGATATTGTGGCAGGCGACTCTGCTATGCTCCCGCCAGACTTTCTGACCGAGACAAATGATAGGGGAATGATGGTAAGTTGGTGCCCTCAGGCGCAAGTGCTGAGCCACCCTGCTGTTGGAGGGTTTTTGACGCACAGTGGGTGGAATTCAACGTTAGAGAGTATAGTAGGTGGGGTCCCTATGGTGTGTTGGCCTTTCTTTGCCGAACAACAAACAAACTGTCGGTTTAGCTGCGTGGAGTGGGGAATCGGGATGGAGATTGATAATGTAACAAAGGATGAGGTGGAAGTTTTGGTGAGGGAAATGATGGGGAGTGAAAAGGGAAAGAATATGAAGGAGAAGGCATTGGAATGGAAGAAAAAAGCCGAGGAAGCGACTAGAGTTGGGGGCTCTTCCTACTTGAACTTTGATAAGTTGCTCAAGAATGTGCTTTTGGAGTAACAAGTTGTGATGGAAAGATTTATTTAAAAAAAAAATAAAATTAGTTACATTATCAAAATGTATTGCTAGTAATAATCTCTTGTAATTGTAGCAATCTCCATTTCGTAAGTGGAAGACGTAGAATAAAATTTCAAAACTATTTTATGTGAATGAAACATTAATTATAAAGTTGAAAATATGTGAGAAAATTTCAATTTGAATAAATAAAAAATTGTTGGACTCGCGAGCGTTCTAAGATTGACAAATGTTTGGAGAAGTCGGAAAAAAAGGTTTTTTAGTCCTTTATCTGCAGGCCGTTTTCAATTTGGTCCCGTAAATGGACTGTTTTTGGAAATAGTCCCCTAACTGAAAAAAAAAATAGTTTTTTGGTCGAATCCAGGTCCAATGGGGCATAAAAGGAGCTCATGAACCACTTGAGCTAGCACCCATTATGTTAATTATTTAACTTCAATTATATATCTACCAACATAGTTTTTATCAAATACTTATATATTATTCAATTTGTACTACTTTTAGATTTTAATAAACTTTTTTATGTAATAAATATAATTTTACTAAATAAAAAAATATTAAATATTATAATAAATAATATATTATAATTTTATTCATCATTTTTAAATATATATATTATATATATATATATTAAATAAATATATTGAAGGATGTTGATATTAAATAACTATATATTAGTTAAATATTTAATAAATAAATAGTATTTAACTATTTACTAAATAAATATTTAGCGTACTTAATTAAATTTTATTTGAATATTAAATAAATATTTACCAAATAAATAAATATATTAAATAATATAATAAATAAATAATCATTTACTAAATAAATACGTAAATTAAATAATATAATATTTATCGAATAAATATAATAAATAATATGATTAAATTTTATATATATTATAAAATATTTACTAAATAATAAAATTTATGAAATAATTTATTAAATAATATAATTATTTGTTTTGTGTATTAAATAAATATTGATCAAATAAATAAATATATTAAAAAATATAAGGAATAAAAAATTACTAAATAAATACATCTATCAAATAACATAATAAATAAATGTATTAAATAATATAATAAATAAATATACTAAATAATATAATAAGTAATAATATTTACCAAAAAATCTTTAAATAATATAATGAATAAATAAATATATAGTAAAATACATATATTAAATAAACTAATAAATAATATAATATATTAATTATGAACTAAAAATAATTAAAACTGATACATAAAAATTATTTTATATGATTTTATTTATACGCTTTATTTAATTATAGATTTATTGTAATTTTTATTATTTACTAAATTTAGTATTTATTTATTATTTATTATTTTAATAAATAAATATTATTATAAAATGTTATATTTTTAAAAGTACATAATATTATATTATTTAATATATTTAATTATTTATTATATATTTAATAATTTATTTATAATATTTACTCATTAGTAAATATTTATTAAATATATTAATATAATTAAATTAATTTAATAATATATGCATGATTTTTTATTATTAAAAGTAGTACTAATTGAATAATGTATAAGTATTTGATAAAAACTATGTTGGTAGATATATAATTGAAGTAAAATAATTAACATAATGGGTGCTAGCTCAAGTGGTTTATGAGCTCCTTTTATGCCCTATTGGACTTGGGTTCGAATCCCCTTCTTAGCACATTTTTTGCAACTATTCCACATAAGCGCCACGTGACATTACAACTCAGCACAAAAAAAAAAAAAAAAAAAAAAAAAAAAAAAAAAATTGGACGAATTTCCACGTAGCTCAGCCGGTCACAATGACTTGATATAGACGGTCAGAGGACCAAAAAATTATTTTTTTTTTCAGTTAAGGGACTATTTCTAAAAATAGTCCATTTACGGGACCAAATTGAAAACGACTTGCAGATAAAGAACCAAAAAACTTGTTTTTCCGGAGAAGTCAAACAAGTTATAATCAAACAGTATGCATACTAGAATTATAAAAGTGTTCGTATGAGTAGGAAAAGCACGTAATACAATTTCTAGTTCGAACGAACGCTTGCGTGCTCCCAATGCGACGCACGCTAGACCTTGTCGCATGCATGAAAATAGCCATGAGCGACATCTGGATCAGCCCACCAGTTGGGCGCGACAAGCGCGCGACACGGACGCACATACTCATGCTGAAAAGGTTCGTACTCATTTTTTAACGACCGACCATGTACCAGGAGGTGTCTTTTGATGCCATAAATCCCCTCTAGATGTTCAAGAACATCTACAAATACCCATATGATGTGAATGTGTATAGCACTAGAGAACTTCACTTAAAAATTAAAAATTGAGATAGAACATAAGAAATAATATCTTCATCTTGTGTTCATTATTGTTTCTATCATTTTGTTTTAGAGTTCCAAGCAAAATGAGTTTTCAGAAATCTTGTGCATTTGAAATGCCACGATACAAAGATAAAAGTCATTGTTCTTGGACACGTTTGTCGAAAATCATGAGCATTAATGATTGCGATATAGTCTGACAAAGATCTTTTTATGTTCCTTGAATTTGATGATTTTATTTGATTTTTGTGTTCGAGTTTGTTTAAAGATCGTGTTCGTGGTTTTATTTTTGTGATTTGATCGAGTCTTTGGTTATCATTCTTTGTTCTTGTTGTTCTTTCTCCAAAAAAAAAAAAAAAAANNNAAAAAAAAAAAAAAAAAACAAGTATGTACAGACATATCCAACAATAATAAGACATAAATTTTGTACGTTTTTGGAAGATTGCATGTACTTCAACCCGCACTACTCTGGTACGCAAAAGACCTTCGACCGACTAGAAACGCCCTGACTCAAGCTTCCTCACCGGTATAACGTCTGCGGACCTACAAAAACTGTCACACCGGAGGAATTCTCCAGTGAAGAGCATATGATGCTTAAATGAGCACTTGTAGAACATGAAGTACTGAAATGGTGTGTGGAATAATAGAGAATGTAATGTAATAATAGCCATACCACACTTCCATACATAATGATGTGATACCTTGTTGCCCAAGACTGCCTGGATGGACTACCCAAATTGCCCGAGCTGCCCGACAGTGCAGGCTAAGTTGCCCGAACTGTCCGAACTTTCCAATTCTGTCAAGCCACATGACCCTATCCATGTGGCTCGTAACTCCTTAAGATTTCTTCTTATCCTTTAGTCTTTCTTATTAGACTACCTAATGGTGGGACCAACTCGGTGTTTGTTGAGAAAGAATGCTACCTGCTATGAGACCAAGTGTTGTCTTTTTTGGTCGATCGTATGACCAACAATACCTATTAGTCAAGTTTCCAACAGGCCAATCGATTTGTTTAGCTCGACATGTTGCTATCTTTCTATACCACTGGTGTTGTCTTCTACCCAAAGAGTTTTGGTTCTATGCTAGTAATGTTCGACCACTGTCGACCTTCTTGCTATCCTGCTCGACCAGTTGGCTCTCTTTGTCTGGTCAAACTATTAATTGGGTTTATTCCACCAGGGTCCAGTATATATTCAATATCATTTAGTCCCCTTCCCCTACTCTGGTCGAGTTAAAATAACTTGATCTAAGAGTATATTTGTCCTTAGTTCCAATTGATGCATTTCTAGCTTTAGGTTTTTTCGACTTGTCCACCCACGAGTGTTCAATTTGACTGTACCATCACTTCGACCAGCTAGATTCTTTTTCTACATTTTTCGGTCCATCATTTGAATTTTGAAACCTGTCAACCTGTCACATCCATCAATCCCAAACGCCAGGCTGACATCACCTTTTTGTAAATCATGTTGTCTCGTTCTCTGCACCTAATTAATGCTTTATTAATCATAACTTTTTGGTTATCCTTTAATCCAACGGATCATTTCCAGTTGCCTCTTCACTTAGCCTCCATTCTTGTGCCTTTGATCTTGATGTGATCCAATGGTTGTACGCGATCCGTCCTTTCACCTTAACACCTCTAGATTGTGACTGTTGATATCAGTCGTGATCCAATGGTCATGGTTAACTCCACTTTACTCATGTAGCGCGAACGGATCTCTCTGCAGATCACGCTCGGGCACTTCGGGTCACGTGACAAGAACGTGGGTCTCCAGACGAGAATACAAGTCGCGTTAGAACACCGATACGAAATGCACGAGAATGTAGCATGTTACGCAGAGACAGCGCACGAGCTGTGCGCGAACAGGATGCACAAGTGCGAGTCTGCGCGGCTGAGGTTGTTTCTGTGTGGTTGAGAAAGGCCAAGCTGCGGCTGGGCATGACTGAGGACCGGCTGAGCGCGAGTGATGCTAAATGATGATCTCCAGCTACCGGTAGTCATAATCCTCGATTTTTTATGAAGAACGGATAACCTTGTAAATTAAAAATATTTTACAGAGTTGAAAATATATATATATGGCAGTATACGAATAAAAGACTGAAATATCTTCTACTGTATTACACAAACACCTTTAGAAGAATGTAGAGCAATTGAACGAAGCTCTCAAAACTAACAAACTCTCAAGAACTTGAAGTGTTGATCGGATATTTTTTGGGAGAGAATGAACTGATCGTGTATCTCTCGTTCTCTTATGTTTGGAGTCTTGATACTTGGTGTATTTATAGGGCTACAGTAGAGACCCTAAAAAGGTGTTAAATATGACTTCCCACGCATGAGCCTATTGTGGGCCAAGCCCACTCCGCTCGATGCTCGAATAATAAATCATTCCACTAGAGAAATATTATTTCACTCCCAAGTTAACTCCAAATTATAATTAATTTGTTTCCCTATTTATTTCTCGATTTATATCATTGTATTTAAGATAAATTTAATTACTAACAATTTAATTAATCAACTTTTATGTTCGAAACTAGTACCGCTCAATTCGTTATCATTATGTCGGTACTCAATATGCCTATAAGATTTGACGTAAGGATCCTTCTTGAGCTCACTTCGAGGACGTCATCAGCTAGGACTTTCCCGGGATACAGTGACCTTAAACAATATCGGCGGCACATCATGCAGTCGACATTACTTACCAAAATATCGGGTATGTTGACCTTCTAGAATAAATCACATCCTTGATAAATCAAATAAGTAAGTGTCAACTACATATGCCCATACATTGTCTTACAGGATAAGAATACGCAACAAATAATAAACTAATTTCAAGATTCACAGTACAGTCTTTCACGACCAGGGAGTTCAATTCTTGTCTAGACTGTGAACCAACATTTATATTTTACAAGGAACCGATGATATGCTCTTACTGTTGCAGACTCAGAACTATATTATCTAGAATGTAAAATAAAAGAACAATGTTCGCATAAATAAATTAATTGCAAACAAGTACCTGATTAAAACGTGAATTCTCATTCAAAATGGTATTGTCAGAGGCTGAAAGCTGAGCTTTTAAAGTATACTCCAACAGTCTGGGATGCCGATATCTATTAAAAATATATGATGAATAAAAAATATTAACTATATTTAATTGATGAATATTTTTTTTTTTTTGTAATTTTATAATAATTTGATATTAAAATGAAGTTAAAAGAATATCTATAAAAAATAACACATCACGAAATAAAAGTAATTAAAAATATTTGTTAATTTATTTTAATGAAAATTGTGTTGTATTCATAATTGAAATTATTTATAAATAGTTAAAAGAAATAATTATATATATTCATAATCTTGTTTTAGATTTACTTAATAATATATTTATATTAGTAAATATATATATATATACATATATATATATATATAGTAATTTATATGAGAAAAGAATATAACAATATGAAAAAAATTTAAAAAAAAAATTAAAAACTAGTCCCTTACACCATGCTTGGTTCGGGGGAACGGAGTGGAGGGGAAGGGAGGTGAGGAAATTTTTTATTATTTTTCTTGTTTGGTTCAATTTTTTGTAGAGGAAGGGGTTAGGATTTTCCCTTCAAATCCCTCCTCCAAGAGAAAATACTCTCCCCTCAAAGTAGGGGAATTTGAAAGATATAACTGTCATTTTTACAATATTTTTCTTCTCTTTTATTTTTCTAACCAAACAAAATTTACTATTTTCCCTCCACTCACCTCCTACAAAATTCTCGAAACAAGGTAAAGTTATTTTATATCACCACTCCTTCCCTTACCTCCCTTCCATTCAAATCCCTCTCTTCGCTTCCATTTCCCTTACTTGAACCAGACCTAGTGATAGTGTCATATATGATGGCTGTTCTACGTCATATTGCTTTTGGCCGTTCGGGCCAAAAATCACACCTAAAATCTTTTGACTACAGAAAGTTGTGGAAGTATTCCTTTAATTTTCATCACATGGCGAAATAAATATGTTGACAAAACCCGGACGACCGACTCCTCAGGTAATTGTATTTCCTTTCACGTCAACAAAATTATTTACTTTCGTCCCCATTATTATAATATTCAATATTGCACAAAAGTCCACATTCAAAGCCGACTCATCATACAAAATTATATTATTCCGCACACCTAATCAATTAAATTATTATAAATTAACAACTCGCTCTATAAATATACATATATTATGATACTGATCTCTCACCTCATTCATTCTAAATCTGTAACTCATTGAAAAAAAANNNAAAAAAAAAAAAAAAGAAAATGGGGTCAATATTGAGAATGGAGAAAGGCAAACCCCACGCGGTGTGCATACCGTACCCTGCCCAGGGCCACATCAACCCCATGCTCAAGCTGGCCAAGCTCCTCCACCACGCCGGCTTTCACATCACCTTCGTCAACACCGACTACAACCGCCGCCGCCTCCTCAAGTCCCGCGGGCCCCACGCCCTCGACGGCCTCCCCGACTTCCGTTTCGCCTCCATCCCCGACGGCCTGCCGCCTTCCGACGCCGATGCCACCCAGGACATCCCCTCCCTCTGCGTCTCCACCACCACCACGTGCCTCGAGCCCCTCTGCGACCTCCTGGCGGGGCTCAACGCCTCCGGGGGGCCGCCGGTGACGTGCATCGTCGGAGACGGGGTGATGAGCTTCACGCTGAAGGCTGCGGAGAGGTTCGGGCTGCCGGAGGTTCTCTTCTGGACCACCAGCGCCTGCGGGCTGCTTGCGTATATTCAGTACAGCCGCCTCGTGGACAGAGGCTACACCCCGCTCAAAGGTATCATTGTCACTTATCAGAAATGCCTTTTTTTTTATTTATTTAATGGTTTAGTCTTTGCTATTTTTAGTAGGTACTCATATCTTTGAATTTTTTATGCGAGAGTTGGAGTTTCTTTACCACTCTCTCAATAAATTTGATAAATTTAGTCATTACTACTTTTAGAAGGTACTCGTTTCTTTGACTTCCGTAGGCGAGAGTTGAGTTTTTTTCGGCCCTTGGAACTTGTCCTGCTTCAAATAAATACGTCAGGAATCCGTGAAATCTTACTACGAATTTATTTCATTGTTTCAATAAATTGAATTAACAATTTCATTTATTTTTACAAGTTTGACAAAGATTTAATTATCATATCCACTATATATATGATAAGGTTAGATATGCTGTTACTTCATTTGACTAATTATAAAATCCCTATATA
>CACSLK010027831.1:13470258-13510465 GCA_902706635.1 Striga hermonthica
ATATACTTTTGTATTGTTTTATTTATATCCTCTCTTCCTATATATTAATTCAAAGCGTATTGAGCCTAAGTGGTAGACTCACATGCTTCGGGATCCTATGTGGTAAATTTACATGCTTCGTTATTAAGTTTGGGTAGATTTTATTTTACTTCCGATAAAAAATTATTAGATCCAGATTATCCATAAATACCGTTGATTATCTATGGTCATGGTACATGTATTAGTTGCATTTTAATATCATCATTTCTTATTATAACCATTGAATTGTAAATATATTTTAAAAGTTACTAACTTTTTTTATTTTTATCAGTTTCACATATATAATATATCAAATTAATCATCTATTGATAAACTTCGATTTAACATCCATATTGTATGTATAAAAAAAATAAAGTATTTATCTTTATAACAATAATAAAAATATTTTTTAATATTGATTAGAAAATCAAATTATTTACCATTTAATATTTTATATTTCAAGTAGTTATATAATATAAGTTATAAAGTTACTATAATATAGCGCATATAGGTCACCCAAGCAACAAATGTCATTTTAAAATATATAAAAATATATATTATTTATAAAATATTAAATTAAATTTTAACAATTTTTATCATTAATTTTAAAATTTAAAATAATTTTTTAACAAGAAACCGTATAATGCACGGGTGTTGTATTCGTTATAATTTATGTGATCAGTCAAACAAGTGTAATTTTAGCAAAAGGAACCACTGAGTTTTCATCAATTAATAGTAATAGGAAGGGAAAATTCTATTAAGGCTTGATTTTTTGTTATTGTGTCATCATAACGCCTAAATTTTCAACTTTTTTATTTGAAGGTTTAAATTTTAAGTTACTCTCAATATAAGGCCTAATTTTACATTTTACTTTTCAATTTAAAACTCCAAATCACTTTTTATTTTGATATATTTATTTAAATAAGAAAACTTTTTTAAAATTTATTTTTTACGTACTTATAATGAAAAATATTAAATATTTTTAATAAAATTATCTAATAATATAATTATTTCATAATTTACATTTATTCAAAATCTTATTAAAATTTATTTTAAAAGTTCAAAATTAATTTCAACTTAATTTTAATCAAAATATGTGATAATATTAAAATATAAATTATTTAGAAAAATAGTTTTATTTTTTTACATAAACTTATAGAAAAAATTATTTGTGAATAAAACTAACTACATAGAATTTTCCGAGTATTAATTTTATATATTTTTAACTTTTTAAAAAATATAAATTTTATTCACAAATAATATTTTCTATAAGTATACTTAAAAAAATAAAATTATTTTTTTAAATAGTTTATATTTTAATGTTGTCACACATTTCCATTAAAATTAAGTTAAAATTTGTTTTTTAACTTTTAAAATAATTTTTATTAAACTTTTGCGTAAATGTAAATTATGAAATAACTAGCTTATTGGATAATTTTATTATAGATATTTAATAATTTTAATTATAAGTACATAAAAAAAAATATTTTTTTTTAAATGTATTTTTATTTACATAATTATATTAAAATGCAAAGTAATTTGAAGTCTGATATTAAAATGTGGAATGTAAAAATAGACCTTCTAATGAGAACAACTTAAAATTGAAATATTCAATTAAAAAGTCAAATCTTATTAGCACGTAATAACGAAAAGTCAAACCCTAGAATGGAATTTCTCATACCGGCAATTACAGCGGCCGACAATAAATTCAAATATCTTGAATTAGTATTAGCAATTATAGCGGCCGACAATATATTCAAATATCTTGAATTACTATTTCCAATGTGTGCGATAATTTATATTGAAAAATTGGCAAAATCAATCATGAGAAGTGGGCAGGCAGGCAGCAGACAACTCGAGTAGCTGTTACCAGAAATATATATGAGCTGTTTGACTTTGATTTTCAATACAATGCGCAGCTTGTCTTATATGTGTGTGTGATATATCTGACTCAGTAGTATTAAGGAGCCAACAGTTGATTTCGTTGTGGAGCCAACAATTAATTGAATAACTTCATGTGGGGCTGTCCCACATTAAAATATTGTAGGCCAGCCCCATCTAGAATTGTGTCCTTGGTTGTTGGCTTCATAACATAGTCAACTATTGACTCTTTAGCATTATTGATATCTCATTGCTGTCTTCATCTCATACGTCAATGTCGACCCATTTAAGAAGTTTGCCGTGTCGAGCGGGCATGTTAATCATCCACATCATTTTTTTTTTATTATTAATTAATATTATTGTGAATGCAAAATATTTGGCATTATCTTTAGTTGTTAGTAATGATGGAATATATGTTATTTTCTTAATATTAATATCACTCGCATAATTAAAAGTATAGTTAGATGGATCCTTTATAATATTTATTTATCTACATAAACAATGAGAGATGATTTCAATAATATTTATGTTTCTACCTAAATTCACATAAAATTTGATATATATGCAGATATGAGCCAAGTAACCGATGGCTATCTCGATCAAACCATCGATTGGGTACCCGGCATGAAAGACATCAAACTAAGAGACTTCCCGTCCTTTATCCGAACCACGGACCCAAATGACATCATGCTCAACTTCCTTATCCAAGAAACTGGTGCCATCCCAAGAGCTAAAGCCCTTATCCTTAACACGTTCGATGCATTAGAGAAAGACGTTCTGGAGACTCTCTCCTCCATGTACCCGTGTGTCCTCCCAATCGGACCCCTCCACCTCATGACCAACCACATTAATGACAAACGACTCGACTCCATGAAATCGAGCCTGTGGAAGGAGGACTCGGACTGTATCCAGTGGCTCGATACGAAAGAGCCTAAATCGGTCGTGTACGTCAACTTTGGGAGCATCACTGTCGTGACGGCTCAACAACTGACAGAATTTGCGTGGGGCCTTGCGAATAGCAAGTACCACTTTCTATGGATCGTACGACCCGATATCGTGGCTGGCGACTCTGCAATGCTCCCGCCGGAGTTTCTAACTGAGACGAAGGATAGGAGCATTATGGTAAGTTGGTGCCCTCAGGAACAAGTGTTGAGTCACCCTGCAGTTGGAGGGTTTCTGACGCACAACGGCTGGAATTCGACGTTGGAGAGTATAGTGGGTGGGGTCCCTGTGGTGTGCTGGCCGTTTTTTGCCGAGCAACAGACGAACTGTCGGTTTAGCAGCGTGGAGTGGGGAATCGGAATGGAGATTGATAACGATGTGAAGAGGGATGAGGTGGAGGTTTTGGTGAGGGAAATGATGGGGGGTGAGAAGGGGGAGAAGATGAAGGAGAAGGCCTTGGAATGGAAGAAGTTGGCGGAGGAGGCGGCTATGGTTGGGGGCTCTTCCTACTTGAATTTGGACAAGTTGATCAAGGAGGTGCTTTTGAAGTAACAAGTGGGATGGAAAGATAAAAACACAAGTTTGTTTAAGTTTTTTTTTTTTTTTTTTTTTTTTTTTAATTCTAGTGCTTTTTCTTCCGAGTCATGTGAGTTTTATGTCATCATTTGCTTCATATTTAATGGTTTGGAATCACACTCTAGGCAAGAACAAGTAATACATTTGAGAATTTATTTTGTTTATCCATCCATTGTATTTTTTATGTATTATGAGGTTAGCGTTGATACCCGCATAGTGATGATCTAGGAATTTCTTTCAGGGGTTTAATTTTAAATGTTATAACGAGTTTGTAGTTTAAGTCAAAATACTCATTTCGTTTAAAAATGTATTTACTATAATTATAAATATGAAAAAGTGTACCATCAAGTTTTTAAATTCTTAAAATCCTTACTACTAAACAAAAAAATATGAGATTTCATGTATTTATAATTTAAGTCCAATATCTATATAGTTTATGAAAAAATGATTTTTTTGGTTGACAATTCGATTTCAATTGAATTTTTGGAGCACATTACATAATATTTTTTTTCTAAGAGCATATCAAATGAACATTTTTTTCAGAAAAAAAATAAATTTAAAAATATGTGATCGCACAACAGAAAATGTAAAAACTAACATTAAAAAATGCAACAATATAACTAAATACAGAGTTTTATAAATCACTAAATCGATTTACAATTAAGAGGCCTTAAATCATTATAAATATTTTAAAAAACTTATCTAGAAATTTTAAATACAAGGAATGTTGGTCCATTATTTAGTAAATAAATGATTTTATCAGTTTAAATTATAATTACTTAAATTTAATTATTAGTATATTGTAAGAAAAAAATACATTTCTATACATATTTTATAGTATTATTTACATTTCTATACATTTTTTAAAGTATTTTAATATATATACATATATATATATATTGGATTTACAAAAAACTGGCCCCCGTACAGCTCCGTCATTGCCCGTGCGATGCACAAGGTGCAATACAAAAAATAATTTGTATTTAAACATTATAAAATTATTTAAGGCAACATGAAATTATATTCTCTACAACATTCTATTCAGTAATAATATGACATTCTTTATTTACTATTATTGTTAATTTCTATTTTTATATTCATTTTTTGTAGTTTTTGACTATTTAATATATAAATTTTATTATTTATAAGTTTATAAAAATATTATAAATGTATAAGATCATATGATATTTGCATACAAATTACTTATATGTGCTTATAAAATTGTCGTTTATCATAGTTTTATATTTTTTTTTAACAATTCATGATTTGCACATTGATTGATAATTGACCAACATTTAACTCATAATATTTATCTTTCGCTATATTTATTAAATGCATTAAATGTTAAAAGCTTTGATAAATAAATTTTAATTTTTAGTAACTTAATCCTTATGCAACAAAATTTTTTTATGGTTAAATATTTTATTTTTATGTTTTCATTTTTATTTATATTTATTTCTTTAATTCATATTTCAACCTATATAATGAGTTACATAGTATCTATTCGAATATATAGATATATTATATATTTCCATAATTATCATGTACTATAATTTAAATTATTATACATTGCTTTTTTATTAACTTATTTTTCATTAATAAAACTATATATAAGAAAAATATATATATTTTTAAAATTGAATAAGTTTTTTAATGTACATAGATACTTCTAAGGTGAAATTATAATTTTGAATTGCACTCGACCATAAATTTTATTTATATTAGTGTATTATTTAAAATTTCAATAGTATTATCATTGTATATATTCAATAGGGATGTAACTTTTTATAGTTAAATTGACTATGTTTTAGAGACTTTTATTAATATTTTAATTTTTTTATTAAGTTATTATGATTTAAGCCTAGTTAAATTGACTATATTTTAAGTACTTTTAAATAGTGAATATAATTAACTAAATTAGTACCTACAACCACAAATGATAATATATTTAATTAAATCGATTTCAGTATTAATTTTATGAATTGTGTCGATAAATTACTATTAATCAATATAAAATCTTATTGAAAATATATCTAATAAAATTTGTAGTTAATGAGTAATAGTCACTGAGTGTATAAAAATTAATTATGTTTTTATAGTCAAATAGCAATTGTCTTTATTACCAAAACCTTTTCTGGAAAGTTGGTATTCGAGAAGATGGTTTTTAGACAAAATGATTATTATTTGGGAAATTTTTGTGTATCCCACGCGGAAGTGAAAATATTTCAAAAATATCATTCATTAACATTTAATTTTGTATCTACCTAATAGATAAAAAGTAACTACATTAATCCCTAGAAAACAGTTACAGATGGTGCAACCACTATTCCCTAATTTTATGCCCATGATTCATGGTTCTGTTAGTAAAAAAAAAAAAAAAGAAAAAAAAGAAAAAGGGGCATGTTGACTTTGGATGCATATCAGAAAAACAGTAGGATTTGCTTAAACTTTATGCCCAATAAATTTGAATTTATACCATATTCATTGTCCCTACTCAAGAGAAAAAAAAGGCCGGAGGGTCGCTCGGAAGTTTCATCAAGAACAATTCACGTAATATATACTGCCAAAAAACGCGAAAGGACGATAAACGTAAGGTATATTTTGTGATTTTAACGTTCATTCAACTGTACATGATTCTGATTTTATCGAAATATACCTAAAATATACCGAAAAAAACTAGGACATGAAATTTTATGAAGAAAAAAAAGAGACATGCCAATCATAAATATTTCTAGTTTATTAACATTATATTTCTAGTTTATTTTGTGATTAATTTTAAAGTTCATTCAACTGTACATGATTCTGATTTTACCGGAAATATACCCTAAATATACCGGAAAAAAACGAGGACGTGAAGTTTTATAAAGAAAAAAAAACGAGACGGGTCAACCATAAATATTTCTAGTTTATTTCTAGTTTATTAACGGTATATTTCTAGTTTATTTTGTGATTTTAAAGTTCATTGAACTGTACATGATTCTGATTTCACCGGAAATATACCAAAAATATACCAGAAAAAATATAATGTCGGTATATATACATACAATACAAACTATAATGATGGTACGTGTATTTTATATGTTTTTCATGATTTTACTAAATTTAAACCACACATATACCGAGATATACTGAATATAAACCATACATATAACAGGGAGAAACGATACAAACACGATACAATATGAGGAGATAAAAATATACCAAAAATATACTAAATATAAACCATACAAAACTGCAAAGTTCTAATTAAATAGTGATCGATAAAATATGAGGAGATGAAGATTAATAGCATGTTTCTTGTTGTGCTTGGACTGGTGCAACCGTATAAAAAACCCATGCCGGGATCGAGGACCGCCCCCATCGAAGGACCTATCCGTCCAAACCCACCACAATACAGGAGCAGGGGAAAGCGTCGACTGAAAAAAAAAATCACATTCCAAATATTTCACCCCTCTTCACAGTCCGAAAATTCCCATCACAATTATGTTCTAATAAAAACATGAAGGTTTTGTACTTATTATTTATTTACATAATCATAAAAAACTCAAAATTGTTTGTATGCAGTTTACTGGTTAAATTTGCTTAAGAAGTAACAAATGCATATGCATCAAAAGAGTTGGATATAGTTTACTCAATAAATATTGTTGATGAAGTTACAAAGTGCAGAATAAACGCACTGCCTACTACTTTTGTCACAAAAAAATTAAAAGACAAAAGATTAAAAATCTAATTGATGGTTACTATTGGATAAATTAGCACTCACCACATACAAGGATGCACCAGCTTTGAATATGTTCCTGAAAGCAAGAGCAACAAGGGTTGTGTATCCACCCGCAGAACCCCTAGTGATGCATAATCTTTGACGATCAACAATTCCACTATCAACCTTCAGAAGCATATTTGTTATCACAAATATAATCTTTGAACGAGTTTTAGACGATTTTGTGTGTGGATTTAGCGAAGCCGGGCACAGGACCTAATCTGTGGTGAGTCATCGCCATCGTTTGTTGGAATTTTTCGAGGAGGATGAGTGGTTTTAGTTTTGTTCATTGAAGATGAATTTTGGGGGAAGTTGTGGAGCGGTTTTGCAGAGACGTAGGGGTGGGTGGTTTTGGCAGGGATGATTTGAAATTGATTGTTCCAACTTTTTAGGTAAGTGGATAATTAATTAATTGAATTATAAATCTCATTATCATTTATAAAGATACTAAAACGGTTATCATTGTGTGTTAAGTATAATTGATAAACTTTAGCTTGTTTAGGTGATTTTAAAAATAAAAATGAAAGGAGCCTAAAATTGTTAAAAAATTAAACATGTTAGTATGAAGTGAAATTTCCTCTTATTATTTCATACATTCATAATAAGTTTCTAAACTTCATCATTTTCATTGCTATTTGACTATAAAACCTATGGACTCCTTTATTTATCTATACTATTATAAAAAGACGAGCGATTTTATAAAAATATGAACGGCCTAAAAAACTATTATTTTGGCATATTTTTAGTGACAAATTAGTAATACAGTAATACTCATCTTGTCTTATATTTTTAACTAACAAATAAACTACCTAAAATACACTTACTTTGACTTATTTTTAATGGCAAATTAATAATACACTAATACTCATCATATCTTAAATTTTTAATTAACAAGTGATATTTAATTAATTGTGATATGAAATATGATACTAGACATGTTTTAATGGATAAGAAGGAATATATTGGAGAATTGAATCCACATATGGGTTAGGATACATGCCATAATAGTAAGGGCCAAACTCAACTTGGGCACTAAGGTACATGATGTAAATATTTTTCCGGAGAAGAATCGAAAGATTCGACACTGGGTCGTGTCTTTCGAGGAAGGTCAGCCGGAATATTGAGCACGTTTATTCATACACGAATAACAGAAATAAAAATCCTAAACATTCTAAATCAGAGTTTGGTTGATTTTTAATTATCAACTACTGCAAGAATTAAAGTAAAGCAAGTAAATAGCAGACGATCACGTAGAAAAAATAAGATTTAAGAATCTAGGGAGTCGGGGATTCCCGCTTTGGTTCGATATGCAACTAACGTGCAAATGATTGTTCAGCTAAGAAACTAGAATAATCTACCCGATCAAGCATTCATTCCCAATAACTATTCATAATAAGAGAATAAAATAGAACGACAAATTAACGAGTCAATTAACTCCTAGGCAATACAGTTACGAACAAGCCTAGTTCATGCAAATCTATTTCGACCGACTCCTGTCCTTTCGGTTCTAAGAGTCGATTAAGTAATCTTAGAAGATGGTGTTTAGTAAAGAATTGATGGGCAAGGGATAACCGAGCTACCCGACTCGGGTCGATCTCGAAGGAAGGCTATTCGGAGCTTTGTCTACTATATGATCGTCCAAATCACAAAAAGGGAAAATAAAGTCCTAAATATTCTAAACAATTGATTGGATGGTTGATTAGCACTAAACGAGCACTTAGAAACGAGCAACTAACTAGAAACAAGATGAAATCGCGAGCATTTAGCAAACTAGATTACCGGAGTCTCATGTCATGACCATATCGGGATGATAATCAATCGACATACGGAATAAACGAGCTACGAGCATTAGATTGCTAACCCTAGTCGTCTAAACGAGATCAACAAGTAATTAACGGCTCTATCTACTCAAGCGAGTAATCAAGTTCAAGCATTTCCACCATCATCAATCAAATCCAATTTACTCTAATGAACATTATAAGTAAAACCGGAGCAAAAAACGAAGTAAAGACCTTTAAAACTAAATACTCAATCTTCCATTGCGTAGACGATGAAAAACGGAGTCAAAAGCTCGAAACTTGAACGAAACCGAAGTCGTCGGAAAATCTCCCAGAAAATAGCATAAGCTCCTAATCTAGAGAGCAAAAATAAACATAAGCTAGTTTCCCAAAGTGGAAAAAATGAAAAATGAGAGAATGATGTTCAAAATACAAAGGAACAAAAATATTTATACTCCCACTCAACACACACACTAAAAAATGCACACTTAATGAGACACTCTCGCCGTCTCCTCAGAATTCGCGAGCTCGCAGGCGAGGGTACGCACGGGGGCGCACTGGAGACGCACTCTCGATGGTGCTACATTTTCCGCGAGGTCGCAGGCGTGAGCTTGGAAGCATGCGTGTGCAAGGCGTGCGACGAAATGGCGTGCTCTCGATCACGCGGATATGCCCGCGAGCACGCGAGCGCGCGCTTGTGCTGGGCACTGAACGACGAGGCTCTCGATGTCGCCAGATTTTCCGCTGGCTCGCGAGTTGAGGTGCGGCATTGGCGTGGAGTGCGCAGCACTCGCGAGGTCGCGCTGAGTTCCGCGAGGGCACGAGCGTTGGGCGTGTGCGAGGCGAGCGGCTGGGCGTGGCATGCGGCGCTAGCGAGGTCGCGCTGCCTTCTGCGAGGCCGCGAGCGGGCGTGAACTTGACTGGCTGCTGCGTGTCTGCGAGGGCGTGGGGTGCTAAGCGTGCTCGCGAGTACTGGGCTGCACGCGTCCGGGCTCGACTAAGGGCTCGACATACTCGACCGGGAATTGTTCGTACGAATGGCTCGGAACTTCTCGACATTCTCAGGACTTTCGCTCGACTTCCTTATCATCCTCGGGAAAACACCTGAAAATGCAACAATAACACGGACAAGTACGCCAAAATACAAAATAAAAGAGAAAATATAAAAACACACGAAATGCGACAAAATGGACCGGACGACACTAAAACCAACCTAAAAACGACTCGATATCACAAATAAACACATAAAAAATAAGCACTAAAACACAAAAAACAGATGGTTAATCAATTAGTCAATATTGAGTTAATAATATCACGCGAGAACGAATCAAATTCAATCAAAATAATTGCAAATTGAAGTGTCACCCTTCAATAATATTCAACATTCAAGCATAAATCGAAAACTCTAATTAAGCATGAATTGCATAAATTGAACAATCTTGAGCCCGACAATCACAAACAAATTCAAAGCATCGATCCCCTATTCCCTAGCATGTGAATTTAGCTACTCATAATCGAATCAACACAAGCATTCATCACAACCGTAGAATTCATAATTAACGATAAAATTAAAGAGAATCTTACGAATGACAAATCCCAACGTTGAATCCGATAAACAAGCTTGAATCCAAACAAAATAGCAAAATCTAAGATTAAATCCTTGTTTTATAGTGAATATTATGAAAGAACAATGAAAAACGGATGAAAAATAAGAGAGAATAGGGTTTTGGTTTTTATCGCGTGAAAAAAGAATAATCCCGATCGAGTTCAGGGACATATTATTTATATTAGCAGGCCTTGGCGTGGCAAAAATCCCACCGCGGCGTGGCAGGGAAGCTCATCGCGGCGCGACAGAACAGCACGGCGCGGCAAGGAGACTTTTCACGGCGTGGCAGCATCATAGCGGCGTGGCAGACCTTGGCTTCGCGACGCGGGAGTCTCGTGGAGCTGCGCTGGGAGAGGTGGTAGCAGGCGTCATGGCGCGTCACAGCAGCGCGGCGCGGCGGTGAAATTTCAGTCTTCTGTCCAACTCGCGGCAGATGGGGTCCTCATGGCGCGGCAGAGGGATCCTTCACGGCGCGGAGGTCTTGCGAAGTGCTGGCTGAGAGAACAAGCACCAGGTGTCGCGGCGCGGCAGCCTCCGCGGCGTGGGGCGCATTTTCTGGTCTGCTGTTCGAGTCGTGGCACGGACGCGGCGCGGTAAACGTACGAGAGGATGGTACGAGCTTGGACCGCATGCATGTCATCACGTTTCGGGGTCGTTCGGGTTCGTTCGATATCGGAATTCGATTTCGTTTGTTTCTGTGTACTCCCAACGAAATGGCCTCTTTAATCATGTTTGCCCGGCACATTAATCGTGAAAAATAAATCCTCTCGAGACCTATAGCCTGCACACCAAAAACGACAAACCACCGGAGAACGACCGAAAAAACACAAAAAATTCCCAAATAAAGAAAACCACTAGATAAAGAAAATAAAATAAACAACTCCCACACTAAACGACTCAACTAAACGACTCAAAATGGGGAAAAGAAAGACAAAAAGACAACAAAAAACGCAACAAAAATGGGACAAACAACCCCCCCACACTAAAATCTTTCGTCTCGAACAAAAAGAAAAGAAAAGACACGAAAACAAACAAACGAGCATGGATAATAGTTTCAAATAAGACAAGCCTCAGATTAATTAACTCAGCCGAGGAAACTTCCAATGACCAATCATGCATATCTCAATTCACTCGAATGCAACATTTTGAAAAGACAAACTCTCAAGCCCGGAAATATATATGTACGCCTCACTCAGTTTCTTTCATGAATATAAAAAACTGGGACACTCAAATTGGTCGATCATCATGCATCAACATACGCTCGCTTATCGTCTATTCATACTCTAAAACAACCAATGATCATGAACTGCAAATCTAGAGGACTTTCGGGGTTTCGACAAAGGCAATAGGCACAAGGGAAGGACCAAAACAAAGATACAGTGGTTTAGATAAACAATCACATCTTCGAGCATATAACTACTCGACTATTCCACCACCTATCCAAAATCAGCACATTATCAATCATTTCCATAAAAAAACTCCATGCAACACTCACATATGCCCAATTCGAATTGCAAATCAGATACTCGACTATTTTGTTGTTTTTTTTTCATTTTTCGTATTTTTTTTATTATTTAGGGGAGTTACTTTTTCCTAACAAGACTGATACGAAAGAACGAAATTCTCTAGGTTTAAACATTGGAGGTCATCCAAGTTTCCTAGAGTGGTTTCCCAATACTCATGACTTGTGAAAATCCCACAAGTAAGCATAGTAGAATCCTTTAGTTTGTCTTGCGATTTCCCTTTTTCTTTTTATCAAGCAACCTAAATGCAACTCAAATAAATTATACCCTTTCTCCAACACATAACAGAAGTTCTGTCATCAAAATAACTAAACTGTCAAATCCCAATAAATACAATCAATACGATTGAAAAGAAATACGTTTCAGGCTCAATGGGTTACTAATGAACATTTCACATCAAGGGTCAAAGAAAAAGGCTAAACGAGCAATGACAAAGAAATGCCTCAATCATCTTCACAATTCACTACTTCAAAATATGTCCTAAACCTTCCCCGGCAACGGCGCCAATTTGTTGTAAATATTTTTTCGAGTAGAATCGAAAGATTCGACATCGGGTCGTGTCTCTCGAGGAAGGTCAGCCGGAATATTGAGCACGCTTATTCACACACGAATAACATAAATAAAAAATCCTAAACATTCTAAATCAAAGTTTGGTTGGTTTTTAATTATCAACTACTGCAAGAATTAAAATAAAGCAAGTAAATAGCAGAAGATCACGAAGAACAAATAAGATTTAAGAAGCTAGGGAGTTGGGGATTCCTGCTTTGGTTCGATATGCAACTAACGGGCAAGTGTTGTTCAGCTAAGAAATTCGAATAATCTAACCGATCAAGCATTCATTCCCAATAACTATTCATAACAAGAGAATAAACTAGAACAGCAAATTAACGAGTCAATTAAATCCTAGGCAATAGAGTTACGAACAAGCCTAGTTCATGCTAATCTATTTCGACTGACTCCTCCCCTTTCGGTTCTAAGAGCCAATTAAATTTCCTAGAAGATGGTAAATCAACTAGTCGATATCGAGTTAACAATATCACGCGAGAACGAATCAAATTAAATCTAAATAATTGCAAATTGAAGTGTCACCCTTTAATAATTCTCAACCTTCAAGCATAAATCGAAAACCCTAATTAAGCATGAATCGCATATATTGAACAATCTTGAGCCTGACAATCAAAAAAAAATTCAAAGCATCGATCCCCTATTCCCTAGCATGTGAACTTAGCTACTCATAATCGAATCAACACAAGCATTCATCACAACCGTAGGATTCATAATTAACGATAAAATTAAAGAGAATCTTACGACTGACAAATCCCAACGTTGAATCCGATAAACAAGCTTCAATCCGAACGAAATAGCAAAATCCAAGATTAAATCCTTGTTCTATGTTGAATATTATGAAAGAACAATGAAAAACGGATGAAAAATAAGAGAGAATAGGGTTTTGGTTTTTATCGTGTGAAATAAGAATAATCCCGATCGAGTTCACGGACATATTATTTATATTAGCAGGCCTTGGCGTGGCAAAAAGCCCACCACGGCGTGGCAGGGAAGCTCATCGCGGCGCGGCAGACAAGCAGGGCGCGGCAACGAGACTTTTCACGGCGTGGCAGCATCACAGTGGCGTGGCAAGCCTTGGCTTCGCGGCGCGGGAGTCTCGCGGAGCTGCGCTGGAAGACATGGTAGCAGGCGTCTCGGCGCGTCACAGTAGTGCGCGCGGTGGTGAATTTTTGGTCTTTTGTACAACTTGCGGCGTCGAAGCGGCGCGACAGATGGGGTGTTCACAACGCGAAGGCACGTCGCGGCGCGGCGGGGGGATCCTTCACGACGCGGAAGTCTCACGAAGTGCTGGCTGAGACAACAGGCACAAGGTTTCGCGGAAAGGAAGCTGCAGCACGGGGCGCGTTTTTGGGTCTACTGTTCGAGTCGTGGCACCGGCGCGACGCGGTGAACGTTCAAGGGGCTGGTACGAGCTTGGACCGCATGCATGTCATCACGTTTTGGGGTCGTTCGGGTTCGTTCCATATCGGAATTCGATTCCATTTGTTTCTGTGTACTCCCAACGAAATGCCCTTTTTAATCATGTTCGCTCGCCACATTAATCGTGAAAAATAAATCCTCTCGAGACCTATAGCCTGCACACCAAAACGACAAACCACCGGAGAATGACAAAAAAAAAACACAAGAAATACCCAAATAAAGCAAAACACCAGATAAACCAAAAAAAGACTAAAACTCAACTAAACGACCAAAATGGGGAAAAAGAAAGACAACGAAAAACGCAACAAAATGGGACAAACAACTCCCCCACACTAAAATCTTTGTTCGTCCTGAACAAAAAGAAAAGAAAAGACACGAAAACAAACAAACGAGCATGGATAATAGTTTCAAATAAGACAAGCCTCACATTAATTGACTCAGCCGAGGAAACTTCCAATGACCAATCATGCATATCTCAATTCACTCGAATGCAACATTCTGAAAAGACAAACTCTCAAGCCCAGAAATATATATGTACGCCTCACTCGGTTTCTTTCATGAATATAAAACTGGGACACTCAAATTGGTCGATCATCATGCATCAACATACGCTCGCTTATCGTCTATTCATACTCTAAAACAACCAAAGATCATGAACTGCAAATCAAGAGGACTTCCGGGGTTGTGACAAAGGCAATAGGCATAAGGGAAGGACCAAACAAAGATACAGTTGTTTAGATAAACAATCACATCTTCGAGCATATAACTACTCGACTATTCCACCACCTATCCAAAATCAGCACATTATCAATCATTCCCATCAAAAACTCCATGTAACGATGGGAGCTGATTGTAATGGACCATCTTCAGCTTATAGTTGCGGGCGACTTGTGGCAACCGGATGCAAAAAGTGATTGGCCCGATCATAGGTTGGTCCAGGTTTCTGAGCACATTACGGGGTGCTTGTTGTTCAGCCATGTCAGAGTTTCTTCCCTCGGATGATTTTGGAGAGTGCTGGTCTTTTTCTTGTGATTCCAGCGTAAGCTCGTCTAGCAGCTCCCTCAGGCTCTCGTTAACTGACTTGTTGATTGGGGATAATATGCGTCCACTCCTGGTACGCATACACTCAAGCAATAAACAGGTTACGAGCACCAATAGTAAACAAGAGAAAATAAAATAAAAACAAAAGCAAAGAACTACCTCCTAAACCAATAAAAAGAAATAAAGAGAAACATAGAAAAACAAGCGAATAAGCGCACAAAATATGTCCTAAACCTTCTTCGGCAACGACGCCAATTGGTTGTAAATAATTTTCCAGAGTAAAATCGAACGATTCGACACCAGGTCGTGTCTCTCGAGGAAGGTCAGTCGGAATATTGAGCACGTTTATTCACACACGAATAACAGAAATAAAAATCCTAAACATTCTAAATCAAAGTTTGGTTGGTTTTTAATTATCAACTACTACAAGAATTCAAATAAAGCAAGTAAATAGTAGACGATCACGTAGAAAAAATAAGATTTAAGAAGCTAGGGAGTCGAGGATTCCCGCTTTGGTTCGATATGCAACTAACGGGCAAATGATTGTTCAGCTAAGAAATTCGAATAATCTACCCGATCAAGCATTCATTCCCAATAACTATTCGTAACAAGAGAATAAACTAGAATGAAAAATTAACGAGTCAATTAACTCCTAGGCAATAGAGTTACGAACAAGCCTAGGTCATGCAAATCTATTTCGACCGACTCCTCCCCTTTCGGTTCTAAGAGCCGATTAAATAATCCTAGAAGATGGTTAATCAACTAGTCGATATCGAGTTAACAATATCACGCGAGAACGAATCAAATTCAATCAAAATATTCCAAATTGCAGTGTCACCCTTCAATAATTCTCAACATTCAAGCATAAATCGAAAACCCTAATTAAGCATGATCACATAAATTGAACAATCTTGAGCCCGACAATCACAAAAAAATTCAAAGCATCGATCCTCTATTCCCTAGCTTGTGAATTTAGCCACTCATAATCGAATCAACACAAGCATTCATCAATACCGTAGAATTTATAATTAACGATAAAATTAAAGAGAATCTTACGACTGACAAATCCCAACGTTGAATCCGCTAAACATGCTTGAATTCGAACGAAATAGCAAAATCCAAGATTAAATCCTTGTTCTATGGTGAATATTATGAAAGAACAATAAAAAATGGATGAAAAATAAGAGAGAATAGGGTTTTAGTTTTTATCGCGTGAAAAAAGAATAATCCCGATCGAGTTCACGGACATCTTATTTATATTAGCAGGCCTGAGCGTGGAAAAAATCCCACCGCTGCGTGGCAGGGAAGCTCATCGCGGCGCGGCAGACCAGCACGGCATGGCAAGGAGACTTTTCACGGCGTGGCAGCATCACAGCGGCGTGGCAGGCCTTGGCTTCGCGGCGCAGGAGTCTCGCGGAGCTGCGCTGGGAGAGGTGGTAGCAGGCGTCACGGCGCGTCACAGCAGCGCGGCGCAGCGGCAAAATTTCGGTCTTCTGCCCAACTCGTGGCGTCGACACGGCGCGACAGATGGGGTCTTCACGGCGCGGAGGCACATCGCGGCGCGGTGGAGGGATCCTTCACGACGCTGAGGTCTCGTGAAGTGCTGGCTGGGAGAACAGGCACCTGGTGTCGCGGTGCGGCAGCCGCCGTGGCGCTGGGTGCTTTTTCTGGTCTGTTGTTCGAGTCGTGGCACCGGCGCGGCGCGGTGAATGTCTGGTACGAGCTTGGACTGCATGCATGTCATCACGTTTCAGGGTTGTTCGGGTTCGTTTGATATCAGAATTCGATTCTGTTTGTTTATATGTACTACCAACGAAATGCCCTCTTTAATCATGTTCGCCTGGCACCTTAATCGTGAAAAATAAATCCTCTCGAGACCTATAGCCTGTAAACCAAAAATGACAAACCACCGGAGAACGACCGAAAAAACACAAGAAATACCCAAATAAAGCAAAACACTAGATCAAACAAAAAAAATAAACTAAAACTCAACTAAACGACTCAAAATGGGGAAAAAGAAAGACAAAAAGACCACAAAAAACACAACAAAAATTGGAAAAACAGTACACTCCTCCTAAAAAAGGGGGCTAAGGTATCTCAAAACTTCATTCTCTCTACATTCATTACTACACTCTCCTTTTGTACTCTTGATTTGGAGCGACTGCTAACTTAGGCATCGGAGGCCCGACGCGGAAACCCCCTTTCCCCCCCCCCCTCGGCGTTGGGTTCATGCAGGTACGGAAGCCGAATCAGTTGAAGGAGTCCAGGTGAAGTCCATTTCACCAACATTGGCGTCGTCTGTAGGAGTCGTTCGAAAATCTAAAGAACCGACCACGGTAAACAGAGTTCCGATCGAAAATTTTTTAAAATTTTTCCAGCAAGCTCCTTCACCTCCACCGGCTGCCGCAACGTGTTGCCACCTCAGCGGCGGCCGCGGGCCAAAGTGCCTCGATCAGAACATTGTTTACGTCATTGCGTAGATCTCCTTAAAGTGAATCTCCCCTTAAAGGTTCATGCTAAAATTCCTCTGATAAGGTCTTCGATTTGGCCAGTCAAACTTTGTACATGTAGTGAATTTTGGTCAAATTTCGACATTCATTTTTCCGGCGGTCAATGAGAGCTATGAAAAATTGGGGAGCACCATTGGAATTCTCTCGTCCAGGCAAGTCTCCCGCATATCACCTTCGCCGTCAGTCTCCGCAAAAAATTATCCAATCGGAGAGATCTATACATTATCGAGAAGCTCTTTTCGTGCTCGTATTCTTAAATTTTTAAATGAAAATTCGACCGAGAAGTCCGTCAATTCGCCGGTCAATGTTTCTAGATCTAGAAAAAAAATTGGTCAACTTCCAGTTTCTCCTCCAATTTTTTAGTGATTTCCTGCGATCTGCTTCAATCCGACGGTACCACTAGATTCTCCTTGCCGAGGCGCACCCTCGGCCCGTCGTTTTTGCCAGAGCAGGCATTTTATTTTTTCCGGCGACATTTTTTCTCCAGCGAAGCAGTCCTGTTTGTACAGTCCAGCTCCTGATACGCTCTCAGTAATCTCGCTTTCAGCCCGAAAATGAGGCCCAAGTACTCTCCCTGCAGTCCACATCCAACACAAAGAGATGGCCCATGTATTTCCAGCCCAGTACGTGGCCTAGAAAGAGGCCCATCGGCCCAGCAACCCATCTTCTATGCGCTCCAGTGTGCGGGCCGCAACCAACCCGCGCGGCCCGCGTCCCTCACAACTATCGGCCCGCGAGAGCCCGCGTTTGGCCCGTGTCTGGCCCGTATCATCCATAATGCCCAGCCCGTGTATAGCCCGAAAGTAGCCCGCGTCCAGCCCATCTACTGCTGCCCCTCAGCCCGCGTCTGGCCCAGCAAAGTGACGTGGTCGAGATTGACAATGCGCGGCCCAGCAAGCGTACAAGGTGGCCCAACCAACATATGCGCGGCCCAGCGACCGTAGAGCATCCCAGAATGTGGCCGGACATGGCCAAACTGGTCCAGCTCGGTCCAACAGCCCCGATTCGTACTCAAGGCTATTTAGGGACGATTTAACATGAATGTTGAGTTAATTTGAGATAGTATTTCTTGTGGTGAAGGTATGTGGCTTATTTAAATTGGGGGAATTGAGTATTTTTAAATTGATGAGAATTGAAGAATATTTGATTTATTGGCGGAGATTATATGGTTTATGCGGGAGAAATATTGATTTATCTGTGGAGATTATTTGATTTGTCCGTGGAGATTATTTGATTTATCTATGGAGATTATTTGATTTATCAGTGGAGCTATTTGATATATTCATGGAGAAATTATTTGATTTACTCTTTGCATTGGGAGAGACGAACCACATTTTGCAATATCTTTATTGAATAAGTTGGCTTGAGAATAAATGCGGGTCGTAATTTTGAGTCGATGATATTTCATGATTGTGCTTGAAGTGTGTTTGTCGCATTTATAAATTCTTTATCGGTGGGCTCAAATAGATGGGTTGAAGTTATATAATTTGATATGTTGATATATTCAGAACCTTTCATTTGGAGATTTATTATCTTACCCACCTTTAATTATTTAAATTATCATCAAACAATTAATAAGAATGAAAATTGAAATAAATATAAATATATTATATAATGAATATTTTATTTAATAAAATATGTATCTAGTATTTACTAAAATATTAACTAAGTTTGAAGAAAAAAAATCATCTTGTAATCTAAGTCGCAAATTAATTTATAATTTTTTGGTATTTGTTTGTAGACATTTTGTCCAAATAACATATTATTTTACAAAAAAGAAAAATAAAAGAAAATTTGATACATTTTCTAAATTATATTCTAAATTAAAAAATAATGTAGAACTGTATGAGTGTGCAGACTACAAGAATAATCATTTTAAGTGGCGATAATGTTTGTCGCTATATATTTGAATGCCGACAAAATATCATTTTGTGTCAACAATACAAGTCGTTGCTAGGTCTACCGTGACTAAAGGTGCAACTAAATTTTTATGATAAAACAATGATCTTGCCTTTATATATATTCTTAAATTTAAGAATAAAATATAAATTTAAGCAAAATGATTTTACCCTATTCACGGTAGGTGCATCATCATCACCAAGACTTGAAGCCCAAACATTAACTAGATCATCATCAAGTGCATCAGATTTGAAGCCCCGCCGACTATCTGTGACGCTTTCCAGGTCGCGGTCGAGAATCCCGATCGCTCGGGCCGTGTCCTCTTGCCCCTCAGCCCACCTTCCTTGGAGAGCTTGAGGAGCGGAGGAACGCCACCCTCGTTGATGATGAGAGATTCGTACCAGTCATTATCGTGCGCGAGGGAGATGCAGGATGCGGCGGCGGCGACTCAGTCGTCGAGGCTGCCGCAGCAGATGATTTCCTTCCCTCGCGTTTTCAGATAAAGTTTTGTGTTTCCTTCTTCAATCTGCTTCTCGCTGTATAACATTGTTCTAAACCTCTCGCTAGTGAACTTTTTCTGGCCGAGACAATTTATCAAACCTTAAAATCAAGCTACGCGTTGCCTTTGCATCTCACCATGTCTTGCCGCTCAAATTTTGCCCCAATTTCGCAACACCAATAGTACTTTGGCGCTCACCCTTTCCCAATTTTTACTCTGATGCACATTTCTTCTCATAATGATAATCAAAATAATATCGGATATATAAAAGTGTTACTTAATTCAAAATATTACATAAAAGTATTACATTTTAGTTAAATGTTACAAAAGTATTACATCAACATTTAAAAAAATTATAATGCCAAAAGTGTTACAATAAGTGATACATAAACTGACAATTAATAAAGTGTTACAATAACAATATTATAAAAAGCCACTTATGTTATAGTGATATTATGCTCCTCATATCTTTTATAAAAATGGAGCAAATCAATACAACAAGAACAAATAATTATTTATATTTATTTAAGATTTAGTTAGTCAATTGAATTTTATTTTTTAACAGATCATAAAAATAAGTTTTGTATGAAATAAAATTCTTGTTACTATTTATTTGTAATTAATAGTGATGATATTTTTTTGTTGCTAATTATGGTTTTATTTTTGTAAGAACAATAAGCTAACATCAATGTCTTTGTTTTATTATTAATGATGACTTCATTAATTGTCACTATTACAAATGACATTAGTGACAACTCTTATTTCCCACGACGATATGCACAGTAAAAAAAATGTAGTGATGAAGAATAGTGTCAAAAAATAAAGTTGTGACTGAATGGTGTCATTTTCAAAATTGTCTCCCTCTCCCCAAATTCGCTCTCCAATCCCCTTGTAACCCTAGCTTCGATTGCTGGTGAATAGCGTCTCCCTTGGCGTCCATCCGGCTTGCCGGTGGACAGTCCACCGTTGCGCATCTTCACTGCTTCTTGCGGCTCCTCCACCCTTCTCTCTCTGGTAGTGGAGTGAGGAAGGAAATTTTGGCTGGACTTTCTCGATCTATGTCTGACGGCCGCCGGAGCTCCTAGAGAGAAGAGGCTTGGTGGAGTGCGGCAAAGTGGTTGGACACAACTTTTGTTTGCTCCGCCTTGTTCAGGTTCCTTTTCTAGACCTAGTCGACAGCCATGGCTTCCACTCCGGCTCTCTGGACGCTGGAGTTTTGGAGTAGCAGGGGGATGGCTGTGGTCCGTCCTCGAGGGTTGGGCAGAGAGGTCGAGTTCGAGCTTGAGTTAGAGCACCTCTTTTTGTCGGGCTGACGGGTCGTCCGGTTGCGGGATTTCGGCTGTGGCCGATGTCTGGTCTCATTTGATCCCTCAGTTAGCTGGGGTTCTGGGTTGGCATACGTCCTTATAGTATGGGTGAATAGGTGGTTGTTTCGGGCTGAGTTTGTCTCTTCGAGCGAGGTCGGAGTGGCTGAGCTCTGAAATCGTTTGGCCCTTTTCTTCTCTTTCTCGGCTCCGAGTTTGTGGGAGATTGTCTGTTTGCAGAGTTGGCTAGTGGTGTTAGGCAATTGTGGGATGGTTTTGATTGGCTAGTGGTGTTAGCCGGTTGGATGGTTTCAAATTAGGCTTTTGCTCCAGGTAAGCGGATATTAATGACTCGCTTTGATAATCGTTTATTCAGTAATTATTTGCCTTGACTTCCCGAACTCTGTATGTTTGTAGTTTATTATCCACTGCATGGATTTTCCGGATACAGAACTGTTGAGGATGCAAAAGCGTTTAGACGTCGTTTCCCAAATAAGGATCTTCAATCCAAGTTTGGTAAGAGTCGAGAACTAAGATTAACCAACATCATGAGGAGAGATTTGGTGAAGGCGTTGAGGCAGAGAACCGCGGGGCAAAAATCAACTGAGGTCGGAGCAGGTGCGACCTCAGTATTGAGTTTGGAAAGTCCAAACTCACACCGGGAAGAAGGGACTTCAAGTTCTCCTCCGGTCATTAACGCGGAGGCAATTAATCAAGCAGGACCCGAAGTGAATCCTGTTGAAGGTGAGTTACCTTCGGTGGAGCAAGTATTGTCCACTGAAGAAACGGAGAAAAAGCAATCATCTCCGAAGCCCTCTGAAACTTCTCAAGTGAAAAAAAAAAGAGGAAGCTAGTGAAGATGTCCACCAGAGATACCCCCACTGGTGATGAGAGAAGGTCGAAAAAGACACATGATTCCGGCCGACGTGATAAAGGGAAGAAAACGGACAGCTCTCCGTCGGTGGAGAAATCTTTTTTACGTTTTGATAAAGAGAGGGTGGCCAACTTGAAAGTGCCGAAAAGAGTCGTCGAAGAGTGGTAAACTACTTTTTAGTCAGTTAAAGTGCCACGGATTGCTGCGAGGGTCGCCGTCTCCGAGAACGCCATAAGTGCAGCTCAAGTTCTTTTGATGGCATGGGATCCGATGTCTGAAATCGGAGTATCATCTTTGTCAAGTGTCATGAAGTTTAACTATGCTAAAGCATGCATGGGTCGTGCATTATTAAGTCTGGTTGCTGCAGAGGATGATCACCGGCTCATTGCATCACAATTGGACGAGAAAAGACACACTATAACTTTGCGAGACGGGACGATTGCATCTTTACGGGAAGAAGCATCCAAATCTAAGGATATGTTGAAAGAACAACTTGCCAACCGTGAAGCACAAATTGAAGTTGCACAGAAAGAGATTTTGACCCTCACTGATGAGAAAAAAATCTTGAAGACCGAAGTCGAGGAGCTGCAGAGTCGGTTAGCTTTCGTCGAGCATCATAACAAGGTGTTCGAGGCTAAGGTTGAGGAGATGGATGAGAAGTTGTTGAAGGAGAGAACCCAGCATCAAGAAACACGTCAGAGCTGCTCAAAAATTCATGTCGATTTAATCTGTACCCGGGAAGCTCACCGAGCTAAATTGATGAAACTTGAAAATGAAAAAACTGCCCATGGCCAACTTATGTATGATGCGGGATTAAGAGAGGGAAAGAATACTTCGGTGGTGGAGAAGCTGCCTGTTGATAATCTGACCGATGCGGCAGCCATGTTGAGGCAAAAGAGGACAAAAATAGAGATGTCGATCCTGACGTGGATTTAGAAATGAACACATGCATCAATCTGCGTTGGGTAATCGAGTGCTTTGACAACGAATTCTATGATACCGAAGAGCTTAGGTATTTTTTGTTATGAAAACTTGAAAAATATAATTTTGCTCGTGAGATAAAAGGCATGCACATCGAAGCCGACGAGGATGAGAGAGAATTTTTTGAGTGGATGCTTCGTCGTGCCGACAAAATGGTCAAAAACCCGAATCTGGCCCCTCTTACCGAAGAAAGGGAAGCTCTATTCCGTCGTGCTTACGTCAATATGATTCTTGAAAGAGAAAGGGAAAAGAGGAAGGAACTGGCCGACTTTTACATCACAAAAGTGGCTGATGTCGTCATTGAACAAAATTTTGACGACATGACTTCAGAGAAGATTCGGAGGGAGGTTGAAGCCTATACCGAGGAGAAGGCTAAGCTCAAGAATGGTGAAACTGGCGAGATTGAGATTATTCCTGACGTAGGAGATGTTTCAATGGACTTATCTGATCCTCGGCATGAGTTTATTCCAGTTTCCGATGCAGCGATTGACGCAGCAGAAAAAGCAAAGGAAGTCGCGGTCCTTGAGCAACTTCACAATCGGATGTTAGAGTCGACCGAGATGGAGGTCGAAGAATGCAGCGGTGCACACTAGGATTTTGATCAAAAATTAACAAGAAAAAATTTCTTCGTTTTACGAATTTGATGGCGATAAATACGCGAGTCTAGAAATTCATTTCAGCCAATTGAACCTTCTCAAACTATTTCTTTTTAATTCATAACCCTTCGAGTACAACCAATAGCTCTTCTAACCCCTTTTACTTGTAGAGTGCATCTTGGATCTGTCTCTCGTTCCAACTGAACACTAACACAATCCGAGGCCGTAATGCAATATTTGATTTTCTATCAATCTCTATTTCTGATCTTCCCCCCAATCTGATATTATGGTGCCGGTATAGACTGAAATTCAATTATGGTCCAATTCGGATTAGTAATAAATACCTGGGCTTTGCAGTATTTGATAGATCACAATTCTAGTTTTCAAGTTTAGTAACTCGCCCTCTCCAAGAAAAACCCTCGCCCCCAAATCTTCAACTTCGCTTCCTCCGATTATTCTCCGTGGGCCTCCCAGAGTTGCAGCCGAGATTCGCCGGCGGTCGCCGACCCTTAACCGTCTGGATCCTGTCCCTTTTATTCCGCTCTGCTACCCGATTCAATGGAGTTGAGGCCCAGCGATGGCGAGAGGTCTTCGTCTTTTCCGGCGATTGACTCGTCAATTCAAGGTGTCGGCTTCCCTGTTGGTAGGTGGTGGAGCCGCGGTGCGGTTCCGGGGGCGGGACGCGGTTCAATTGCTCAGCCCCCTTTTGGGTTGGGCGATTTGGCCGTTGTTGATGTTTGATGTCTTTCCTCCTTGTTCTCGGCATTTGTTTTGCAGGGATCTCTACGTCCAGTCTTCTGCCAGTGGTATTGGTCGGAGTGGGATGCGGCGAGCGGTGACTTTGGACAGCTTCCAACGCGGGTTGGGGTTGGGGCTATGGCCGCGGTACCCTTTTCTCCTTTCGGGGCTTTCAGGTGTCGTGGTCGTGGTGAGGGTGGCTTGGTGGAATTCCGGGGTTAGAGTTTCGACTCTGTTAGGCAACCGAGTGGTTTGGGCAGTTTCGGTGTCGATTCGTCCAGCTTTGGAATTCTTAGTCGCCTAGTATCCGTTGGTTCGGTTAGGTGTCGTTACTCTGGAAGGGCTTGTTTTTGTTTTGTTGCTTTTGTTTGTTTTGTTTGGTAGTTTTGTACTTTTATTTGTAGGTTGTGTTGTTATTGTGTTTTTGGTTTGGACCCTTTGGTCTCTGTGCGCCCGAGGGTCAATTTGTGTGTCTGAGTGTCACTTTATTACCCTGTTGGGGTCCGACACTCGGGTATTACCCTGTTGGGGTCTGACTCTCGGGTATTACCCTGTGGGGGTTTCGTAGTTATTTTAGTAGTGTTTGTTGTTTTTTTATTCTAGCTTTGCTAGGCGGTATTCTAGGCGGTCTTCGGACCTGTCCTCCCAATTTTTTCAGTTGTTGGCTGTTGTGTATTCAGTCGTTGGCTGCTGTGTATTCGCGCATTTGCGCTTTTTGATTTATAATATCTTCTATCGTTTCGGGAAAAAAAGATCACATTTCTATAAATTCCATTTACAATAGAAGGAGAGAAAAAAGAATGAACCGATTTTTTAGGTTCCCAAGAAATTCTTCGATTTCTTTCGTTTGACGAAAGTAAGGATCCAAAAGAATCGATCTTTCTTTTAGTGGTTGAATCTCTCTTTGATTGATCAATGTGTGATATTACGAATCCTTATTTTTCTTTGAACCCCCCTAATCCAAAAAAGGACCGTAATGATAATGATAAAGAAGATGCTGCTGGATGGTTTTCTCTTTTTTTTTTTAGCATTTTGATGTATAATTGGGATATCAGTATTTTTAAACCCTCTATAGGCTATTACGATGTTTTCCCGATTAATATGATGAAATAAACAACCGTTTTCTATTTACTGATAAATTGTTTTTTTCTGCTATTTGAATTTAGTAGTTATTAAGACCAAGTGTGATGAACTCGGAAAAAATACAAGATCAATATCTCAACTCATATTTAACTTATGAAGATTAATGAGATGAAATAATTTTGAAATAAGATGTGAAAGAACCAAGTTTGAAACCGGGTTGTGTAGTTTTGATGAAAAATTTCTGAGTATAACTTGATTTGAAAATGTGTTCGGTTGAAAAATAAATTGATTTGCAAGCTGTTGGGAACTTGCAAAACTCGACACTGTTCACGCTGTGTCTAAGCTAAATTGGGTTCATCGAACTTAGTCATGGTTCCGTTATGGAATGGTCTCAACCGAATCAAGTGTACTCGGCTGTCAATGAGACCCGTCAAATCATTTTTGCTGAATTGACGCAGACGAGCTTTAGCCTCACCAAATCAAACGTAGGATTTGGGGGGTATTACAAGGCATCGACGAAACCGAGTGTCAGAATGTTTACATTTGTACCGAGCTGTTGCTCGGATTTAGAAGTGAAAGTCTTTGAATTTTGTTACATCAAAAGGGTGACTTCATTCCCTCAAAAAGGCAAAAGGAGTGTTTATAAAAAAGAAGGTCTATTACACGATCTCCAATAGATCACTGATAAAAAACTTCTTCAGGAATACAACATTCCACAGATATTGATGAGGAGTCCTGTCAAGATACGCAATTCGGTATGCTCCATGGGGTAAAACTTGGACGATTATAAAGGATCCTTCCCACCTTGGTTTAAGTGGGCCAGGATCAGGTCCAGTGACTCGCTTGAGAACCAAATCTCCCACTCGGAATAGACGAGGTTTAAGTTTGGAATTGATGTACCTCTCGCTTCTTTGTTTATAAGCCGTATTTTTTAGTTCGGCGCGAGTGCGGAGTTCATCAAGTAAATCGAGGTTCGCCTTCATGTTTTCTGAGTTGGAGTCGTCGGTGTAGTTTTGAATTTGGTAAGTCTGTGCACCAAGCTCAACAAAGACCATAGCATCTGAACCATATGTTAAGGAGAAGGGAGTTTTGCCCGTGGAGGTTCTTGCAGTCGTCCGGTATGCCCATATTACATATGGCAGTTCTTCTGGCCAAGCTCCTTTAGCAGCATCAAGTCAGACTTTGAGGTCGGTCTTTATGATCTTGTTGACAGCTTGGACCTGACCGTTTGACTGAGGGTGATACGGTGAAGAGAAAAGGTGTTTGATTTTGTATTCTTCACAAAGAGATTCGAGCTTCTTGTCTTCAAATTGTCTACCGTTGTCGGTGATTATAGAATTTGGTACTCCAAATCGGCAGATTATTGACTTCCACACGAAATTGACAACTTTTTGCTCTGTAATGGTGGCTAACGGTTCTATTTCGGCCCATTTGGTAAAATAGTCAACAATAATAATTGCAAATCGGACACCACCTTTTCCGGTAGGTAAAGGGCCGATGAGATCAATCCCCTATTTAGCGAAAGGCTAAGGACTGTAGACCGACTTGAGTACTTCGGGAAATTGATGAGTGTTAGGTGCAAATATTTGGCACTTCGGACACTTGCGGACCCAAGCTACAGCGACTTCTTTCAACGTTGGACAGTAGTATCCTTGTCGTAAAATTTTATATGACAAGGCCTGAGCACCGGGGTGCGTTCCACAAATTCCTTCATGTAACTCTTCTAAAACGTAGCGAGATTCAGATTCGGTTAAGCATTTCATGGGGGGAACCGAATATCCTCTTTTAAACAAGGTTCCGCTGTCCATGGTGTACCGAGCAGCTCGAATTTGGAGTGTCCGAGCTTCTTTAGGATCTTGGGGTAAGGCCCCGATTTCTAGATATTTGATAATTAGGTCCATCCACGTTGGAGGTCTTTGAGACGTGGTCAGGTCGGCGGCAAGAACCTCATGAGAATGCGTTGATGGTTGCTTTTGCTTCTCGAGTTGAACGTACTCTACGCTTTCCATTCTGACGCTTGAAGCTAATCGCGATAAAGCATCGGCTTGCACATTGAGAATTCAAGGAATGTGTTCGACTTGAACGAAGAACTTCGACAACTTTTGCTTTGTCAAGGATAAATATGGTATCAACCGAGGTTCCTTGACTTCGTATGAGCCATTTATCTGGTTCACCCATAGATGTGAGTCAGAAAAGATTTTAAGATACTTAATGTTCATTGACTCTGCTAAACTCAGTCTGGACAGTAGGGCTTCGTACTCGGTTTCGTTGTTGGTTACCGAGAAGAAAATTTGACCGAGTGGCAAAATAACTTGTTTTTGGGATCAGCCAAAACTATCCCTGCATCTGCACGGTTAGCTGTGGAAGACCCATCAATGTAAAGGGCCCAGGGTCAGTCATCGTCTTGTGCTTCCACAATCGACGTGAATTCGGTAATGAAATCGGATAAGGTTTGTGCTTTGATTGCGGTCCTCGGTTGATAGTGTATGTCGAATTGTCCGAGTTCCACTGCCCAGTTGATCATACGCCCTGAGGTGTCGGGACGATGTAAAGTTTGCCGTAATGGGTACGACATGCGAACAGTTACGGAGTGCTCTTAAAAATACGGATGCAGTTTCCGAGTTGCAATGATGAGTGCAAAGACAAGCTTCTCCATAGGAGGATAACGCAGCTCGGCGTCGTGTAGGGCCTTGCTGACGTAATAAACAGGCGATTTTTGTGTCTCTTCTTCTCGCACGAGGATGGCACTGATCGCTGTGTCGCTGACTCTAAGATATAAAAATAGCATTTCCTCTGGAATCGGTTTCTGCAACATCGGTGGACATACGAGAGTTTTTTTATGCTGAGAAAAGTTTTTTGGCATTCTTCGGTTCACTCAAAGAATTTTCCTTTCTCTATAGCTTCGAAAAAAGGTTTGCAACGATTGGTCGATTTAGATATGAACTGATTAAGTGCAGCAAGTCGGCCGGTTAAGGCTTGAACACCTTTGACTGACGTCGGAGGAGTCAAATTTTGAATAGCTTTAATTTTGGCAGGATTAGCCTCAATTCCCCGCTGACTAACCATATATCCGAGGAATTTTCTGGATCCGACTCCGAAGGTGCAATTTTTGGGATTCAAGACCATGGAGTAATCACGAAGAATGTTAAACATTTCTTGAAGATATACAATGTGGTCAGAATCGTTTATCTATTTGACAAGCATATCATCAACGTAAACTTCCATGGTGTGACCGATTTGGTTAGCAAACATTTTGTTGACCAGACGCTGATAAGTGGCTCTGACATTCTGCAATCCGAAGGGCATCATGGTGTAACAGTAAAGACCTCGAGCGGAATAGAAGGAGGTATGCTCAGAGTCTTCGGAATCCATGGGAATTTGATTGTAACCCGAGTAAGCGTCCATGAAGCTCATCAACTCATGACCCAAGGTGGCATCAACCATGTAATATATGTGAGGAAGTGGATAACTATCTTTCGGGCAAGCTTTGTTTAAATCTGAGAAGTCTATGCATAATCACCACAAGCCATTACTCTTCTTAACAAGGACAAGATTGGACACCCAAGTCGGGTATTTGGCATCCTTGATGAACTTGTTGTCAACGAGATTCTTGACTTCCTCTTCCAGGGCCTTTTGACGATCTGGCCCTAGCTTTCTTCATTTCTGAACAACGGGTTTAACGGTCCGATCAAGATTCAGTTTGTGGCTAGCAATACCGTGGTCAATTCCCTTCATATCTTCGTGTTTCTATGCAAAGACATCGGGATTGTTTTTTAGAAACGCAATGAGTTCAGATCGAACGGGTTCCTGGAGATGACTTCCAATACGTAAAGATTTTTGACACATCGGTTCATCGACGTAAATCAATTCTATTTCTTCTCTGGGTTTGGCCCGATCACTTCGGCTTTTTTCCTTAAACTGAGTTCGGGGGTCTAATTCATCTTCTTCTCGGATCGGCTCCTTCCCGGGTCATCTTCCTCGGTCTTCTTCCAAGTGACCCGAGGCGAGGGGTACTTCGGACTCAGAGTTTGGAATCTCGGAATTTACATTTTCTGAGGAGGTTGATGGTTGTGAAACTTCTTTATTGACCGAAGTAGTCGACTGAATACTTGCAGATAGTGAAGGAATAATAAGTTCCCGAGCTTTTCTTTGATCACCGTAATGAGTTCCTTCTCCATGTGTCATTGGAAATTTAAGCTGCATAATGGAAGATAGATACAGTGGCTCGGAGTTTGTATAAGACAGTCCTCCCGATGATGGCATTGTATTCATTATTGACGTCGAGGACTTTGAAGTTTTCCATGACGAGTTTTGTCGCATGTCCAGGTACACCAAATCGGACAGGTAAAGTGATTTCACCGATGGGTCGGGAGATACTCCCATTGAACCTTTGAATTTGATCATTACAAGGCCTAATGTCGGCAGGATCAAGGCCTATTTTATCAAAGGCTTTCAGCATTAAAATGCTGGAGTAGGCCCCGGTGTCGACCATAACGCGATGAACGGGAATGCCGCATATCGGAACAGTGATGACTAAAGTGTCGGAGTGAGGATGTGCGAAGAGATTCGCATCCTCCATATTGAAAGTAATAGAACAATTTCGGGCATTAATCACATCTCGTAAATCGGTAGTAAAAACTTGTTTGCCTGAATTGTAAGCCTGTCGAGCATAGGCTTTAATTTGGCGACGAGACAAAATAATCCTTGAATTGTTAGTATTCACCCGATGAACTATGATTCGCGTTGGACTCGGGGATTGATTTCTCTTAAGTCTTCGGGAGTCGATGTTTATGTCGGTATTAGACATACCCGAGGTGAACGCAAATACTTCTTTTTCCCCTTGTTGGATTCTTTTCGGTATAACGCCTCGGTCGTCGTCCTCGTCATCATCATATGGCTCGACCTGACGCCTCAGCCCCGGTTTCCGGATATCAGAATTTCGGTAGAATTTCCTGAGTTGAGGATGACTGATGAGACGTAATAAGGCAGCTAACAGACTCAGGCACTCATCATTATTATGTCCTGGCGGCTTATGATAATCGCAATATCGTGACTTGTACAATTTGTCCTCAGGAGTACAGATCGGTTTCAGTTCAGGAAAAATGCCTTTCCCTTTGATTTCTTCGTAAATTGCAGCGGCCCCAACCGAATAGACAGTTTGATATCCCAATTTCACATCATTAGCGTATTCTCTTCGGGTCGCTCTAACTTCAGGATCATTGGCGTCCCCTCTGGGAAATCCTCCGAGGTGAGATTTGTTTTGTTTCTAGGTGAAGGGTTTGTTTTTCTTCTTATCTTTGGTTCTCGACTTAGATGATTTTGAAATGAAATTAAAATAGGGAACAGACATTGCTCCTCGGTGATGATATGTTGTTGAGCTCGGGCAAGAAATTCCTGAAAAATATTTGGCTTATTCTGGCATAGCGTCCAACGAAAAATGGAATTTGGTTTCAATTCGGCAATTGCCATAACAAGCAGGGTTTCAGGATGGCAAGGTTCCATGTTTTGAACTCGGTCATTGAATCGAGCGATATAAACTTTGACGCTTTCATCATATTTTTGAGTTATGTTGGCGAGGGATTCTTTTGGAACTAAACATACTTGGGCCCCAATGAAATGTGATCGGAAAGCCGACCTCAATTGTTGCCACTTCCAGATGGAATGAGGGGGTAAAGAGTGATACCATTTTTTAGCTCGGGGCCCCAGAGTGAGAGAAAACATGCGGCACCAGAGTGCATCTGAAGCCCCATGGAGATCCATCCAAGAAGTATAATGATCGAGATGAGAATCGGGATCCGACGTCCCGTCATATAACCAGATTTGTGGGACTTTACCTTTTCCAGGCATGGGCTCCGAGGTGAGCTCAGGTGCCAGAGGAGAATCGACTTCCAAATATACTTGTGCCGAGGTGGATGCTCGGTGAGGGGTGTCTTCTAGCGCTTTTTGCCGACTTTCTAATTCGACAATTTTTTGTCGCAACACTTCTAACTCGGAGGATTCTTGCCGAGCTAAACGATTTTTCTCTATCTGTTGACGAAGATCCGCCCGTGCTGGATATGAGGGGGCTTGAGGTCGCGTATGAGGTGGAGATTGCCGAGGTCGCCCAAATTAACTTTCGGCAGTTTCTTCACGAGGAATTACCAAGGGAGTACGAGTGGCTTCAGTCTGGTGAGCCGTTATTTCTCGATGCGGGTGTGACGTTCGTTTACGAGGTTGAGACATCGCATGTGAAGTGGCCCCATCGCCGCCTTGCCGTGCCGGCAGGATTTGTGGGTTTACCGGTGTTATGGGAATAGCAGAGTGCCCCGGTATAGTCGTCGACGTCCCGGGTATCTTTTGAGCCATTAAGGTAGCGAAACCTCGTGCAAATTTTGGATTTTGGAACAGAGTGGCATAATCAGGCATATTCGGCACCGCCGTGGGGCGTCTGGCGGATTGAGCAGCGCTTCGACTATGGCCATCTCTCGACGCATGACCGCGATGGTCTGATAGAGACATGGTATCACACCAGATGCAGCTGACGAACAACAGATCGACGATTGACCTCAAAAATCTTATGAGGGCCCCCCTTCTCTTGCGCCAAACTGTTGTTGTGTGATAATTAACAACGAGGTTATATGAAATTAGCAAGATGTTTAAATTGATTTGAACGTAAATCATGCGTCAAAACAAGAACAGTGGCCCCGGTCCAAGGTGAACCGAGGTGAAATGGTGTCGGGCTTCTTTGTATATATGTCGAGTATTCAGAGTTCGATCGTTGTACAATAATAAGAATCTACTATTTATATTATCTTTTTGGGCCCGTATATCGAAGTGTACGACTACTTTTTCATAAAGTAACTTTTGGATGGGCGGCCATGTGAGTGGGTCCCATCTTTATGATGATATAATTAGAGGTGTAAGAGGGAGTTGTGTATGCGCCTCGTCACCTACTTCGATTTTGGTGACCTCGGTTTTGAACTACAGGTCAGCCTCGGTGTTTGAGCAAGCCAGGGTCCGGTAATAATTTATTTTGACCTATGATTTGGTACTGCTGATCGAGATTACCAGGTCGGGTGATAATAACTACCTAGCTATATTTTAATTTTTATATGCTTTAAAAAAAACAACATTTATCAATAATTCATCATATTGAAGATTTTATTTTGAAATCAATTTTATAAGTAACTCTAAATTTTAGTTATTTAATTTTTATATGATTTAATAAACCAACATTCATCAATACTTACTCATATTAAAACTTGTATTTTGAAACAACTTTAGAAATAACTCTAAATTTTAGTTAAGACTAAATTTGTGCAACTAACAGTGAAAATTTAAAATTCAAACAAAATATAATATTTTTTCTAAAAAAATATTCTTTAACCTTTCATATTTTTTAAATAATTATCATATTTTTTAAATAATTATTTTATAATAGAAAAAATTCAATTGCACATCTAGTATTACTAAGCATGAAAGTTAAGTGGAGGTTAATAGTTATTATTACTATATTATGTAGGATCAAAGGTACGTGACATAAAAATATATTAATAACACATCTAATGTTATAATTCGGTTCTTAATTTCGGTTCTTCGTTTCGGTACGGTATAGGACGGTTCGGTCAGGTTCTCGGTACGGATATTTGTGAAATCTCCAGAACGGTTCCAATTATTTTTTCGGTTTAGTTCGGTTCGGAGAAGGTCAAACGATCAACGGTTATTTTTCGGTTCAGAGTGATTTCAATTCAGTTTTCGGAACGGTTCAAAATTTTTCGGGTCTCATGCTCAGCCCTAATGAACAGTAATGCCCGCTGCATAACAAGTGATTTCCGGGTAAATTGCACCAAACCCCCCTGTAATATACTAAATCTGCGCGTTTTCCCCCTGTATTTTAAAAATTGCGCCATACCCCCTTGTAATATACTTTTGCATGCACACTCTCCCTGCTACGTTAACGCCGTTACAAATCCCCCTGACGGCGTTACTTTTTGTTCAATTTATCATTATAAAATTCCTTTATCCAAGAATTTACGATTATGCCATTCAAGAATTTTATATAATATTATATATAATATAATATTATTTATATATTATATGTAACAGTTATTATAAATTTTATATATAATATATTATATATTATATATATAATATAAAATATATATATATAATAATCGTAATATATATATTATATTATATATATAATAAATATATTATTTATATATTATATGTAACATATATATATTATATTATAAATATAATAAATATATTATTTATATATTATATGTAACATATATATATTAATCGTAATATATATATTATTTTATGTAACAGTTATTATTTTATATATAAATATATTTTATATTATTTATATATAAATATATAAAATATAAAATATATTTTATATATTATTTATATATTATCGTAATATAAAATATACGTAATATAATATAAAATATAAAATATTATATGTAACAGTAATATTAAAATATATTTTATATATAAATATAAAATATATATTATATTATACTATACGTATTTTAATCGTAATATATATTATATATATATTAATCGTAATATAAAATATATATATATATAATAATCGTAATATATATATATTATTTATATATTACATGTAACAGTTATTATTTATATATTATATATTATTTATAATATTATATAATATATTTATATATATTATATATAATATAATATTATATATATTACAAACTATAATATATTGTAATATATATAATATAATATTATATATATTACAAACTATTTATATTATATGTAACAGTTATAATAAGTACATATTTAGTTATTTACTAGAAAAAGGTAGCAGATGTAGACAGTCACTAGTGTAGAGATATAATTACTTTAGGGGATAAAGCAGTAATTTCAGGCACTTTAGGGTGAAAAAATGAAGAAAAAATCGCACAGCACGCGCGTGCAAACCACTGCCGTCATTTTTGACGGTTTAGGGGGTTTCGTGCATGTAAAAGTATATTACAAGGGGGTATGGCGCAATTTTTAAAATACAGGGGGAAAACGCGCAGATTTCGTATAATACAGGGGAGTTTGGCGCAATTTACCCAGTGATTTCCATTACCACAAAATCATTTGAATAGAATGTGCTAGCAACTTACTTTTAGTAGGAAGTTGTCAAATTTTAACGCATTTTTTAATTATAAAAAATAATAAATAAATATGAAGTTTTTTAATTACTATATAAAGTAAACCATTTGTAATATTATATAATATTATATTGTTTCTATAACACATCAACAAGAAATTTTCAAATAGTTAAAATAATAATAACAACAACAACAACAACAATAACAACAACCATAATAATAATAATAATAATACATAGATTATTGTGATTGAGTACTAAAAGTTGTCTAAGGCCTCCGGCGCCTTAGCGATTTTTGTCTAGGCGGTTATTCTAGGTGCTCCAACAATTCGACGGCGTCTAGGCGGATTAAGTGGTTGGAAATGTACTAGCACCTAGACGGTCTAGGCGTCCTACTGTGTTGGCGGCTTCTAGGCGCCCGTAAAATTTTTCATTCTAAATTTTGATTTATTTTGAAAAAATTAAATCAATTTAATTTTTTCACATGAAAGTTAAATTAATTATATAACAAAAGTGTTGATAATTATTTAACAATTAATACGGTAATTATGAGTACATTGATTTTGTATAATATTTGTGATTGACAATATTAATTAATATATTTTATATAATCTATATCTATATATATATAATTGCTGGCATATAGTATTTAATAAAATATTTAATAAAACCTCTATTGATTTTCCCGCTCATTTTTTCAATTAATGTTGAACCGTTAAATTTTATATTAATAAGTGTAATAATAATTTTAATATAATTTATTCACTAATCACTACTAACACTATTTGATTACAACTGTACATTAAATAGTATGTGGAAGTTACATACTTATAAAAAATTGTATTGCAATTTTTTTCTTTAAAATACTTTTTCTAAAATGAAATATTTTTGTTCTTTTTAAGTGATTTTTATCTAATATTAGTTAATGGGCATGAGTGTCATAATTAAACACCTTAAAATCACATAAACAAATGTTATAACAATGATAAAAATAATTGTAATACTTTTCTAACTAATTAATTGTATGATCCCTCTAAATTACTAAATTATATTAGCCATTAAAATTTATACATCAATATAAAGATTCATACGTAAGTTAAATAAATTATATTTACATTACACATTTGCATGTAGTCAAAATTTAAAATGTAATACATCAATTATCTAATATAAAATTTTTGTATATTGTATATTTAAATATAATTTATAAATTTTTATTTTTCTTTGTGCATGTGCACCGGATGAATACTAATATATCTTATAAATTATGCACATATATAAATAAATTTATTATTATTTTCAACTTTGCCCAGGAAAAAAAAATGAAAAGAAAAGAGAGAAGAAAATAGAGAGAAGAAGCTTGACAAATTTAAATATTTTTGGAACTTTTAAAGTATAAAACCCTAGCAACCGTCTCCGCCTCTCCCGGTACGGCTGTCCCGATGGAAGCCACCAAGTTACCGCCGGAGTCCGCCGCTGCCGAAGATTTTCCGCCTAATCCAGCTGCCTCTAACTCTGTTTCCAAATCAAGCTCCGAGCCCATGGATACCAACGATTCTACCACTGAGCCTCTGGAAACTAACGACATCTCTGTCGAACCGGCGTCGGCACCTCAAAATCCACCAGAATCCCAGCCGCGCAAGAGACGCCGCCGCCGCAAGAAGATATTTACGGATATGATCTCCTCGTCCGCCTCGCGCCTCCGCATCCTCCGCCCCCACCCCAAACCCTCCGCCGCATTGGTCCTCGACGACTCCCTCCACGGCCTCCATCGCAAGCGCAGGGGGCCCACCGATCTTTCGAAGGAGGTAGACATCGAAGCCCTAATCGCTATATCCGTCGGCTTCCCGGTGGATTCCCTCACGGAGGAGGAAATCGAGGCTAACGTCGTCTCCCGCATCGGGGACAGCGAGCAGTCAAATTATATCATCGTGCGCAACCACATCCTCTCCAGGTGGCGCTCCAACGTCTCCGTTTGGCTCACCAAGGACCACGTGCTGGAGTCCATACGGGCCGAGCACAAAAACCTCGTAAATTCCGCCTACAATTTCCTCCTCCACCATGGGTACATCAATTTTGGGGTTTCTCAGGCAATCAAGGACGCCAAGAGCATGTTGCTCGATGAGGCCCCAAAGGGGAGCGTGATCGTTATTGGGGCTGGCCTATCGGGCCTTGTCGCCGCTAGACAGTTGATTTTCCTGGGCTTCAAGGTCATCGTGCTCGAGGGGCGGGCCCGGCCTGGAGGCAGAGTCCGGTCTAAGAAAATGATCGGGAAGGACGAGAGTGTTGTGGGAGCAGCAGATTTAGGGGGGAGCGTGCTGACGGGGATCAATGGGAACCCATTGGGGGTTTTAGCCCGCCAGCTTGGGCTTCCCCTTCACAAGGTAAGAGACATCTGCCCCCTGTACTTGCCCAATGGCAGCACAGTTAATTCTGAGGTTGATTCAAAAGTGGAGGCTTCCTTCAATAAACTGTTGGACAGGGTTTGTAAGCTGAGGCAGGGGATCATGGAGGAGATTAAAAGCGTGGACATTTCTTTAGGAACGGCTTTAGAAGCATTTAGGCGTGTGTACGGAGTAGCCGAGGAGCCTTTAGAACGCATGCTGTTGGATTGGCATTTGGCGAATCTTGAGTACGCCAATGCCACACTGATGTCGAATTTGTCCATGGCCTTCTGGGATCAAGATGACCCGTATGAGATGGGCGGGGATCATTGTTTTATACCTGGAGGCAATGAGAGGCTCGTTCGGGCTTTAGCCGAAGACCTCCCAATTTTTTACGAGCGTCCGGTGGACAGCGTAAGATATGGAAGTGATGGTGTCATGGTCTATGCAGGTGGCCAAGAATACCAAAGTGATATGGTCCTTTGCACGGTTCCACTTGGAGTCCTCAAGAAGGGAGCAATTGATTTCATGCCCGAGCTTCCCCAGCGTAAAACAGATGCAATCGAGAGACTAGGATTCGGGCTATTGAATAAAGTTGCAATATTGTTCCCGTACGATTTCTGGGGTGGGGAAATTGACACTTTTGGACACTTGAACGAGGACCCTAACATGAGGGGAGAATTCTTCCTTTTCTACAGTTATTCGTCGGTGGCTGGTGGGCCCCTCCTCGTGGCCCTTGTGGCTGGAGAAGCCGCCGTTAAATTCGAGAACATGTCTCCGGTGGAGTCCGTGAACCGGGTTCTTGATATTCTCAAGGGTATCTTCAGCCCAAAGGGGATTGCTGTACCAGACCCGGTTCAGGCAGTTTGTACCCGTTGGGGTCAGGATCCATTTTCATACGGATCATATTCGTACGTCGCCATTGGGGCATCGGGCGACGATTATGACATTCTTGCTGAGAACGTGGCCGATCGGGTCTTTTTTGCCGGTGAGGCTACCAACAAGCAGTACCCGGCCACTATGCACGGGGCCTTCCTGAGTGGGATGAGAGAGGCTGCTCATATAATGAGGGTGTCTAGGAGATTAAATGCGTCCACTGTGAAAGGGAATAACTTGAATGTTGAAAAGAATGATTTGGATCCTCTGTTTGAAAATCCAGACCTTGCGATTGGTGGGTTTTCGATTTTGTACGATCCGCAGTCGGCGGATGAGATGGAATCTAATGCTCTGTTGCGGGTAGCGGTTAGGAGGGAGGAATCGGAGTTTGATATCGTGTATCTTTATGGCCTGATTAAGAAGAAGCAGGCAATTGAGCTGAGTGATTTGGACGAAGATGTGAAGAGAATGGAGATGTTGACTGATGGTTTTCGGGTGAGGTTGGTTGGAAGGGATAGCTTGTGTAATGGTGCTGAGTCACTTGTCAGTAGACTCAGATTAGTTAAATCGACGTCAAAGTAGGCTAACTTATGCTTTTTATGTGTTTTGTAAAGTTGAAGAGATTTCCAGATTCAGGTTAGGAGTCAGAAAATTGTGTGTTGTAGAGCATGATTATTAAGATTATCTGAGTATTTCAAATAAAGGTTAGTTTACTGTTCTACTTGTTTAGATACAGTCACATTAATATGAGATGTGGCCTTTTTCGGGGCTCTCGTCTTTTCATGCCATTTATTTTGCAGTCCACATCAGATCAGATGATTCTTTCTTTCTTCGGATTGCAAGAATTTATGCGGTAAACTTAACTTCTTGTTCGTTGTGGAGAGTGAACTTTCTAATTTCTTGAGTTGTCTTTTTTACATGTTTATCGTCGATCTTCTATTGCACTCAGCTGGCAAGATGGTCGATTGATCTTTCACTCAATATATTGCTAATCGGTAATGATGATTATATTAATGGAAAAAATGTCAAATTCAAGAAGTGGCGGGATGTTATTTGTAATCTAGGGGAGATGAAGAATCTAGTTGACAGGATTAGTTTGTCCACATATACTTTTTATGGTGATTATGGAAAACTAAAAAACTCTTATATCTTTAACAAAACTTGGATTGAGGAGAGAGGTTCTTGTAGAAAAAGCAAACAGAGAGTGGCTAGAGTTCAATTCAATTCTATCTCAAGAAGGAAGTGTCTTAGTGGTCAGAGCTTCTTCTACTGAAGCAGGGGAGCTGTAGCAGATGTGAGTAGGACAACTTCGTGCTTAGTGTTAGTGCTCACATGTCGGGAATGCTCTACTTGTACTTGGTGTCGGTGCTCACATGTCTCTGTAAGATATAATCTGCTGTTTTTTCCCGGCAGCTTCTTTGGTAGTGCAGCTGCAACTTCCTTGCAGCTGCAAAGCACTTTCATGGCAGCCATTTTAGGCTGATTTTTCATGACTTTTCAACTTAAGTAATTTCTAGGAAAGTCACTAGGATAGTTGTTTTTAGTTCTTATAAATAGGTATGCAGTTTTTTGTTTTGAAAACACACAGAAAAACTTAATACTCAATACATTGAGTTGTTCATAATCTTCTTCTTTCATCCTAAAAGTGTTCGTTTGTGCCGGAAGCATTTTTTGCTTACCTGAGACTAACAAGTGGTATCAGAGCCATGGCAAGCCAAAATGTTGCATCGATGGTGCAAGGGAGCGGAGCAGATGCTTCACCGCACCAGGAGGTCGTCATCCACAGGACCGTGCGAGACGTTGGCGGGGCCAACTGGCCGGTCCTCACACGCACAAACTACGGCGAATGGGCGGTGCTGATGAAGGTCAAGTTGCGTGCGCGCAAGCTTTGGCGGGCCATCGAGGAAGGCACCGAGGATGAAGAAGAGGACTGCGCAGTGATGGAAGCGATTCTGTCCGTTGTGCCTCACGAGTACGTGGAGTCGCTGGGCGCAAAGGACTCCGCAAAGGCTGCTTGGGACGCCCTCAAGGCCATGCGCATCGGGTCTGATCGCGCAAAGAAGGCGAAGGCGCAGCAGTTGCGGCGGGAGTACGAGGCGCTGGCATTCCGTGACGGCGAGGCAGTGGAGGATTTCTCGCTCCGTTTGCAGTCGCTCGTCAGTCAGCTAGCGGCGCACGGCGTCACCATCACCGATGAGGAGGCGGTCGCGAAATACTTGCGCGTCGTGCCGCCTAAG
>CACSLK010027831.1:13530980-13542147 GCA_902706635.1 Striga hermonthica
ATATATATATATATATATATATATATATATATATAAATAGTGATAAGTACCTTTTAAAATCTAAAGCCGACGTTGAACCCAAACAAACGAATTTTTAAATTTGAAAAATTATATTTGCACTAACGCGTAAAGTTTCGAATCGAAAATATTATTTCGGTCAGCTTCGATTGCTAAAGTGCAGCCTGTAAGATTAATATTATTTGATCGATTGTTAGAATTCGATTGTTAAAGTGCAGCCTGTGAGATTAATATTATCTGATCAATTGTTAGAATTACTGTAAGTTTAGTGCGTGGAACGTCTTATATAAAGCGCAATGTATTGATGTATAAAGTGCAATGTACTGATATATTAAGTGTAATGTACTGATATATAAAGTGTAATACTTAAATTATGGTACTTTAACAGTGTTGTGTTTTTTTCCATAGATATATGATGTGATGGATAGTAAAGTTAATGGTCATTCATTTTTGTATATTTATATTGCGTAATTATTTGACGAGAATTGTTGACATTAATTGTGGAGTGTGGTTATAAAGTGCAATGTGATATTTTAGAAAGTTTGACGTGTTGTTTTATAAAGTGCAATAGTCAACTATATAAATGCACTAATTTATACTTTCCCATGTGTATCCAAAAACTAGTTTTAATCGATATAATTTTACATGTAATTAGCCTAAATAGTTAAAATATCTTTTTATTTATTATTTTATTATATAATTTATTTATCATTATAAATTATTTTAGTATTTTATATTATTCGATCAATCATTAGAATTACTGTAATTTTAGTATGTGGAACGTACTGTTTTATAAGTGCAACGTATTGTTGTATAAAGTGCAATATATTGATATATAAAGTGCAATACTGAAATTCTCATATTTTTAAATGGATTGTATTTTTTTTTCGTGGATATATGATGTGATGGATATTATGTTGCTCCATTTTTTATATTTATATATTGTGTAATAATTTGGCTATAGTTGTTGAGAATATTGAGTGCAGTTATAAAGTGCAATGTGTTGTTTATACAGTTCAACGTGTTGTTTTATAAAGTGCAATATTCCGTTATGTAAAGTGCACTAATTTATAATTTCCCATGTGTATTCGAAAACTAGTTTTAATAGATAATTTTTACATTAATTAACCTAAATAATTAAAATATCTTTTCATTTATTATTTTTATTATATAATTTATTTATTATTATTAATTTTTAATAATTTATATTACTTTTATTTAATAATTATTTGATATTTAATATATATGCACAACAAAATATATAAAAAAAACCATGATTTATTAACTTTCCCTATTTATATATTTGACCCAAGGCGTTAAATTGAAATATAATTAAATTTATAAAATTTCAAACAAGTCCCTAAACTTGATCTAATTCTCAGCAAAAGGCCCAACCACACCATACTTCAGTTTCAGATTTCAGGCATTTTTTTTCGGCGAATCGACAGTCACGGACGTTCGTCACGGTCGTACCGTCGTCTGGAGCCTTGTTCGCAGGTGGTCTTTGCTCATCCGGAGGCGGCACGCCTGGAGCCCTGTGGCGGAGGAAGACGGTGGATGCTTAGGAAAGCGACGATCTCTGTGTGTGTGGGGTTGGAGGCGAGCGGCAGTATCGAACGCTTGAACGGTGTGCGTGTGTGTCGGAGATGGCGGTCTCGCGGCGGCGGAGTTGCAGAGGCGAGTGGCGGCGGAGTTGCATCGACGAGCGGCGGCATAATTGTACTGAAATTGAGTAGATATCGGCGGTGGGAGCGGCGCTGTGGGGATTCCGACGGGCGGGGAAGAGGGTGGAGATGGTGGCGAGGCGACGGCGCCGGTGGTGATGGTGGTGGGCCTGGTTGCTGCATGTGTGTGTGTGTGTGTGTGTTTGTGTAGTTAGTGTGTGTTGTGTATATACAGTGTGTGTGTGTGTGTGTCGTATATATAATTATATATATTGTGTGTATGTATTGTGTGTGTATCTATGCTGAAGTTTGTGTGTGTGTGCTCTGTTTGTGTGTGCGTGTGTTGTGTGTTGTGTGGCGTGTGTTTTGTGTGTATAGTGATGATGTGTCATGGGCCCAGTAATGAGTTGGATAAGTGGATGGTATTGACAATGTCTAAAATACCCTTAATGAGTTGAATAAGTGTGTTATTTATTTTCTTTTTTTATAGCCATTAGATCATTCGATCCAATGGTTATGATTTATTCTTATTTCTTTCATGGACAACCATTCTCACTGGAATCCAACCCTATATATATATATATATATATATATATATATATATATATATACAATAATAATGGAAATCTCATTTGGTACTATAATGCAAAAGATAGGAGAAATATTGCCCATCATTCTGCTCTCTATTCCAAAAACGTATGTTTCTTGCCACTTTAAGTCTTGGTAGTTTGATTTATGTCAAATTGAGAAGTCCAGTTGTATTATAGTAGAATAAAAGTCTCAACTTATGTTATATAGTGGCTATGGAAAACACGAAACATTTGGTTGTTTAATAAATCTTGAAAATAAGAATTCGAGGTCGTAAAAAAAGTCGCTTTGGAGTGGTTAGAGTTCGAGGGAGCTAATGAGCTCACCTCTTCCCTTTCTTCTTAGTTTGTTTCTAGGTGGTTTCTGGTTTTCTGTAGGTAGGCTGATGAAAGCTGCTTATTAGGTTGGTTTGTTTAGCCTTCAGTGTAGAACCTAGTGGGTTGGAGGATTTGACTTTTTGATAGATTGTATAACTCGAGATTGAAGAAGAAGCAGATTGAAGGAGAAAGAGAGAAAGGAAAGAGGCAAAAAATAAAATTTTATATATTGAATGAATGAATTAGGTATTAGGGTTACAACCCTATTTATACATGGTACTTGGATATCTCGCATGCTCATCTTGGAGAGAAGATGATGAAACATAGGGCCTAGGAGAGCCTTTGTTAAGAAGTCAGCTGATTGTTCCTTGGTGGAAATGTGATTCAATTGAATGATCCCTTTAGCTAACTTCTCTCTGATGAGGTGGCATCTCAATTCTATGTGTTTGGTTCTTTCGTGGAAAACAATATTAGATGCCACAGCTAAAGCAGACTTACTATCTGTAAACACAGAAACATGAGAGTTAATGGAAACACTTAATTCATTGCATAAGTAAAGCAACCACCGAATTTCACATGTAATGAATGCTAAGGCCTTGTATTCAACCTCTGCAAAAGACCTACTAATTGTAGGTTGTTTCTTTGATTTCCAAGATATGAGAGAATTGCAAAAAAAATATTAAATAACCAGTGATGTTTTTTTTTGTGTCAATGCAAGATGCAATCACTATCTAAGAAAGCAGTAAAATTCAAGGAGGAGTTTCTGTGAAAGATAATACCTTGTCCAAGAGATCTTTTTACATACCTGAGCACCCTGTGAGCAGCTGAGAGGTGTTACTGTGTAGGTTGTGACATAAATTGACTTAAGGTTTGGACAGAGAAAGCTATGTCAGGTCTGCTTATAGTAAGGTATAACAATCTGCCAAGTAGTCTTCTGTACTCAGAGGGGTTAGTTAATAAAGGAGAATTGACATTTTGATTGTTGAGTTTTATAGTAGTATCCATGGGTGTATTTGCAGTTTTACAGCCCAACAAACCAGTTGTAAGTTCTGAAGATTGGCAGTAAATTGATGAACCTTCTGGTGTTCACAGGATTCAGAAAAACACAAGTGTATTTAAGGGAAGTTGTTTTAGTTTGATTGGAAGCTCGTTTTATTTATTATTATTATTATTAATTAATAATAATAGTGTTTTATTATGGCAAGTCCATTGAAATAAACTCGGGATTCACCTTCCTTAATCGTAGACCTTCCTTATGTGGTTTTAACTTGGACGCTAAGAAAAAGAAGAGACTTACCAAATGAAGCTTGAGAATAAAAGGAGGACGAGACACATGTAGAGGACGACTTTTGCACCTCTAATTTTTTATTAGTTTTTGGATTTTTTCATTCGTTGAGTGAAGAGAGATATTCTATATACATTATTTTGTGTGAGTTTACAGTAGAGTGTTCCGAGATTCATTCTGAATTAGTTTAAGGGATTCGAACTAGAAAACCCACAAGGGATTTGTGGTAAGATAAGTAGTTGTGTGAATCACTGTTCAAGTAGAGTGTAGAGGGAGTCTATACTGTAAACCCTTGGAAAGTGTTTGCGATATTCACATTAATGAAAGAGATCTGAAGGGAGAGTGGGACGCTATCCTGAAGGTTCAAGTTTAAGTGAAACTGCTTCCACAATTATTTGAATCTTCTTTACTATCTATTTGTTTTATTTACTGGCAACTATGGATATTTGGTGTACGAGTATCAAACTTCACCAGTGTCATTTAAAATGTCCAATGCATATTTTCTTTGGCACATATGAATACCTGTTTCAAAATGAGCAAACTCAAGGCCTAATATGTACTTAAGCTGACCCAAGTCCTTTATAGTGAAACAACCATGAAGATGAGACTTAACAATATTGTTAATGGTCATGTCATTACCAGTTAATATTCTGTCATCAACATAGACAAGCAAAACAGTAAAAGCATGGGATTTTGACATATAAAACATGGAATTATCAGCACAAGATTGTGTAAAACCATATTCCAAAAGATAGGAAGTAAGCTTTTGAAACCACTGCCTACTAGCATGTTTCAAACCATAAAGACTCTTGTTGAGTTTACAAACTCTTTTGTCATAAGGTGCACAGTAACCTGGGGCAGGCTTCATGTACACTTCTTCAGGTAAATCACCATGCAGAAATGCATTATTAACATCTAACTGATGAATGAATCAATTTTTGATTGATGTTAATGAAACGAGCAATCTGACAGTTGTTATTTTAGCAACAGGGGTGTACAAATAATCAACACCTTCTTCTTGAGTATAACCTTTTTCTACCAATCTAGCCTTATATCTTTCTACTGAACCATCAGATTTGTATTTGATTTTGAAAACCCATTTACAGCCATTTCATTTTTTTTTCCTATGGAAAGATCAATTAAATGCCAAGTGTTGGTTTGCTCTAATGCAGTCAATTCTTTGGACATAGCTTCCTGCCAAAGTGGGTCTTTGGCAGCTTGAGAATAGGTTTTGGGTTCAGTTAGAGCAGTAATGGATGCAGTAAAAATGCAATGATTAGTAGGTAGTTGATCTGTAGATAAAAACTCAGATATAAGGTACAAAGATGTTCAAGGATGAGATGAAAGTGTTGATGTTATAGCATTGTAGGAGTGAGTGTTTGGCAAAGAGTGCTAGTATATGTCCATGTAAGCTGGTCTTTTTTAATGTCTATTGGATCTTCTTAGAAGAGGAGTATCAAAAGAGTTGATAGTAGTAGAAGAATCATGTGGTTGGTAGGTTTTTGGGGTTATGGTTGGTAGTGGCATTTGAGTTTGGTCGGAAGTTTTATAGAGGGAAGGTCCAGAAAGGAATCAGGTGTATGTGTATAAAATAGTAGAGTATTAGAGGTATCTGAAGTAGTTGAAGATTTAGGATATATTGTTTATTGTATTTTTGTGCTTATTTTTGTGTATTTTATGTGCTTGAGTTTAGTACTTTTAGGTTCGTTTTAATGTCGACCGGTCTATTTTATCGTGTTTTGTGTATTTTATTCTCGTATTGTGTTTTTGTGGTTCGACGTACTTTTCTTGTCTTTTTGGCGTTGATAAGGGCCATCATTAATATGCTTGGTGAAAAGAGCCATTTCCGAGATATTTTCGAGCCGTTCGAACCATGTCCGAGTCACGCGAACCATTTCTGAGTCGATCCGAGCATACTTATTAAGTTCGTGATGATATCGATTTGCGCATCTCAAGACGAGGAGAACGAGATTTGGGAATCATGGGTCAAAGTTTCAAGTCAATCGGATAAGTGTGCGAGGAATTAGAGCATTTTGAAGTCGAGCCGTAGCCACCGATATACATTTTGAGCCCAGGAATTCTAGCTTGCAAAACTCGCGCCTGCGAGCCTATTTTTACGGAACACCCATTTCGCGAGCCAGCTCCAACGTCCAGAGCCTGATTTCCTCGCCCGCGAATCCATTTTCGCTGGCTACACCTAATTTGCGAGCCACAAGCTGCTGCCAGCGCCCAAATCCGCGCCCGCGAAATCCATTTCGCGAGACACACTCAACTCGCGAGTTCAGCTGCTGCCTGAGGCTAAATTCCGCGCCCGCGAAAATTGAAGCCTAACTCGAGAGATCGGCTTAACTCGCGAGTTTTCTCATTTAATGTGTGTGTTTTAGTGTGTGTTGTGGTGTAGCTATAAATAGACATTATGCTTTGTATTTTTGAAGAATTTCTTATTTGCTAAATTTTTCTTTTTAGTTTTTTCTCTCCTCTCTCTAGTTTTCTTTCTCTTTCTAAGGGCTCAAAGACCCTATTTTTATTGTAATATTTCTCCGTCAAGATTACACCTTTTGGGCTTATTTCTTCTCGTGGATGCATTAGAGACTTGGAGACTTTGCTTAAGGTTCATGATTTAGTTAGTCTTGTTTGTCTTTACTTATTGGATTTATTCTAAGGTTAAGATAGGCACATCCATGAGCCAATTATGCTATCATCCTCGTAGACTAGGGATTATGTGATATTGTTATTGATTGTGTGAGTGAGAATTTATTGAGAGGTCGATTAATTGATCTCGAATGACGACTGCTTGATTGCATGTTCCCGAACCTATGAGTGTCTTCCTTCCATCTCGGGTCTAGGGGTACCTTATTAGTTTTCTCTTTATTTTTCCTTTTTTTTGAAAATTGAGGTCTTGCTTGCGATAAAATTTGAATCTTGCTTCTTTTAGTTTAAAGTTGCCATCTTTAGCTTAATCAACCCCAAATTGCGAGTAGAGTGTTTTTGTTTAGGATTTTTATTTTCTTTTCTTGTGTGAGTCGACCGTTGCTTGAATTCGCGTCTGAATAGCCTTTCTTTAAGAACGACCCGAGTCCGGTAACTCTGTTACCAGCTACCCGAAAATACTACAAACATATATGTCTGAAGAAGATAACTGTTTGAATGGGAAAACACTTTCATAAAAAATAACATCTCTGAAGATCATAATTTTCTTGGTATCCAAGTTGTGGAGCTTGCAGCCCTTACAACTTAATGAATAACCAAGAAGTATGCACTTGGATGCTCTATCATCAAATTTGGTTCTATGAGATTATAGTGTAGATGCATAGCACAAGTAACCTATCACTCTAAGGAGATCATAAGTTGGTGCTTTGTTGTATAGTTTTTCAAAAGGAGCTTGATTGTTTAAAACATTTGAGGGAATCCTGTTGATCAAATGGACAACAACAAGCACACAATCAATCCAAAAATATAAAGGTAGATGAGCATGCTACTTGAAAAATGTGTAAATGTTTTCCCTCCACCCTAGCATTTTGCTGAAGTGTTTGCACACAAGACTTTTGATGTATGTTGCTAAAATGTGAATAAAATTGAGATAAAATGAACTATATACCATTATCAGTTCTAATAGCTTTGATTTTCTTATCAAATTGAGTAAGGACCATGTTAAAAATATGAGGAAGATTGTCCTTTGTTTCTGATTTTCGAACTAAGGGATGAACCCAGGTGACTGCTAAAATCATCCACAATGGTGAGAAAGTATTTGTGTGATGCATATGAAGGGACAGAAAAAGGTCCCCAAATGTCACAATGAATGAGATCAAATGCATTATCAGATTTAGAGCCACTCACAGGAAAATGAAGCCTTTTCTGTCCAGAAAATTGACATAATCACAAGGAATAGCTGGAGAAATATGATTATGAGAAACAGGTAAGGAGTTCAGTTTGGAAAAAGATAAATGTCCTAGTCTATTGTGCTATACAGTAGTATCTGTTGAAGATGCATTTACATGTAAAGGAAATTGTGCAGTATCATTAGTAATCGTAGAGAGAAAATTGTCATGTAGAACATATACATGTGATGGAAATGCACAAGTAGGGGGTAACTGAGCATGATCAGATGCATGCAGTTTGAGAAGATATAAACCATCAATCAAATCAGCAAAACCAATCATTTTTTTGTTTTGTAAGATCCTGTAACATACAAGATGATGCAAGGAATTTTACTACACAATTATTTGTAGCAGCAAGTTTGGAGACAGATATTAAGTTGAAATAAAATGAAGGCACATAAAGAGCATCATGCAAAGATAATGAATCTGTAAGTTTAACAAGGCCAACTTTTGAAGTAGTAGTATTATTTTCATTAGGCAAGTTAACTTGAACAGATAAAGTAGTGGCAGGTAGAGAATCAAAATCAGAAGAGCATATCATGTGATCTGTTGCACCAGTATCAAGAATCCATGTTTGTCTATTCAAACTTTCTAGATGCAACACATACCAGAGGATAAGATGTACCTGAAGTGTAAGACAAAGCAATAGCAACCACAAGTGTATATGATGAAGCTTGATTCATATCCTATGATTTTTTAAAGGCTAAAAAATCACTAAATAGATTGTCATTCATGGAATGTGCATCCAAAAAAATATTAGAAGCAGTTTGATTAGGGGTATCAGTAGTAACATCATGAGCAGAGTGAGAGGTGTTTTGTCTAGGGCCTCTAGGGCCAATCCAGTTGTCAGGATAGCCAACCAATTGGTAACATCTATCAAAAGAATGGCCTAGCTATCCAAAATGAGTACATTTTATCTTTTTTCTATCTTTGTTGAAAGGTGGTTTGAAAGTTTTGTTTGACTGGGAAGTTTGAAAGTTGGTCTTAGAAGCCATAGCAAGGGAGTTAATAGTTTTGGAGTTATTAGATAAAGTTCTCTGGCTCTCCTCTTGAAGGAGAAAGGAGTAAACAACAGACATGGATGGAAGAGGGGTAAAAATGACTTCGAAGAGAAGAATAGGTGTCGTTTAAACCAATCAAGAATTTCATAATAGAGTCATGGTGCTGAACATTGGTCATAGCCTCAAATATATTGCAAGAACAATTAGTGAAGGCACCACAAGCACATTTAAAAACATGACGATATGTAGCGTGTTCATCCCAAATGGATTTGAACAAATTGTAGTACTGTGTGATCGATAAACTACCCTGATCAATAGTATTCAGAGATTTCTCAAGTTGAAACACACGAGGACCACTAGAAAGTACATATCGAGACTTAAGTTCATCCCATACATCTTGAGCCACAGAGAAAAATAGTAAAGACTGGCGAATATCTTTATGAACAGAATTTAACAACCATGACAACACCAGATTTTTCGCTCGTACCTAAGCAAGAGAAGCAGTAGGGTTTTGATTAGGGCTAGGAGCAGAAACAATACTGTCAACAAACCCTTTGTTTTTTACGCTAAGAGCAATGGAAATTTCACATGACCAAGACACGTAATTATCTCCATTGAATGTCTCTGCGACGATAAGCGCACCAGGATTGTCGTCGGCGTGAAGGTAAAATGGCGAAGTCGGATCTTCAGATGGGTTCGCAGTCATAGCCATAAGAATAAAAAAAATCAAAAAAAAATTAGGAAAAAATCAAAGATCGAGATTGCAGCAGAATATAAGGATCAGAATCCATCGATTGATACCATGATAGATTGTATAGTTCGAGATTGAAGAAGAAGCAGATTGAGAGAAAAATAGAGAAACGAGAGAGCCGAAAAATAAAATTTTGTATATTTAATGAATGAATGAGGTATTAGGGTTACAACCCTATTTATACATGGTACATAACAACTAAAGTTGTTAAATATAAAAGATAACTAAAAGTGCTAAATACATATTATACTAAAGGTGTTAAATACAAAATGCAACTATTATACTCTATTACTTTTTGTTGTTGTTTAGTTGGGTAGACTCTCAGCTAGAAATCCATGGTTTCAGTGGTTGGATTTTCATCTTGTTGTTTTGTGTTGGTTGTAGTTTCTTTTGTGTTTTTTTTTTTTGTTTTGTTTTTTTTTTCCGCCTTGTCTTGTTGTGGTTTCTGTTTTTAGTTTGTATCGCTTTGTCTGTTGCTAGTGGTTGGTTTTATTTGCAGTGTTGGTTGGTTTTTTTGAGGATTGTTTCCTTTTGTTACTTGTTCCTAGGTTTAGGGCAAGGGCTTGCACTATAATGGTGTTCCTCCTGTACTTTATTTGAGTTTATATTTTATACAATTTGTCGTTTGAGGAAAAAAAACAGAGAGAGGGGGAGAGAGAGAGAGAGAGAGACAAAGTGCCCAACCGGATTGGCAGATTGCATAGCGCAAAAAATAGGAGAAGAAGTGCCCAATCGGATGGCAAAATTTCATAGCGCAAAAAATAAGACAAAATTGTCTAACGCAAAATGAGATTTTTCTTTCTCTTTCTCTCTCCTCGCCAAATTCTAAATTTACAACTTAACATTATAAATCAAAAGCAGTTTTAATATACAACATCCCTTTTATATATAATTGCAGAATGCGCTGAGCCTAAGTGGCAGCCTCGTACGCTTCGGAATCCTACTTGGCGAAAAAACATGCTTCGCAGTTTGGATTGGATAAAAATAATATTATTCTAAATAATAATTTCAGGTTCAGACATTCCAAAAATTTTTGAAAAACTAACTTGGTAAATTCATAATAGTTTGACTAATATAACCCTTATGTTGTAAGGGAACCTTTGGTAATTACACTGATTGACTAATATAACATTAATTTATTTTGGAAGCTCTCAATCAGCTCATTATTTTCCATGAAAACCTCAAACTAGCCTAATAAATACATTGCAAACAATTACTGTTATTATTATTTGATTTTAAAATAATTTTCTTAACAATTATCCGTGTAGTACACGGGTATTGTATTAGTAAATTAAATGTTAACCTTGTAAAATGTATTATTTTAAAGAAAAAACAAGCATATCGCTATGTGTTTTTTGTTATCGTATATATATATATGATGTGGTTCAAATGAGAACCAAGTCTTAATGTGAGAACCGTGAGAACCGTTATTTTTAATTGTGCGCAGTGCTATGATTGATTGTGTTTGGTGCTATTTTTAACCAAGTTGAATTTTATTAAAAATACCAACACAATTTATGTTAGCATTTGTAAAGATGATAGCATCATCTAATATGAAAAATAGCATCATACACAATAAAAAATAGCATCAAATACAGTTCTCACGGTTCTCACACCAGGACTAGTTTTTATTTGAATCAACCCCTATATATATATATATATATA
>CACSLK010027831.1:13542167-13555049 GCA_902706635.1 Striga hermonthica
TGTGTGTGTGTGTGTGTGTGTGTGTGTGTGTGTGTGTGTGTGTGTGTGTGTTGTGTGTGTTGTGTACGAATTATGATTATATAATAGATTTATTGTATCTTTTCGAAAACCGAATAGAAAACATTAATGAGTCTAATTTGTAAGCAATGTTAAATGTTGGGGTGGAATAGGTTTGGTAACCGAACCGATAAGATATTACCAATACCGAATTGAAATTTTATGTATCCCCAAAATGCAAAACCGAAATTGAAGCGACCTACATCGGTTACCAATTTTTCCTTAACCGAGAACTCGGTCCGATTTCAGTTTTATACCGAAATTACTGAATCGATTTGAAGAAAAAAAACACAAAAAAAGAACAAAACAAAACAAAACAAAACAAAACCAACACCAGCTCTGGGTCATGTCATTTCATCCACTCGATATCATAGAAAAAGAATTCTTCATATTTTTCTGAGAACCTACAAGTTTTGGTTACGTTAACACTTAGTGTTAGTGTCTAGTCGAGCATTTTTGTATATTTATATAGATTGCTATCATCACTCGTTAAAATTGGCAACTTATGAGGTGATTGGTAGGGAGTCAAAATCAGTAAAAATTGATCAAAATTGGATCATGAGTTAAATTGTTATGAATAAAGATGAATGATTGGGATGAGAAAATCATAAATAAATAATATTTTAAATGTAATGTTGACGTTGATGTGATGTAAAACTAGGAGAGAGATGATTGAAATGATAAATAGTTAACAATATATGAGTAAATAATAGTGAATTAAAGTTGATATGATGTAGAATAAAGATGATTCAGTTAATTATATTGAGGATAGTGAAATTGAATTAAATTTAAATTAAATTTAAGTTAAAGTGAGTAAATCGATCAAAATTAGTTTTGATCGCCTACCGATCACCCCCTGAGTGAAGCGGACGTGAAGATAACCGTTGTAGAAACAAAATTAGGTGAAAAGGTGATAACTCAATGTTTTCAAGAGATTATGGAAAAAAGTATGGAAAAGTTGCAATCTCAAAAAAATTAAATGAGCATAATCTTCGTGTATAAAAATGATGTATTGCTGACAAAATTGGGAGGAAATCTTGCAAAGCAACTAATACGTAAGAATACTACTAAAAATAGCACGACAGACTTTTATCTGCCATCAGCTTTGCTACATTAAGACACTACATAGACTTTTAAATTGTCTTAATTTATGCAATTTAACTCTAAGAATTGGACTTTGTTTCTTGAACTGCAGCACACTACATTTTACAATTTTTTTTATTATTATTATCGGATCCGTTCAGCCAAAACCTAACCTTTTAAGGTGTTGTACCAATACCGAACTGATAATCCCTTCGGTAATCGAGTTACTAGCAAGTCGGTAAGGTTCGGTTTATTTCTCGTCGTTTTGGTTGGGTGTTTGGTTTTGGTAAAAAAAATTGCCAGCCCTAATTAAATGTGTGAGCAATATTTAAATATTATAAAGGATGGCATGAAATAGATTAATTTAAGAATTATTTTTTGAGTTTGATGGAAAATCATAATGTTGGATGTAACACTTACTATATTTTGGGTTTGAAAATAACTCTTTTGTTTGGAGATTGTCTAATGTGCAAATCAGAAAGTTCTTGTTGCGCAAAAATGTTTTGGTTTTTGGATGTGAAATTAGTTCGAAAACAAAAAATAGTACGAAGGAATTTCTGTAAAACCGCCATTTTCATTTCAAGGAAGCTTTTTTCTTCATGCATACAAAATGAGCTCGCACTGGTTATTTAATACTCTCATGCAGTACAATACGACATTGTTTGCTACTTAAATGCGCTTAGACACAAAACGCAACCACTAATACTAGAAACGCCAGATATTAAAGAAGTCACATGACAACTTTGTAAGCAAGACTTAACATACAATCTGCAACACTAACTCAATTAACACACATTTCAGTCATGTACATGCACCATAGCATAATATTCCAATATTGGAAGAATGTAAATGTAATAATTAATGTTTTTAATGTATAGTGATACAATATAAATTTATTAATGAATTGTGATGTGATAGAAATATAGTAAGGGGCCGTTTACTTTGAAGGACAGGATTACACTAAACAATCCGGATCACTTTACAGGTCAGCTTTGTGTCCCTCGTTTACTTTGTGTTATGCAGTTTTCCGAAACAAATCTATCGTTTACTTTGTAGGACTAAGTGATAAGTTATCTGTTCAAATGTCAAATGTGCCCCTGCAATATAAGATGTCCAAATGAAGTAAACTTTCATTTTCGAACAATTTTTGCCCTCTTTTGAAATTCCATAGAAACTTAATTGTAGTCGAGGGCTCGGTCGACAGCAAGGTACGAGCGCGAAATTCCGACAACGACCGACGAGTGAAGACTGAAGCGGACGACTTTTCTCCGGTAGTGTGGGCTGCGTGTTCTGAAGGGGACGACGGCGAGTGAAGATAGAGATGACGAGTGACGAGGCCAACGGTACACCAACAAACCCAAATTTTTTACATTAAATTGTTCAATTTTCGTCGTCTTATTGCTTTTCGAAACCCTAGGTTCACATTTCGTAGGTCAATAATAGGAATTATGAAATCCCCAAATTAGAAAAAAAAAAGTTGCATTTTGGAACCCTATGTACGTACGGATGCATTTTCGAACCATCTGAAATTTGGAAGCATGACAATTTGTAATGTAAATGATTGTCCATATTTGGCGTTACCCTGTTTGAATTCATCTCAGTTGTATTTACCTCCATGTGAGAAAATTTGTCTTCCTGGTTAATCTTTGACATGAATTTATTTTCTTTGGGTAGTTATTCTCATTTCAGATATGTCCTTCTTGTTGTGGTTCTGAATGATTATGTTCATATGGGGTAGTAATTACCTTTTGCCGTCTGAATCCATGTATTTCATCATATTCCAGTTGTGATGTGTTCTGAAGGATGATATGTATATGGACAGATCAATATTGCTGTGTTGTGGATGTAGAGCAGAGCAGCTAATTTGAGGTTTCTGATTTTGTGCGTTTCTATCTTGACTGTTTAGTGAGTAAAGTTAGATGCATTCGGCTCATTAGTGATGGATGTTGAGATATCACAGACTGCTGGAAAATCAGTTTTAAGCTTTATTATGGATTTGCTTTGACTGTGAGGAAGAATTTAATGGTTCTTTGTGTGCCTTTTGTAATTTTGTAATTGGACGTTTATATGAGAAACTGAAGTTTCTTTGTGTGCCTTTTCATGGATATATGTTATATCAACGAATTATATGTTTTAGTTTCGAGGGCTACAAAAAGTGCTAAGATTTTGTTTACCATAATCATTTTACCCTTTTCAGGTAAGTACCATATCACAGGATTCAAACACGAGTTCAAGCAATCACTATTATAGATCGTCCAACAATAGTCCGATGGAATTCAAATTATGTCATCATGGCGAAGATTGCGATGTGTCGACATCAAACACGAATGAAAACCCGGCTCGAAGGTTCTACAAGTGTCCTCGGTGGAAGGTAAAATTCCGATAAGTCTTTTGGAATAAGATATTTTCTTTTGAGTTTGATTTTGGGTTAGGTTGCCTATCTGATGTCTATATTATAGAAAATGCTCTGTTCATTGATTTGCTGTAACTTTTTCCTCTGTGTATTTTTGAGTTATTTACGGCAGATCAATGAAGCTTGTACCATGTTTGCTTGGGTTGATCCCGATATGCCGCCGTTCCAAAAAGGTTGTTTTAAGAAGCTTAAGGTTGAAAATGAGAGGTTGCATGATCAAATAAAGTGCAAAAATGTAATGGAAAAACTTCTATTAGAGAGACTACAGATAAAAGATACCGAAAAAAAAAGCATTGGAAGATAAGATGAATGAGTTGGCCACCCAGTTGGAGATTGAAGAAACAAAAGCTAGAACTTTGGAGAAGAAGCTCACATTTATGAGATATACATTTTGGTTCATTGTTTTCTTTGTTCCATTGTGTTGTTTTTTAAAGTAAAGTCGATTAAGACGAACAATGATGATGTTCTTTGATTTAGGTCCAGTTTGTACTGTTTTGTTTTGTGTATTGACTGATCTTTTTGTATAACTACTTTGTTCGGTTGTACTGTTGAATTAATGATGTGTTTTGGTTAATAGTATGCATACTTTGTACTTTGTACATGCATTGTTGGTCAAATAGGCTGAATTGCCCATTCTCTGATATGACGAAAAGTAACAAGTCACTGCAAGTCTATAGCTAGGCTTATTCTTTTTAGGTTCAGCTTTTCTTTAAAGTTGAGGTTGATTGGACTAAAGGGCTTCACGACTATGGCATGATATGATCAATCGTTGCAGGTCTACAACTAGGTATCAGCCTTGTTGTTGCAAAGCTGAACTGATTAGACTTCACTTACCTGCAAACCATAATTTATGGCTTACTGAGATATAGTGTTGCCATCGACAAACTTCAGAAACTCTTAAGTCCGATGGCTCCTGATTTTGGTGTAGTGCAGGGCGACTACCTGTACGACCTACATTGGACATCAAAGTTTGATGAGATTCTAATTGACTATTTACTTGAAAACAAGTTGTGTGGTATATTTGTTCTTTTTGCAGATAATAGTGAGTCCATACTTGGTGCTACGAACGCATTCAATGCGTGGTTTTCCAAGAGTTTCACGGTAGAGTACATCGGTACCCGCGTTGGAATGTATGTGAAACGACATGATATCTTCACAGCGGTGAAAGACAAGGATGGTGTTCAATACAACGTCGAGCATAACAAGTACCATGCTTCGGACAAAACTTGGTATCAATTGTTTAATGTGAGTTTTCTTAAATGATTTACATTTCCTTTCTTACAGATGATAGTCGATAGATGTACAAACTAAATTTTTTTTTTTTTTTTACAAAGTGGGATGATTTTGCCATCGCGTACATGACAGAAGGTGATCCACTGCATAACAAAATTGTCGCGTTGTTTCACGTGGAGCCACCGTACATAAATCCATCAGGGTGGTGTTATATTTCTGACAGCGACACCGAAGCCAATAAGAAAAAAGGTAAGGTATGGGTCAAAGATGTTGAAGTTATAAATGTTGAGGACTACACTCCAAAGCGTGTGCCACCGAGTAGGTTAGTGCCCTACCCTGTTCGAACGGACATCCCCCGTAAGAAACAACCACTGCGTCCGGCCTTTTATATGGGTAGCAGTTCGAAGGCCCCTAAACCGAAGCAATCCATACATAGTCAAACCGGGTGTAATGATGTCTCCGTGACTCAGCCCAGAAACGACAACTCCACTCACGGTGCACATGAACTGGAAGAAAATTCTACATCCACTGCATGTTCTGTCACTCCTATGGATTACACGCATGATTGGCCATGGAATTAGCCTCGTCACTGCATCCTCCCCTTCTATGTTTGTTCTTGTTTCAGTGGTGTCTCAGTATGTTAGTTGTGGTTGGTTGTTTGTTTAATTTTTATTTACTATTATGTTTGTTATTAATATTATGTTTGTCTTATGGTTACTGCATGTTTCTTTTGCATGTTCTGTAGTTGTTCCACCGCGTCTGTTTTTATGACCTATGCGTAGCATCTTTAACGCGTAGGCAGTTGTGTTTGTATTATGTAGTAGGCAAGGTGTTATGTATTAGGCATGGTCTTCTGTATGGTTATGAAGGATATGGAGGCGTAATCTACGTTTCTTGATTTATGTACCATTTATAGGTTACGTACCATGTTTAATTATATACATGTTATGTAAGAATGAAAAATATGTCATTATAGCCATATTACAGGAGTTACCAGTTAAAACACAAATAAACCATAAAAAATGTCTTAATAAACCTACAATTGTGCTAACATCCGCGTCTTACATCATTTCACACCAAATACCAATATTCACTACAGAAAAGTGTTCAAAAGTTTGTCATTCAAATACATGCTACACACAAATTTATACCACTCTAAACCAAGGATACCTAAACGCAATCAATGTAAAGACCCACTTCGAATCCTCCTCAATGTCATTTTCTTCAAAGAAATGGCGCATATCGCCATCTTTCAGCCGCCTCTTACCATGAGATCGATCTATATGCATCGAATATGTATCCCCCTTGAACATAAGCACTGCACTGTCTATCTCTGGAACCTGTCCTTCAATATATGCGTTCCAAAATTGCATTGATATGGGCTTTACAACAACAAAAAAATTAAAAATAATATTAGTGCTGATAACATTTAACTAGTTACGCAATATCAATGTTGACGAAAGGTGTAATTGTAAAATATGAAAGCAATCACTAACCAAAAGAGCACGCTCCACGTGAGTTTTTTTTTTATTTTGATGGTAAACCGGTTCTGTGGAGGCCTCTCGATATCATTAGCCGTGTAGACCTTAACATTGAACGTTCTGAATTCATCTCGTTCAAAATACAAGTAGTACCCCTGATGTATATCCTCTGATTGAACGTACCGTTGCCACCCATTCCCAAAATGCAAACTAATCCTTGTGCCGTAGACATTTAGACCTCGAATATTGCACATTTCTATTGGGTAGCGACGACCTTCAACAGTTATTAGAGTAACTGGAAAAGGCATGACGTGTCTCCCAAAATAACTTTCCGCCTGCCAAATGCCCTACGAAAGTGAAAAGGTCATGTTTATAAATAGTACACAATTCAAATTGCGTTGTCTTATGTTCGCAATATCAATAATATTATGTTGTGCAATAGAGAAGTGCTATATAAACCAATATAGTGCTTCAATACTCAAGTGAGCATGCTAACTTACCATGGTGGGGTAGTCTGGCATGTCCATGTATACATAGAAACACCCCCATGGTGGTGAGTCGTCGTACGTCGCCATAGTTAACCTGCAACAAACAATATAACATACTATAACAAAAAGATTAACAAGTTCCTCAGTCCCAATCAACGAGCGATATAACATTCAATGTGCCATGCATAACCAGTTTACCATTACATGGTCATAATTCTAATAAACAAAATACCAATTCATACATGTTCCAATAAAACCACAAACCATTCGCAAGTCCCAACAATTCATACATGTCCAAAAAACAACAAAATCACAAAACCACCAATAACAGTTCATAAAAGTTTACAAGTCATAAAGGATAACATAACGATACACAAGAATTTTTCATTATCAGCACTACCCCCGACCATCTCGGATGACCCTCACCATGAGTGCCCTATCGGCCTGCCCCATGCCCAAAAACATCGCAAGCTCCCTCGCATTGTTGCAAAGACGTAGACATATAACCATTCGCTCCTCATCGGATAGAAAGTCGAAAGTACGAAGCGCATCCATTACTTCTGTCATTTGCGTCAGTGCCGCTTGCTCATTGCCCATTCCTGCAGCAATTTCTGCCAACCGGCTATCCGTGTTCAACGAGAATGTTTCCATGACATCGATGAAACGGTCGTCCATCAGGTTAGAGGGCCTCATTTTTTTCCCTGTCACCCTTCCCCCTCCCTTGGAGTTACTTTCAGATGCCGTTCGCGACGACTGACCGGCATCATTGACGGGGCCACGTGTGGGCTACGTGGTCTGCAATGGGATTTCATCATACTCTTCTTTTGGTGGGTCCTGCTGGACATCCTCAGCCGCGTCTGCAAAATCCTGGGCATCACTACCACAGGCTCTGTCTTTCCCAAAGATGACCTCCCAATCATCGAAGTGGGGGAAAGACTTGTTCCTGAGTCCCTTTGCATTAGGATCAACCTATTGGTCATGTGTTGGGGAGGACAAAAATGTTATGAAAATATGTAAAATCTGTGAAATATATAGACGACTCAATAATTGGAATTATAAGCAAACCTTGAGCCAAGCATCCCACTTCTCATCACCACAGGAGAAGCTTTTTGACACATCATTCCACCCCAAACCCGATTTATTTGATTTGATATTGGCTCGCATAATTTTTCTTCCAGACACGCACCTTAAAAGTTATGTGCGGGTCAGCTCGAAGTTGACATCCGGGAAGAAATGTCTTCATCTTTTTTTCCAACTGAAATGTGTAACCAGTTCTAAAGACGTTTTCCGTTTTCCAACCTTCGTTTACTATATCCTTAAGAGCATTTATTAGTGCTTTCTCTTCTGCGGATGTCCAAACACGGCGTTTAGATGTGCGCCGCTCTCCTTTCTGGTATCTGATGTGAATGATGTGTCCATGACGAATATCCTGTAGCTACAATAATGTAATGTTATAGCAATCTCAGTTATTACTTTTATATTGGGTAATAGAGAATTTCCAAATAAAGGTATATGAAAAAAGTCGTCAAACAAAATGATATACTACACAACAAGAAATATATAGGAAATGCACACAACACAAAAATATTTAATCAAAGATAATAACCATAACAGCATATTCAACAACCTTAATGCAGTATAAAACAAGCAAAATATAATTTCAGAACCTTTTTCACTATTACTTAGTAAATAGCAAAGTCTTATTGAAAGTACACAAAAATAAGGTTCTTTATCCATTAGGGAACACCGCCCTGCCATTCTGTGAACATTTGTTGGGCTAAGAGATCGCGCTTCTGGGTCCATTCGTTGTTGCTTTCAACTTGATCTATGTAGTCGTCGTCATTCTTTGGTGTGGAAGGTATCGGGAATTCTGGAATCTCATTCTCGATGGGGTCTTCGGGCATTGTTGTACGTATAAAATTGTGAATAAGCGCGCATGCCATGATAATGTGATTTTGGGTCCTAATGGGGGTAAAAAGAGTTACTCCTAAGAATTTCCCAACGCATTTTAAGAATGCAAAAAGCACGTTCAACCCCGTTTCTAGCTTTGGCGTGCCGAAGATTGTAGAGTTCTCTAAAGTTTTGTGGAGTGAGAGACCATGTACCCCATTCATCTAAATGATATCGCACACCCCTATATGGCGTTAGAAAGCCAGGACCATTAATGTAACTACCATCCACCAAATAATATTGTCCTGCATTATAAACAATTGTGTTATGTTTGATTTAGTGTCTTACGGGTGGGTGTTGTTTACAATATTTATAATAAAAAATAGAGGGAATACCATTTGGGACTTGGAGAGAATTTGCCCTAGTGATTGCATCTCTTAGTACTCTATTATCAGCAGCAGACCCCTCCCATCCACAAAGCATGTAGACGAAGTTCATATTTCTATCGCACACCCCAAGTACATTAACTGATACTTGACCCTTTCGATTCCTATATCTCCCCCTGTCTTTTGATGGGACTCGGACGTTAATGTATGTACCATCTAGTGCTCCTAGACACCCCTAATGGAAAAAAAAATAGTATTAGTTTGGAAGGAGTAGATAAGAAAAAATTGACTAAGTGTTGGTAAGGGTCTTGTGTTGTAGGCTACCTTGAACCATTTCCACTGTGCATCTGAACAATCATCCTCAACTGACTTAGGTGTGGCGACTAGGACAGTGTGAAGGCGTATTACCGCATCAAGTACACGGTTAAAGTACTTGCTTACAGTTCTACTAGATCTCGTAAAATCAAACTTCAAGGTGACGTTCTTCTTGTGATGTGCGAGTATTGAAAGAAACATGGCAACTTGTTCACTCGGAGCAACGTTCTAGATTGAACAAGACCCCTTAAATTTTCAAGGAGAAAACAAAGGCGACCAAAACAGTTTCTGTCCATACGGAGGTTCTCAAGGCAAGTGGTGTCACTGACGTCGACTAGCCTTTGCATATGACTTACGTGAAGGGGCACTCTATCCCTCAATCGGTATGTGAGTCCGCTAGTCAACGAAGGTCGACGGCAGCGAGGGAGTATGAATTTGTGGTAGTAGTAACTAGCTACTATGAAAAAAAACGAGCACCAAGAACAATCTCTTCCAAAAGAGTGAGAATTAGTAATTTGTCTCGCACGTTATCCATCTACAGAGATTGAACAACATACGGACTTCACCCATAAATGAATATAATGTTGGCCACTACGAACATTGTTAAAATTATAAACAGCAAAAAAGGTGTGAACATGACCATGCAAAATACATGTATATTTGTTAATTATGGTTCAGATAGCATGCAACCTTCACATAGTATAATAGGCCAAAAACAAGGCAGATAAGCACAAAATAAAAAGGCCAAAAACAACAAAAGCTTATCTCTTCTAAAACATAGTATAATAGCATGCAACCTTCACATAACTTCACATTTATGACTGAAACTGAACACATTTTCAACATACAAAAACACCATGAAAAACACTCTGCAAGTTAGGCTAAACCACTGACTAGAACATGCTACACTTTGCTCTTCAACTCTATTTAAAACTTACAACTTCTCACATTCTCAACATTCTCACATCAAACCACACAATTCGACAGAAAAACATAGCAATGAGTTTAACAGAAAACAAAACAAGGCACAATTAACCACAAATCAAATTAACAGACCATTAAAATGGAGCTTTCAAAAAGTTAACAAACCACTGAAGCATAATGGCAGCATTCAAACTTCAGCATGTTCACATGGCTTATAACAACTAACCTACCTCAAACCAAAACCAGCATTCAAACTTCAGCACCTTACCACACTCAACCAGCTTCAGCAAGTTCACAACAAAATCAAACCAAAACCACAAAAAAATCTTCCTTTTTCTGTTTTACCTTCAACAATAATAAACTCAACATTTTCACAAGTAATTTAGGGTTCCAAAATCTAACTTCTGAGCACATTCTCAACATCAAACCACACAATTTAGCATAAAAACATAGCAATGAGTTTAACTGTCCACAAAACAAGGCATAATTAACCACAAAACAGTTAACAGACCACTGAAATGTGCTGTTGATGCTCAAAAATGTCAGCAACAGGGGGTGAACCATATACTAAATTGTATACTCCGTTCAATCTGCACGAATAGATTGCGTGTCGAAAATACGGGTTGGATCTCTCTTCTATTCGTTACTTTCGGTGTGAAGAATACATACATTTAACTGTACGAAAGGCAAGAAAAACAAAAGATGAAGAAGATGAAGTTTTTTTATTGATAATGCTCTTTGGGAAAAAAAACAATGCCTCTCCCTCTTACGAGCTTGCTTCCTTTTTATCATATCCCTTTTGGGAGATTTTATTGGATAGGGTGAGATCCTCTTGGATCCTTTTGGATCTTCAAGTACATATACACATCACATCACATCACAATATATGGATATTAATTAATATGGAATAACACCAATGATATTTTAATGTGTTGTATTTTTATTTAGTCGTAGCCAAATTGGGTACCAACAAGAGGCCCTCGAGTTTTGGACACGTTCTTGATAGAACTGTTCTGAAGTCGTGTTCTTTTGCAATTTAACATAATTTTAAGTATAAGTTTTTGAGCTTGGGGCTCTTTACGCTATGATAAATGACACTTGTTGAATGGATACGTGTCGGTATGCGGTTTATGGGTACTTTGAGACCCATACATGCTTTGTCGATTGTTTTTTGGCTATGGCCCAGCGTAATTGTGTTGGTTGTGCACTCTACGCTTGACGAGTGCGAATCAATGAAATTGATGAACAACTCTTTGGAATTGCTATTGAATGGGGCCTAAATGGCCTGGTTGGGTAATTTGGTACCCGTTTTTTGCATTTGTGCCAACATGACGGGCTTGTTGGATTTGGTTGTTGTAATGATGGCAATGGAATGGATTTGTGCGGGCACTCGGGCCCCTTAGATTCTTAACGATTCGTACGAAATGTTCGTTGATATGATTGGTTTGTCGATTCTTTGTTAGCCGTCTTTGTGTTTTTTTTTTATGTTGACCTGGTCGGATAATTTGGTATCCGGTCTTTGGCCTTTGGATTGTACTCTTACAGAGTCATTTTATTTTTCGTCGGACACTTTTTGTTGTTCGGACTTACCCTTATAGGGTTTTATTAGTTTTCGCTGGGTAACTTCATATTGTCCGATCGTTTTACCCTACTTGGGGTTTCATTATTTTTGACCGGATGACCTTAAGTGGTCCGGTTATTACCCTACTTGGGGTCTTTTTTATTTTTGACTGAACAACCTTGAGTGGTCCAGTACCGGGCGACCTTAAGTGGTTCGGTTATTACCCTACTTGGGGTCATTTTATTTTTGACTGGACAACCTTAAGTGGTCCAGTACCGGACGACCTTAAGTGGTCCGGTTATTATCCTACTTGGGGTCGTTTTATTTTTGACTGGACAACCTTAAGTGGTCCAGTACCGGACGACCTTAAGTGGTCCGGTTATTACCCTACTTGGGGTTATTTTATTTTTGACTTGACAACCTTAAGTGGTCCAGTACCGGACGACCTTAAGTGGCCCGGTTATTACCCTACTTTGGTCGTTTTATTTTTGACTGGACAACCTTAAGTGGTCCAGTACCGGACGACCTTAAGTGGTCCGGTTATTACCCTACTTGGGGTCATTTTGTTTTTTACTGGACAATATTATGTTACCCAATTGTTTTTCGTGGCTTGTGTGCATTTAGTTTTATGGAATTGCGGCCTTTTAGCTAATTGACTTAGCCGGAGTCGGAGCTTTACGGTGAGGAAATATGAATGTCATCTCGGCCAGAGTCGGAGCTCGACGGCGAGGAAATATAAATGTCGTCTCAGCCGGAGTCGGAACTCGACGGCGAGAGAATACGAACGCCATTTCAGCCAATGCCATCACAATAAACGTCATCTCAGCCGGAGTCGAAACTCTAACGGCGAGAGAATACGAACGCCATTTCAGACAACGCCATCACAATAAACGTCATCTCAGCCGGAGTCGAACCTCTAACGGCGAGAGAATATGAACGCCATTTCAGCCAACGCCATCACCAATAAATGTCATCTCAGCCGGAGTCGAACCTTTAACGGCGAGAGAATATGAACGCCATTTCAGCCAACGCCATCACAATAAACGTCATC
>CACSLK010027831.1:13563577-13587072 GCA_902706635.1 Striga hermonthica
AAAAAAAAAAAAATTGAAGTATCTGCAAAATCTAAAAGTTTGAAAATAACAAAGGAAAACACACACAGTTAAATGGAATCTGATGGACAAATATAAAACAATCAAAATAATTTGGTCTAGGTCTGAAGAAAGCCTATCTGAAAAGAAAGAATATATGTTCTGTAGACAACAGAAGATGTTTTAACATCTTGAATTCTATCTGCTTGCCAAGAAATCAAACACAAGTGTATGCATAAAACGATCCCGATCATACTAACAATTGAATTTTGGTGTTCTCCAAATATTAAAAAGATGGAGTATGGATATTAAAGAGTAAAAGCATCAACATAACTTATAAAGTTTCAAAAGTAATCTTAAATAAATGGAAAGGGATTTCTGGGAATCAAACAAGGATGACTACCTTCAGGAGACTTTTTAAAGCAGCCCGCATATCCATTCTAACTTTATATAGACTCTTTATGTTCTCTTGGGTCGTGTTTATTGCTGACCAAACACGACTTGAGACGACAGGGTCTAATTTAGGTTTGACTGATTTAACCCACTCTTCATGGTTTGTTTTGAACTCATATCTGGAAAGCAAAAAGAAAAACAGAGATATGGATGTTAATGCTGCAATATGTAAAAACTAAAAGCAAAATTATCCTTTCATGACATAATAAATTCATTTCCTTTCTCCTTCCTTATAGGGAAAAAAAATAATCTGGAAGCTGCATTGAAGTCATAGAATAATAATTAGAGACATTTAACTTAAGCACGACAGATCAGGATATAACGAAATTAGGTGTCCTGAAAACAAAGTCATAAATTCATTTCCTTTCTCCTTCCTCATAGAAAAGAAATTATTCTGGACGCTGAATTGAAGTCATAAAATAATTATTAGAGCCATTAAAGTAAACACATATGGTTCAGGATACCACGTAATCAGGTGCTCTGTGAACATTGCATATTCATTTAGTCAAATTGTTGGAAAAATACAGCGAACGATCATGCATTTACCCTATACCTCTGTAGTAAAAGCATTACAGAAGACAGTGCTTTCAAAGTAGACAATCCATTTTCCCAATTTGTCGATTCTTCACCAAAACCATCTAGACTCGGCACATTCGATGCAATGTGCTGCCCAAGATTCACATGCTTAGGTTTCTGGTCTGCATATATGCACAAAAGAAAGTGTAGCTACTCAACTTTTCATTAAGTAATGGAAAATTTTCTGATTACTTTGACAAAAGTAATGATATTAGTTACTCGAGGTTTTACTAACCAATTATTAAGAAGAGGTGAAAGAAAACATTCATGGTAGATCAATAAGAAAATCTGGAACTTACAGCCGGCCAAATTCTCTATTGCTTTATTTACAATATGAACGGTCCTCTGCATCGGAACCTTACAGAGCTGGAAAAGATCATCAGCGATAAGAATCCTTCTTGTCCTTTTAGGCTCTAGCAGATTTAACTGAAGTAGAGTGTGTCCCACACGATGTAAAACAGAGGGATCAGATGCCAAGCATCCTGAAGCAGTAGTAATATTAATACTAAATGTTACAAACCGGTAATGCTGAAAGTGATAATTTAGAAACTTCACTTGGTTTTAATCAAAATAAAGCGGATATCAATAGACGAAGAGTATAACATGCATCAAATGATCTTTCTTCCAAAGTAACAACTTTTTAAAATCATTTTGAGGACCAGCTCAAACTCGACATCTGCGCATCCGTGATAATCACTGGCCTCTGCATGAAAGAAGACCAGGGTTGCTCGGATATCTCTGATGTACCAAGAATATTGATAAACCCAGTGAACAAGTTTTTGCAATTGAGACAAAGATGATTTTAGGGAGACATAGATAGAGAGACAGATTTCAAAATACTGAAATATTAGGGTGTTATTTACTACCGATAGCATCTAAACTTTGAGAGTTTGGAGAAACGCCAATTGCAGACACAATGCCATGCGATGGTCTATATCCAAGGATGCCACAATAAGAAGCTGGCACTCTTATACAACCAATAGTATCCGTACCTGCAATACCAATTCACATCATTCATGCAATTTACAAGAGAATGCAACTTACAGTGGCACTATGGATACATTACAGAACCACGTCTATTATAATCACGACGATCTTATAGAAAATGAAGCCATATTTGATGGAACAAATAAGTGGCATATCAAGAATATATCATCTATTAAAACAGAAATTTAAAAAAATTTGGCAGGAGGGCATTCCTTGGACTAGAGAAAGCCCGACTTCTATAAGGAACTTTTTGTCCATCAATTTCCATGTATTTGTGTTGCAGGAAACTAAATGCAGAATGTGTTTCCTTTGAAACAAGCAAGACATACAAAAAAAACATAACATCTTCAAGTACAAATCGAAAAAAAGAAAATGACAACGTAACATATTCATGAATGTAGCAGCACCAACAACACTTATTGAGCTCGAGAGATAAATTTCAAAGAAAAGGACTGTACCAAGAGCAAAGTCTACGAGTTTTGATGCAACAGACACAGCAGATCCACTCGACGAGCCACCAGGAACATGGGATGGCATTTGTGGATTTGTCGGAGTTCCATAACTTTTATTTTCCCCTAATATCCTGTAACATTTAATTAGCAATGATGATCAAGGTCTGCCTGACTGCATCTAAACTTCCCCCACAGGAGAACAAAAATCCATTAACAATGTATTTCAGCCAGAGACAAGTATAGACTCAGAATCCAGACATTTTTTTACTGGATGTTTTACCATCTTACAAAGCACACTTACATGATCCAGTCAAAAATACAAATAATTCCTGAATCTATTTATCTCATATTATTAGATGGAGAATGCAAAATCAAGCTACACTCAGATAAAAAGAATACCCATAACCAAGCTCATCCATTACAGTCTTGCCCAGGCAAGTTGCTCCAGATTTTAGCATCATTGTGACAACCACGGCCGTTTTTTCAGCCCCCTCATGTGTCCTCTTCCAATCTGTACTTCCATGCCCAGTCACATAGCCTTTAACATCAATGCTACAGAAAACCATAATTAATTAATGAGTCGCAGAGTGGATATGCAGGAAATCCACATTAAGTTACAAAGTTTCTCCAGGCACCTGGATTCCGCCAAACCAATAAACATTTCTAAGGACCAAAGTTAATGCTTAAGCACAAAAATCAACTTAATAAAACCCTTCAGTGTTTTTCAGAGAGAACCCCCCTCACACCAAAAATTAAGAGCAGAAAGAACAAAGTAGAAGAAGAACAAAGGGAAGCAGGAGCTCGCGAATAAATGAGTAATCACATACTTATCGTTGATGGCGAAGGTGAGGCCGGATAGTGGGAGGCGAGCCGCCGGTGGTGGCGGCTGAGAAAATGGTGCGAGCTCAAAACGGTCAACGAAAGCTCCGAAATCTTCTTTCACGGAGCTCCTGGCTCTGATCCGACGCCGCTGTACCTCGGCGAGGATCAAAACTCCGGCGAGGCCGACGCCGATCACCACCCAAACCTTCGGGTTTGATGGAGTTAGCTTCGATAGCTTTGACATTCGACGATTGTGGAAAGGAACTTTAACTGAAGAGAGAAGATTTTGTTGTGTAGTCGGCTAATTGTTAAGAAGGGGTTGAAGAGGGTTTTAGATTTTCATTTTCTTGGGGAGCAAGAGAAGAAGGGTTTGGACTGTCTCAGTCTGGGAGAGTGAGCGTGGCAGGGTTTAAGGAGAGGCGAGAGCGAGGCAAGATGTAATCATGTAGTAAAAATTTTATTTTTTGTTTTTTATTCATGTATTTTTTTTTTTAAACGATGTATCTCACAAAATTTGTCACCACTCATCACAACTAGAAAAAAATTTTGAAAAAATCTCTTTTTCTCTCTCTATGAATCCCAAATTAAATCAATCGTGCCCTAGCTGTATTTCTTCCTCGGGTGTGACTCCCCTCTGGCCACCCTATTCTTAGTGTTTTCGGCGAGCATTTGGCTTGCCCTGCCTGGGCTTGGCAGAGCGGCTGTAGCGATCTCACGCTTCTCCCTCCACGTAGTGGTCCCGCCTTATCCCGAGTGCCATGGCGAGCGAGTAAAGACGGAAAGCGCCGGCAGCTATGTCTGGCAGACACCTAGCGCAATCTAGCCTTGATTCCCCCCTTCCCCAGTCTTCCCTGGTGTTGGGAAGGTTCGATCCTCCGGCGGCGATTGTGCAGTAACATGGCGGCTCTGGTGTATGCATGAGGAGGCTGTGGAGTGGACTGGCTTAGGTGGGTCTGCGGAGTTCTAGAGACGCTTGTCCGATCTGCGTCCAATTCTAGTTAGACCATTAGAGAAGTTTATGGTTCCGTTATGGCCTCTTCTCGGTTGTTCGTGTTTGGGAGTTAGACTGGGTTGTGTTGGACTGGGTGAGCGACAAATAAAAAGACAAAGGTACTCCATCAACAAAAAACAAACTCATTACAAAAGCCAAAGTTCGCGCAGATTCGTTAATTAAAAGAAAAGAAAAAGAAGGAAATAGACTACGAAACAGAGAAGATCCTCTTCTCGTCAGCCTGCGATGGGACATTGTCCCAACCCATATGTCGCTTGACCGCCATCAGAGCAGCCTCCCACCAGGCGTGGTGGCGAGGTTCGTCTAGGTTACCTTCTTAACCATTGGGGTCCGAGAGGCCTTGCCAGAGCTGGTCCTCGTCAAAGTATCCAGTATAGCCTCCTGCAACAGTCTGATCCCTAGCTTGTTGATACAACCTCCAAATACAGTTGGGCGGTTGGCACCAACAAATGAAGGAGATGAGCCGACAATCTTGCGCTTCTTTGAGCATGATTTTTTCGTCAGAGTTTTGTCTTGAACAGTGCCACTAAAGTTGGCATCAGTGGTGGTGCTAGAATGATGCTCGATTGGAACGAATGTAGACCGTCAAAGAACGTCGGCTAAGGAGTTGTTTGTCACACCTGAGTGGTTTTTCCCCAGAATTGGTCGCAGGGGATTGCAGAGGCTTGCCCCGGGAAACCGAGCTAAAAGGTGCCTTCTTTCATTATGTCATTTGCAAGGAAAAAATGAAAAAAAAAATATATATATTGGTATTAAGAAATGATAGATAGAAAAGTATGAAGGAGAAAAAAACACTAATAATCGAAAAAGTACCTACGTCGTAGTGTCGGGAGCAGGGTAATGAAAACAGAACACTTACTGATCTCAACTCACGGTCGTCAGTGAACAGGACGAGGTCATAGAGAGTTTTGTTTAGATCGATGACAAAGTCTATATATGCTTGGTATGATTTGGTGGGCTTGCGTCGTTTAGTTTTTTTTGTGAATCCACTCGCGAGAAAAGTCAAAAGTACCTAGGGGAGGCCTTATGAAGAAGTATTTGGCCTGGCACTCAAGATTTCTAGACGACAGATTGTCAAGGAAGTTCGTAATATTGCGACAAGATAAATAGAATGAGACTTTTTGGAGCTTCATGCAGAAACACTAAAAGAATAAGTTTAGATCAAATGATTGCTAATGATGCAATAGCCCACCATAAGCGAATGGCGTTGGAAGCAAATTGGTTGAGAAGGATTCCGTAGAGCTTAGATAGCTCTAGGATATCAGACTTTAAAGGGGCAGTCAGACCAACGTATACCTGGTCTACAAAAAAGACGTAAAAGCCCTTGGGGCTTGGAGAACGAATCCCCAGCCCTGAAAAGCCAAAGCTCCCAAGATCGGGAAAGCCCACATGAATGTTTGAAGTATTCTAGGTCAATTCCTGACCAGACGGGTAATGGATAAGTCTTGCGACGTGGAAAAGATTAGGGAGAAGTATGGCCTGAGCGCCTACGACTATAGTCATCTAGGCAGACAGGTGCGAAGATTTAGGAATAGTGGCCACATGAGTGGATTGGAGGATTGAATAGTTTTCGATGATGGTATCTAACCAATTTAAGAGGAAGAAGTCGAAGAGCTTGATGGCATGGAGAAAGAAGATGAACAAAGATAAAGAATGACCTCAGTTGTTTACAAAAAAGGATAAAGGGACTGAGAGATGCGGATCAAGGTTTCAAAGTAAAAAGTGAAAAATGAAGAGTATTAGTGAAGAAAAAAGGAATGACGACTTAAGGAAGATTTTTATATGTCTCAGTGGGTAGGACAAATACGACCGTTAATAGGTACATACATCAAGGGCTCAGAAGGTGTATACAAATCCGACCGATGAAGTCAACCTCGACCATTGGCACTGTTGCACCACCACACCACCACCACCATTTTCAGACACTCTTGTTCATGCACTAACTCCTCTTCCACTGTATTGACCCTTTTGATTATCTTCCCTCCAACCTCGGCTTTAGCTAAGGGGGATGTTGGAGTATATTATAAAAGCTCGGCTTTGTGTTACTCAATAATTCTATTTTGTATGAGATGTGTGTTTATAGTCAAATGGATGTTCATAGTAATTTACTTATACGAACGTTGTTCCTTTATCCATTGTAGATGATATAGTTCCGGGTCTGGAACAGTAAGATCATATTATCAGTTTCTTGTAAAATATAAATAATTATTCATAGTCTAGACGGGAACTAAACTCCATTTCATGAAAGACTGTAGTGTGAATCTTGGAGTTAGTTGACCGTAGACTAACAAATTACACTAGTACATCCTAGATGTATTAAACAGACTTACATAAGGATAAGATTATTTTATATTGAACAAGTAAATAATCTAGAGCTCAGTATTTGTTGCGTATTCTTAAACAGTAAGACAATGACTGGCATATGTAGTCGGCACTTACTTATTTGATTTATAATGGGTGAGACTTATTCTGGTAGGTCATCATACTCGATATTTTGGGAAGTAATGTCGGCGGCATGACATGACGTTAATATTGTTTACGGTAACCGTATCCCAAACAAGCCCAGGTTGATGACGTCCCCGAAATGAGCTCAAGAATGATTATAATGTCAAGCCCAGCCGATGGATTAATTTTGGAGATAATAATAAGAAATTGAGTGGTATTAGAGAAGTTGATTAATGTAATTGACAGTAACAAAATTAATGAAAGGACGTTAAATCGTAAATACGGCGATATAAATAGAGCAATAAATAGAGAAACAAATTTTAATTTCGAGTTAAGCTGGGAGTTCAACAATATTTCTCTAGTAAAATGATTTCTTACTCGAGTGAGCTTGGCCCATAGTTGGGCTCATGTTTGGTAATCCCATATTTAACACCTCCTTCGAGTCTCTACAGTAGTTATATAAATACACCAAGTCTCAAGCCTCCAAACATAAGATCTCTCATAAGTGTTCTACAGGTTTGGTTTATTTCTTCCCAATGAGAATCGATCGGCTACTTTGAGTTCTCTTAAGAGTTTGTAAGATTTGAGAGCTTCATTCGATCGCTCCACCAAGATCATTCGGAGAAGGTGTTTTGGGTTATACAATAGAAGATATTTTGGTCTTGTATCGTATACTGTGCAATATATTCGAACCCCGCAATGTTTCTCTAATTCGCGGGGTCGTCTGTTCTTCACAAAAACTGAGATTCATAACCACCGGAACCCTAGGACCATCATTCTACAACTGCTGAAGTCAGCTGCACCCTGGTCGTGCTCAGTCGCGCCTTGGCCGCGCTTAGACGCGCCCTGGGTGCGCACAGACCCGCAGAGACCCGTTCCACTGCTCATGTAGCCAGCAAACCTGCAGCGACCCGCGCACAACCAGCGCACTCCTCATGCGACCCGCACGGTGACCTGCGTGTCCTTCGCGAGACCCGGCAATGAGTCTGTGCTCCAGCGCCACCTGCGTAGCCCTGTGCGACCCAATAGTGAGCTCAGTGAATTCTTCGCACGACCCGCATGCTCCTTAATGCTCAAGTGCGCAAAGTTCCAACGACTCATGTTATCCCAGGCCCAACATTTTTGCGTGCTACATGACCCACGTGCTCGCAGGCCCTGCAAGCGTACCCAATAAGGCCCAATTTATAGCAATGCAACAGACCTGGCCCAGTTTGCTCGCAGCGACCAAACCAATCCAGTCCGACCCAATCCAGCCCAAAAGCGGTCCAAACTAACCTAGCTCGGTCTAGAAGCCTCGACGAGCCCTCCATGACCTGGGAGTAGTTTGACTTAGCCACCAATGGTCTAAGACGAACCGACGCGAAAGACAAATGATCGGAGATGAGAGACGGTTGATGTCTGGTGATAGTGAGGCCAAGTCCAGAAACCCAATGGACTCTGAGGTTCAGACGATCTTCAATAGCGGAAATCAGAAATGTCTCAGAGTCGACAAATATTTTAAACTGTAAGTCCTAATCCTAACAATAGATTCTGATGCGTTAGAATTTATTTTTAGTACATTCGAACGTACATAAGGATGATGTTTCTCATTAAACTCAACAACTGGTATTAGAGCCCAGGCTCATTCGTCTTTGTGCACCATTCGAATTAGGACTTCCGTGACACATGTGAATTATTTTTTTACGGGCACAATGCATAGTAGATTAGAATTACAAATATGTGTTGTTTGCAGGTACTTTTTAATCCGACTATTGTGGCCCGTTTGTGAATTTAATTCATGTATGTAGTTTATAAGTTCGGATATGTCGAGGATTTTGGGCTGGTGAATGCTTGTAATAATTTATTCGCGCGGTGGGATACCGAATAGCCTAAATACTTAACTAGATAATTCATATACGACCCGTGCGTGGATCATAGAATCAAATATGTAATTTGTTATTATGTTGTTCGATTTACCTTGTTGGACGCAGATGAGCCCAGATGATGACTATCGGGATATCCTGACGAGGTGGAACAAACCAATAACCCGCGGTCAATGGTGCAAGCGACATCGCACACGAGCAGGTGCTTCCGCTGGCAGCTTGCTACCAGGCGCGGGTGTGCCAAGGCACGCGCAGGTGATGTCGACGGCGACCGATGACAGGAGCGGACGACGACAGCATACTAGGCTTGCGCGCATGCGACAATTAAGCAAGCGTGTCCCGCGGCGAGCTTACAACTTGTTCGCAGTAGTTCGCACACAATGCACAGGACTCAAGCTCAGACGCTCAATGTACATGGTGATGCCGGGTGGTTGCAGTGCCAGCTCGGCCGAGTGTGGGCCACTTAAACGAGGCACCGATTCACGGCTAGTGGATGCGCTAGGCGACCGGCGACGGGCACGACTGTGAGTGTATCTTGTGCGTGCGTTGCTGGGGGGCCGTGCGTGATGCAGTGGTGATGAGGCAGCGACTGCGGCGTGTCCCGACGACAAGTGGCGAACTGGCGACACAAGATTTTCCCGGCGATGGCTTATCTGGCGAAAGTAGCGTTCGAAAATGGGATGCTTGTTCGAGAAGAAAAGTTAGAGTCACAACAAAAATAAAATTCCAAGTTAGAAAGAAAAATGCAGCTTTACAAGGACAAGGATTACTATATAGTTTCCAATTATGATTGGAATCTTAATTATTGACCATGATAATTAGATTAATTTCTTAGTTTATTATTGCCTTCAATTATGCACGTGCCTAAAATTAATTTGTTTCTTTAAGTGCAAGAAAAAATAATAGGAGTATGTTTAGAAAAATCTATTTTGCTAAAATACTAAGTGGTGAATGAAATTAAATAAATTTAAAATCTACGGGCTCCATTATATGTTTATCGGTGAAGTGATCACAACGACAAATTTCTTTGGAGATCAAAAGCGTGCGAACTGTAATCGGCGGACGTACAATTTTTGGTAAATAATTAAATATTATAACGAGGACGACGATATTACAAATTAATGAACGAAAATTTATTGTATTAAAATTAATTTTCTTTTATTTTTGTAAATAATTGAAGTTTTAAAATAATTATAGGTTTATGCAACTAATCCTACGCGTTGAGTCGAAGCCCAGCCCAGTCAATGGATGCCTTCGATCTCTATCGGGAAGTCTTCATCCTCTTTTCCCCGTCTCTCTCAGCAGAAATTGCAGAATATAAGCGACAAAGGCGCAAAGCCTCGGTGGCTCCGCAGTAAAACGACACCGCATTACGGCTTGCCGAGTCAACCCTCGCCATCTCCCTCCTCGTACCTTATCGCAGGAAAAGGAACAAGCGAAACTGGAGCGGCGATTGATGAAAAATTCGGATGATTGGCTTGGACCGGTGAGAAAAAGCCGAGAGGTATAGAGGAGTTTTGGTATATGGTGGATGCTGTCACACTCGCGATGGGTGTGGCGGGTTCGAAGCTGGAGAAGGCTCTAGGTGATCAGTTTCCCGAAGGCGAGCGCTATTTCGGCTTGGAGAATTTCGGCAACACTTGTTATTGCAACAGCGTCCTCCAGGTGGGGTGCCTGGAATTTATTGGCTTTATTCTTTTTTTCCGTTATTGGGATTTGTTCGGCATGATTGATTATACGCAGCTATATTAGATATGGCGAGTTAAGTTTTGTGGGGTTCTTTCTGATGGCTGATCTGTGCCAGGAAGGAAGGTTAAAACAAGAAGTGCAAATGGTGGGTTCTATTGTTAGGTGATAAATTGATTGAAAGGGTGTGATTTGTGCTCCAAATGCTAAAATAAGGATTGAAAATGAAGGGTTCTTTTGTTAGGCCATAAATTGAGTGAAGGGGTGAGCTTTTTATATATTTTGGTTGTCGGCTGCTGAAATGTTCTGATTATTTTTTAAGCTGGCAGAGATAATACTAGTTACCATCCTGGTTTTGTTTTATATTGTTTTAAGTTGTCTTTGCAGTTTAACTTATGTGATGATTGTCTCTTGTCGAGATAATGGCGTAGTTTCATTTACAAAGTGGGTAGACGGATCGTATATATTGTCTCTTGTCGAGATAATGGCGTAGTTTTATGTTGAGCGATATAATATATCTTGTGCTGGATGAGAATCTTTGCTATTTTCAACTCTCTAATGTTCTTTTCTGCAGGCCCTTTATTTTTGTGCCCCGTTTCGTGAACACTTGCTGGAGTATTATTCTAACAACAAAAGCCAAGGGGAAGCAGATGAAAATATCTTAACATGTCTTGCAGAACTTTTCTCACAGGTAGTGCGTTTATCAGCAATTTCAGTATTTCTCATTCATTTGCTTTTCTAGGTGTTTCCAAAGACATTTCAACACTTCCTTTACTATAGATTTTGTTAGAATAATATCTATATGGGCGATAGTTCGTAGCACGGTAGAAGAGTGTAGCTATGAATGACCTGCCTTTATAATGTGTTGCTAGTGTGCTTTGTTGCTTAAACAAGTGCTCCTAGTTTTCATCCTATATTTAAAATTTTACAAAGCGCCATGTGCCGAGTATGGTGGAATTTAAAATATTGGTTGACCAGATGCTTAGTCTTATCCAGAAATATCATCTCTATTGGTGTTGAAGTTCATATGTTAAACCTTGACATGAAAATCTTTTATGATTAACTAACATGTTAATTATCATTATGTAGATAAGTTCACAGAAGAAGAAAACGGGTGTAATAGCTCCAAAGCGCTTTGTACAAAGAGTTCGGAGAGAAAATGAGAATTTCCGAGGATACATGCATCAGGTAGGTTTTTTGTTAACATTACTTCTATTTTTACTCGTGCATTAGTCTTACTGAACACATGATTGAAATGTATTTGTATTTTTTTTTTCAAGAACAAAAGACAAATATTTTGCTCTGTCTTCTTTGCAAGATGGAGACGCTTATGCACGTATCTCTGTTTTATCCAATTTAATTCTTATGCTTAATGATGCTTCCAACTGCTTGATTTTAACACACCTTAGTCAGCAAATATGGGAACTTAAATCACAAGCTTAAAACCATTTAGAGTTTTATCTCCAAAAGGATTCTGCTTCTATCAAGGAGCCTTAGAAGTTTTCTGCACCATTTAGATTCAGATTTTGAGGTTGACTTTTGTTTCTGGACAGTAATTAGAATTCATAATCTTTTCTTGAAATAAATCTCTATGTATTTGTAAATAGTCCATGTACGTATATTGTTCCTACTCGTGCAGGATGCTCATGAATTTTTAAATTATCTGCTGAATGAACTCGTTGACATATTGGAGAAAGAGTCTCAGAAAGTGACCAGCGCGCCCCAGGCTTCCCTTGACACTACTGTTAATGGGCCGCGCAATGGTCCAGTCGATGGTGTAAAGAAGGAACCATTAGTTACTTGGGTCCACAAGAATTTTCAGGTCAAAAGTATTTCAAATTTTCAAATTTTAAATGGCCTATCTGCTGACACAAGTGTTTGGGACTATGTTCTAAAATAGCTGTGGAATATATAAGGGCTTCTAGCCTCTCATTTTTCTTATATAAGGGCTTCTAGCCTCTCTTTTTCCTTCGTGAATTATTTCAAATTGACATGTTTTTCTGGTGATTGTCCCAAGTTTTGAGCTCTTATGTTATTGTATTTGTCGGCTGGCTCATATTGTGAGCAGGGTATACTAACAAATGAGACAAGGTGTTTAAGGTGTGAGACGGTTACTGCTAGGGACGAAACGTTCTTGGATTTAAGCCTTGATATCGAACAGAACAGTTCAATAACAAGCTGTCTCAGGAATTTCAGCTCCACCGAAACCCTTAATGCTGAAGATAAATTCTTTTGTGACAAGTGCCGTAGGTAGGTGCTTTTTTTTTTAATTTTTTTTTTTTATTAATAATAATAATAATAATAATACTGGTATTTGTTCTAATAACAAAAAATTCAAGTCTATCTGACACACTCCCTGTGATTGTATAAGTGAAATAATTGTCAAGATCGTTCTTGTAATTTCAATAGATAGCTCCCCCGGAACGAAAGAACACTAACTCATACAAGAAAAAAATGGAAATTGCAGTTTGCAAGAAGCTCAGAAGAGGATGAAGATAAAGAAACCACCCCACATCTTGGTCATCCACCTCAAGCGCTTCAAGTACATGGAGCAGCTTAACCGCCACAAAAAGCTGTCCTACCGAGTCGTGTTTCCTCTCGAACTCAAGCTCAGCAACACTATGGAGGATGCTGACTCAGAGTACTCATTATTTGCTGTTGTGGTCCACGTGGGCAGCGGGCCCAACCATGGCCACTATGTCAGCCTTGTTAAGAGCCACAACCACTGGCTGTTTTTTGACGACGAGAATGTGGAGATGGTGGATGAGTCTGCCATCCAGACCTTCTTTGGGTCGGCCCACGAGTACTCCGGCAGCAATGACCATGGTTACATTCTCTTTTACGAGAGCCTTGCATCTGAGAAGGAGTGCTGAAACTAGAGGGTTTTTCTTTTTGTATTGGAGAACCTTATATTATTGTAATTTGTGTTTTCTGGTGCTGTATACTTCTTTTCGTGTTGGATGTCGGTTAACCTGTGCCGACTGGGATGAAAGTATTGTTTTCTTTTGTACAGTTTGGATGATGAATATTGCTCCAGAGTTGAGCTTCGAGAATAAGAGCGAACTTGATCAAATCATTGTTGCGGTTTGTGCTTTCTCGAGTCAGGAACATGTTTTTGTTTGGTTCAAGCGCGTATGTGATTGACATTTGATAACCACTCACTCTATGGAACTGTGTAATTGTTGTCTAGTTGAAACTACATGAAAACCGTAGTAATTTCAACACTTCTCCACTATATCTCGCATCCCCAGGTGTCCATTGATTAAGTTGTACTTGTTGCAACAACTGTGTTTTTCACCATACTCCCAACAATTCTGGAAAACTTGTTCCTTATAAATGCGTTGTTTTATAAGTTCTTTAAAATGAATCCATATAAGTCATCATATCTCTCCCTATAATGTCATAACTAATACACATACCCATTGAGAAGCTAAATGATATTGCGACAGGAAGAGGAAAAAGAAATAAGCAAATGTGTTATAGCATTTTTATAGCGTCTATAGTCATATCATGTGCAGTCATTATGTCCTGCTGCGTCAATGTGATGAAGTCCCAGTGGCGGCATTCGTATTTGTGTGCGGCGGGGACTGCTTTAGACGCGGAGGGGAGTGGCCGTGTTCGATAAGGACGCCCCTACTCGCCAGGTTGTGTGCGGCTGCTCGTGCATCATCGGGCATTGCTCGGCTGCGGCTAGTTGCGGCATGCGTCGTGCGCCGTTGATGAGAATGGAGGTTTGGATGCCCTTGGAAAGGAATAGTCGAGTGCCGAAGCGACTGCACGAGAGCGCGCGAAGGTGCAAGACAGCACGCACATGGCCAGGGAAACGCACAAGCCGCCAGCTGGTCGGCGAAGCTTGGGACACGAGAGGGGTTGGCGTGATTTGAGGTGCAAGCAACCGAGATCCTTCTAGCCTAGATTCTTGAAGATCTTGGGCTGATTTTATTAGATTAATTATTTAGTTAATTATACCAGATTGTTTAGGAGTTATTGAATTTAGGTATTATTAAGATTTGAGTTATTTACTTTCCATAAGACCTTCTCCAACCGTATTGCAAAACGCAAAAATTGCAGTACGGGGAGCTCCAACCGATGCCAAAAACCGATCGCAAATTGCGATCTCAACCTTCTCTCTCTTCAGATTGACGCATATTTGCGTCTGAACGCAAATTTTGCGTTCCATCTTTTTTTTTTTTTTTAACATTTTGGTCCTTTAAGTTTGTTTAATTTATAAATTGATTTTTGTTTTTTTAGTTTTCTTTATTTTTTAAATAGTAAAAAATAAAATAAACAATCTTTTAAATTGAAAATTAAGTTTAAAGAATACATTTTTTTTAATTTCGTGAAAATTATATAATATGATATTTAATATAATTAATATGATATTATTTTATATCTGTTCATAATAGAGTAATTAGAGTATATTTACAAGTTTATTTTATATTTACAGTCTAGATCATAGTTTAGGGCATATATTCACTAAGAAAATTTAGACTGTAAATATATGACCTAAACCATATATGGTCTAGACTATATATGTCCTAAATTATTTTTCAAAATGTGAATACATAATTTTTATAATTACTATTTGAGTAATAAATATTTATATAACATTACATATTCATATATAGCAAATTATGTTAAATAAAAATACATTTTTATTATTTGAGTAATTAACATTTTATATAAGATTAAATATACATATATATTATTTTATTTGAAATAAAAAATGAATAAATAATAATATATTTAATGTAGAGTAAAATGTAGAGATAAGGGCTGGAGATGAATGTTCAACTCTACTCTAGAGTAGAGTAAAGTCCGCGCTAGAGTAAAGATAAGGGCTGGAGATGGCTGATGCGGATGAGGGCCGTCAGCTGAAGAACGCGTACAACCGGGCTCGTCGAGCTAAAATGAAGCTGTAGAAAAATTCTGGACTTTCAGGGGTTAGCGGCGCTAAGGACCTTAGCGCCGCTAAGGCTGAAAAATAGCTGGGACAGAGGTTTCACGCTAAGATGATTAGCGGCCAGTAATGACCCTTAGCGGCGCTAAGGGTCTTAGCGGCGCTAAGGTCTGGGCGGGAGCAGTTTTTTATTTCAGTTTTCTTTTCGTTTCAAGTGTATTTGGGTAGTTAGTAGGGTTATTTGTATGCGTTTTTTAGATATTTTCAGACCATCTTTTGTATTATTATCATATTTCTTAAGAAAAGCTTGTTTCCAAGCAAATCATAGTGTCTAAATCGGGTTCTTTAATTCGGTTTTGATACAAAATTTGATATTCGATACACGATTCGTAACATTGGTGCTTTCACTGAGAGTTACTAATCATGTATCATGGCAACTAATCGAGAGAGGATGGATCATATGGAGGGCAGCATGCGTGCAATGAGCGAAGAAATTCAATCTACGAATCAAACGATGGCAAGACTTGAGAGGATGATGCTCCAAACCGTTGGACGACGAGCTAGGAGGGGTAACCATTCGGAATCATCTTCCGAAGGGTCAGCCGAATCTGAGGAGGATCACGAAAACCGGAACGAATTTCCGGAGGATGAAGATATTCGTTCAAGGGGATCAAATCACCGTGGAAGGCAAAGGGTCGAAAGGCCTAAGTTAACACTCTCGACATTTAATGATACGGATCCTGATTCATGGTTAAATCGTGCTTGTCAATACTTCGAGATTAATGAGATACCCAAGTCGGAAAGAGTGAAATATGCCGCTTATTATCTTGACGGAGAAGCAAATGTGTGGTGGCAAGGGTATACAAAAAAGAGGATAAGCGGATTCGTTGGAAAGACTTCGAAAAAGAGATGATTATTCGCTTTGGTGTGTCAGATTATCACAACTATAATGAAGCCCTATCACATATCAAGCAAACGGGAAGCTTAAGGGAATACCAAAAGGAATTTGAGAGAATTGCAAGTCGAGTTCGCGATTGGCCGGAGGGAGCACTTGTCGGTACATTCATTGGTGGGTTGAAACCCGAATTGGCAGCTGAGGTGAGGTTGGACAAACCAAGAACCATGCGTGCCGCCATGGAGGCCGCTAGGATGCGTGAAGACCACTTGATGGCACTATGGAGGGCCAATCGACCGGAAGTGAGGCGACTGATGACTTTCCCTACTAATGTTCAAAGAATGGGATCCAATACACCAGCCGGTAATAGAAAAGACCTTTCACCGGGGGTTAAGCGTTTGTCTTGGGAAGAGATGCAAAGAAGAAGAGAGAAAGGCTTGTGCTTTAATTGTGACGAGAAATTCACACCCGGTCATCGGTGCAAAGAAAGGCGATCATTTTTCATTGAATGTGTTGAGTCCGAAGAAGATGAAGTAGTGGGGGATGAAGTGAAAAGTGTAATCGATCTTCACGAGGAGGACCCGGAGATATCGGTCCATGCAATGGCGGGAACTCAAGGACCTTAGACGATGAAGATGCCAGCTTGGGTTCGCGATCGACGTGTAATTGTGCTAATCGACAATGGTTCGTCTCATAATTTCATTAATTCATCATTGTCCGATAGGTTAAATTTACAGGTCACAAAAGTTGAGCCATTTGAAGTGAGGGTGGCTAATGGCGAGAGATTGAAATGCTCGGAGTTTTACCGGGGTGTGCCGATAAAAATGCAAGGGGTCACCTTAAAGGCCGACTTATATGCACTACCTTTGGTAGGTCCGGACGTGGTTTTGGGGGTTCAATGGTTGGGAGGATTGGGTCCGGTTACTATGGACTATAGAGTGGGAACAATGGAATTTCGTTGGGGTGATGGCATGGTTAAATTATCAACCGGAGGAAAGGAGGGAACGAAGGAGGTGAGTGCTCAAAGTTTGGAGAAACTATGGAGGCCAGGTAGTCAAATCTTTGCCATTAGAGTCGATAAATTGGAGGGTGTTGATGAGGAACACTTTCAGCAAAAGGAGATTGACGAGTTGCTTCAACAATTCGAAGAAGTGAAAGCTGATCCAAAAAATCTACCACCACGAAGAGAGTTCGATCATCGCATTCCCTTGTTGGATGAAACCAAAGTTGTACATGTACATCCTTATAGGTATGCCCATTTTCAGAAAACCGAGATTGAGAAGCAAGTTCGTGAAATGCTTGAGTTCGGATTAATCCGGCATAGTACGAGTCCTTTTTCTTCACCGGTACTTCTCGCCAAGAAAAAGGATGGGACGATGGAGATTTTGTACGGATTACCGGGCTCTCAATGCGGCTACCATAAAAGATCATTTCTCAATCCCAAGCATTGATGACATGTTGGACGAGTTAGCGGGATCCCGTTATTTTTCCAAATTGGATTTGCGAGCGGGTTACCATCAGATACGGGTGGCAGAAGAGGACATTCACAAGACGGCATTCCGGACTCATCAAGGTCACTATGAATATTTGGTAATGCCTTTCGGTTTATGTAATGCGCCATCAACCTTTCAATTTGCTATGAATTCGATATTTCAAGAGTACTTGCGAAAATTTGTGTTGGTGTTCTTCGATGATATATTGGTGTATTTGAAGAATTGGGATGATCATGTGATGCATTTGAAATTGGTATTGAATATTTTGAAGGAGAACGATTTTCAGATAAAGTCTTCGAAGTGTTCTTTTGGCCAAGAATCGGTGGAGTATTTGGGCCACATCATATCTTTTGAAGGAGTTAAAGTGGATTCCAAGAAAATTGAGGCGATGCTTGATTGGCCTAAACTGAAGAATTTGAAAGAACTTCGGGGGTTTTTGGGGCTGACCGGATATTATCGAAAATTTGTCAAAGACTTTGGATCGATTGCTAAGCCATTGACGGAGATGACGAAAAAAGGAGGGTTCAAATGGTCGGCTAGTAGTGAGGAGGCATTCGAAAAACTCAAGGGGGCTATGTCAACGACCCCGGTTTTAGCTATGCCTAACTTTGAGATGATGTTTGAAGTGCATACGGACGCTAGTGATGTGGGAATTGGAGCCGTTCTTACGCAAGAAGATCGACCCATTGCTTATATGAGTAAAGCCTTGGGGGGTGTACGAGTGGGATGGTCGGTCTACGTGAAAGAGTTGCTGGCTGTGGTAGAAGCGGTCCGGGTTTAGAGGCCTTATATTTTGGGTCGACATTTTCGAATTGTGATGGACCAACAACCTCTAAAGCATTTGTTGGAGCAACGAATAGTGACACCGGAGCAACAAAAATTTGTGTCAAAACTCATGGGGTTCGACTTTGAGAGTTGTTATAGGCGGGGTCGACAAAACGCAGTGGCGGATGCATTATCTCGTCGGACGGACGTGGCAGAACTTCAAGCCATCTCGGGGCCAACATGGGCTATATGGGATCAACTACGAGAGGCAAATGCTCAAGATGCCTTTTGTAATGATGTTCGTAGGAAAATGGAAGCTCAGGAGGAGGAGGTCCAAGATTATGATGTTTATGGCGGCTTGTTACTATACAAAGGTCGGGTGTATGTACCGGACACCGATCACTTGAGACATGAGCTGGTACAATATTTCCATGAAGCCAAGATTGGGGGACACTCGGGAGTGTATCGTACGTGGGCAAGGCTATCCAATACCTTTTATTGGCCAGGGGCAAAGAATGACGTTCGGGAGTTTGTAACAACGTGTGACGTTTGCCAAAGAGTGAAGTCGGATTCCAGAAAACCGGGAGGGCTCTTACAACCTTTACCGATACCCGAAAGAATTTGGGAGGACATAACAATGGACTTCATCGAAGGACTTCCAATGTCCAATGGGTTCAACGGGATCATGGTGGTCGTGGACCGTCTTACCAAGTATGCACATTTCATTCCTATTACTCATCCGTATACGGCTAAATCCATAGCTAAGTTATTTATTGAGTATGTGATGAAGTTGCATGGGATGCCCCGGTCCATTGTATCGGATAGGGATCGAATATTCATGAGTCGTTTTTGGAAGGAGTTTTTCAAAATGCAGGGTACCGAGTTGGCTATGAGCTCAGCATATCATCCTCAAACGGACGGGCAAACTGAGGTAACCAATCGCATTCTTGAACAATATCTCCGATGCTATGTTCATGAATTTCCGAAAAAATGGGAAGAATTTCTACCATGGGCTGAATTTTGATATAATACAACATACCATGCATCAACCAAATTCACCCCTTTCGAGTTGGTTTATGGACGGAAGGCACCCCTACTGGTGAGTTATCCGATGGGAAAATCACCGAATGATGAGGTGGATCGTGAGCTCATGGAACAAGATCTTATGATTCGAGAGCTCAAAGGAAACTTGTACGGGTCAATCAATCGAATGAAGGAGTACTATGATAAAGGAAGAAGAGAGGAACGATTCGAACCGGGTGATTGGGTTTACTTGAAGCTTAGACCTTATCGCCAGCACACAATCTCTCAAAAGACTCTATTCAAGCTGGGAAGTTGTTTCTATGGCCCATACCAAATTGTGGAACGCGTGGGGGAAGTTGCCTATCGACTTGATCTACCGGCCGAAGCTCAAATTCATCCGGTGCTGCATGTTTCTCAACTAAAAAGAAGCTTGGGGAAAAATCAAGGAGTTCAACCGAGGCTACCGACAATGAACTCCGAGGGCACTATGATCATACGTCCAGTACGAGCAGTGGATTATAGGAGGGTAAAAAGAGCTGGCCGCTTCCGTTGGGAAGTCTTGATCGAATGGGACCAACTTCCGGAAGAGGAATCGACTTGGGAAAGTTTACACGATATGCAAATTCAATTTTCGGATTTTGTCCTTGAGGACAAGGACAATCTTGAAGGAGACGGGAATGATGTGGATGAGGGCCGTCAGCTGAAGAACGCGTACAACTGGGCTCGTCGAGCTAAAATGAAACTGCAGAAAAATTCTAGACTTTCAGGGGTTAGCGGCGCTAAGGACCTTAGCGCCGCTAAGGCTGAAAAATAGCTGGGACAGAGGTTTCACGCTAAGATGATTAGCGGCCAGTAATGACCCTTAGCGGCGCTAAGGCCTGGGCAGGAGCAGATTTTTATTTCAGTTTTCTTTTCGTTTCAAGTGTATTTGAGTAGTTAGTAGGGTTATTTGTATGCGTTTTTTAGACATTTTCAGACCATCTTTCGTATTATTATCATATTTCTTAAGAAAAGCTTGTTTCCAAGCAAATCATAGTGTCTAAATCGGGTTCTTTAATTCAGTTTTGATACAAAATTTGATATTCGATACACGATTCGTAACAATGGCCTTAAACATATTAATGTTAACTTTTTCACAATAATAATGTAAAATAATAAAAGAAATTATTTCATATAAATTAGATACTATAATATTTAAAGTAATAAATATTATAGTTATCATTTAATTTTATATATTTCACAATAATAATACAAAATATACATATTATTTATGGTATTTTTATTTAACAAGAAAAAAAAACACTAACATTAAATAACAACAACACTACTAATATAGATTGAAATAATAATAATACGTGATACATTACGATATATAGATAAACATTTAAATAACAAGTGCTGAAATGAAATACAACATCACACAGTACTAAAATAAAAATACATCATAAACCCACAAACTAAAAACAAGCACGATAATTTAGTAATCTGGCAAGTTGGAACCGCTTCCTCCAACATCATTGAAAAATTGGCCAAATGTATTGGTTGAAAATGGATCTGATTGAGCTTGTTGAGCTCTTTTCTCCAGGATTCGTTCTTTTTCAGCTTCAATGTATGCTCGAACTCGAGGATCTGCTATGGAACCGACATCTTGAAACAAAATTCTATTTTCTTCCTTCATTTCTTTTAAAGCATGAGATCTGTCGCGTATTTCCAATTGATGTTTTATTTGGTCATTTGTATTTTTAATCTCTTCAACAAGTCTTATATTTTCTTCCTTCATAGCATTGATGAGCGATGATGAATCATCATTTACCTTTCTTTTTAGTTTGGCTTTCTTCACCCCCATATGTCTTTCAAATGGAGAACCACTAGCAATTTGATCCGAGTCACTTAAATTCAGAGAAAATGAAGAAACACATGGGGATTCTTGTCGGGTAGAGTCGGGAGTTGGATTTTCTAACTCCGAAGATGGATAACGACCAGATTGTTTTTTCTTGCTCCTCGAAGCTCCATCTTGAAATTTTTCAAAGTTTGTAATAATATTCCAAACACTGTCGTATTTCCATCCGGACTTGAATTTGTAATCTTCTTTGAACAACATTTTCGCTCTGAGCATCTACATTTTTTCATAAACAATCAAACATAGCTAATATAAATAATAAATTTAATAAGAAAATATATAATCAAACAATTTTTTTGTATGTTGGCATACGGTGTTCCAGCAGATGCTACAGACGAGTATGTCAAAATTGATGAGTCTACTGCAATTGAAAGTATGAAAAACTTCTGTCGAGCTTCAATTGAGGTATTTGGCGAGCGATACCTGCGGACACCCACATCTAATGATATTTCCAGGCTTCTATATATTGGTCAACAACGTGGTTTTCCAGGAATGTTGGGGAGTTTAGATTGCATGCATTGAAAGTGGAAAAATTGTCCTACAGCGTGGGCTGGCCAATATGCTGGTCGTAGTGGAAAGCCTACAATCATTATTGAAGCTGTAGCAGATTATGATCTATGGATATGGCATGCTTATTTTGGTTTGTCGGGCTCCAACAACGATATCAACATTCTAGAATCATCTCATCTTTCCTCGGATCTAACCCAAGGTATTGCTCCTCCAGCTTATTATATAATTCAAGGAAAAGAATACAACATGGGTTATTATTTAGCTGATAACATATATCCAAAATGGTCTACCATTGTGCAAACAATTCATGAGCCACGTGGTCAAAAAAAAAAAAATATTTTGCAATGAAACAAGAAGCATGCAGAAAAGACGTTGAACGTGCATTCAGAGTTCTTCAATCACGTTTTGGGATTGTAGCAGGACCAGTACGTTACTGGCGAAAAGAAGTGCTACATGATATCATGACCACATGTATAATTTTGCATAAGATGATTGTCGAGGATGAACGTGACCTAAGTGCACCAATCGAAACTGAAATGGAAGTGCCGCCGCCGGAGGTTGAACTGACATTAGATGAAAGCACTCGATTTGAAGAATTCATATCTTGGTACAAAAAAATTAAAAATAAAGATGATCACATTGCACTTCGAAATGCACTAATTGATCATCTGTGGGAGGAATTCACCGATTCTGAGACTTGAAAGACTATCTATTTTTACTTGATTGTTGGAATTTTTAATTTCTCATCTTGTGTGTTGTAATTTTTAATTTTATTTAGTGTGTTGTAATTTTTAATTTCTCATCTTGTCCGTTGTAGTTTTTTAATTTTATCTTGTGTGTTGTAATTTTTAATTTATAATGTTGTGCGTTGTAATTTTTAATATTATATTGTGTGTTGTAATTTTTAAATTTTATTATTAATGACTATTTATTTCTCTGATTTTATTACATAAAGTCCAAATTGAATTGAAAATAAAAGTATGGTTTAATTTGTAAAGTTGTAAAATATGTGGGTAGTATTGAAAAATTGTAAAAGTTGATGTAAAAGAGAATATTCCGATAATATTCTTTTGGGTTGGAAAATAGATTTTTTGGTTGGAGATGAATTAATGCAAAATGGGATGTGTACTGCAAAATATGTTTGAGTTTGGTGTATTCGGTTGGAGATGCTCTAAGTTAGAAAATTGATTCCTATTAGAATTAGTCTTGCTTTTATTTAAATAGTTATAAGTTAGGAAATTGATCCCTATTAGGATTAGTCTTGCTTTTATTTAAATAGTTATCATTGTCATCCAATTTTATCATGAATGAAGAATTAAGAAAAGTTCTTTAGAGCACAACCCTCATGTGTTAGAACTAGACCGTTAGTGTGGATAAAATCCACAAATTGTGTAGAAGGAATAGTTCGCCCTTCTACGCAATCTATAGTGAAGAAGAAATGCTATTAGCGCGCCCTTCGACACAGGATATCGAGATACACGATCTTTATCATTGGTGTTTTCATTGCGAGTGATCAATAGTGTATCTTTTTTATCTTTTTCGTTTTACTTTCTTTTATTTTTTCTTTTTTTTTTTTATTTTTTTGATTTTTTGAAAGTTTGAGTAGAGAGTAAAAAAATTATTGATTTGATTTTAGCGTATTAAGACGAACCACTAGAGAAATAAAACGTTTCTCTTTGATTTTCTTTGGGAGAACCGTGAGTTGAATCAAAAAAAA
>CACSLK010027831.1:13587091-13600662 GCA_902706635.1 Striga hermonthica
AAAAAAAAAAAAAACAATCTTCAATTTTTTATTTTTATTTTTATTTTTAGAACACCCAGAATGGTGGGGGTTAAGGGCAGATCCCTAACCTGTATATAAAAATACCCGACATGGACTGAATAGTCACATGTCTACAAGTTCAAAGTCCAAGATACAACAATCCAACAAACGAAAAAACAGTCAAGAAAAAAGAGATAACAAAGCAAATGACACAAAAATATCAGATACTGGTCCGAGAAAAGTCCAGCCGAAAAGCCATCACAACGAGTGAGCATAAGCACCAAAAAATGGGGGTGACTACACAAATCTGAACGATAGGTAGCCCATCTGGTCCATCTGTATAAGGGTATGAAGGTGGAGAGGAACGATGAAAAATACGCCTCTCGGGTGGAGGTCCCGATGCAAGTAAGGAAGTTAGCAGGTCGGCTTCCTTTGCGGAATATGTGCCAGATCCGATAGTGAATTGACCGAAGTGTGGCTCTAATTAGCATGAGTGGATGTTGAATTTGCCATGCTCCATGATGGCCAGAGGACAAGACAGTGTCCAACTCGGTACAAATATGAGAGGATATTGAGGCAGCAATCTGAAAACCAATCTAAAGCGCCTGAACCTCCGCTTCATAACTCGAGGAGGCTCGAAGAGGGTATGGAAAGAGGTAATAAAATTATTGTAATCAAATAACATTAACTAAAATTTAGTAGATGACTTACATAGTCATTATTGGCACGCGTAGGGACCTCGTTATCGTCTGGCAGATTCTCGCCCAAGACAGGAGGAGGGGAAACCTGACCGTACCACTACAAGTACTCCGCAATCATCTCGCCTCGATTACGAGTGGTGACCGTCAACATACTGGTGTTGACGGTCTTCGACATCGGGAACTGGTTCCAGCAAACTACTGCAACGGCATCAGAATGCTCAACCTTGTAGAGCCTCGAATCAGAAGCACGTACTACATTGATTGGCGGGACCATAGGGGGGAGAGACAGTCTAGACAAACCCCAACTAACACAGAAACAGAAGAGGCAAGTACGGCGCGACAATATCGCGGTACCGAATCAATCTGCAATAAGGAGTCCTCGGCTCTATCGAATCTGGCTGGAGTTGTCGTATGGCAACCATTGAACATGTTCACAATTGCATAAAAGCATTTATAAAAATAATTATATTATTTTAAATAACGGGTAACTAAATTTAAATAAAATAACTTAACGTACATCGGAGGCAGTGAGTCTGTCAAGGCGCCGACGAACAGATGTGAGACGATCTTCTGACCTTTGCGTTATCGCTACGCTCCACGAACGAGATTGTGCGACATAGTCAGGACCGATGGGTAGACTCCCCTGGGGTCGGATATCGAGGAAATACTCATATATCAAGGACTGCAGAAGAGTCAAGCAGCCAAATAGTCCATTTGCGTCCCCTTTACTGGCAATACCTAACTATCGAAACAGGTATGCCATCGTAACCAATCCCCATGAGTAAGTCTCAATTGTATCCAAACCATCGAGCACCTCGTGCAGGAGTTTGGGACTCATTCTATGTGGCGCCCTGTTCGATTTATAGAATTTCTTGGATTATTCTTTTATTTGGTTTTATTTATATGATTTATATTTTATTATATTGGTCGTGATGTCGTCAATATTTGGTACTTAATTAAATATTTAAGTACTTGTTCATTTTATTTTAAATCGTTTGTCGCTCGGCGATTTTGATTATATCGCGTAACAATATTCTCGGTCTATTTTCGATATCTTTATTCGAGCATGCAAACCGGGCTCGGAGAGATTATTTCCCATCCTTTAAATTCTTTAGACTATCTTTATCCACAATTCAACCTAACAATTAAAAATTATTTCTCTCTCCTCCACCTACACAACTCAATCTTACAACTCAATTTATCTTTATCCCTAACTCAACCCAACTCAACCTAAATATTTATTTTATTTTAATATATTTAAAAAATTTAATTTTATTTGAAAATCTATCAAGTGTGGTCTTAATTTGTAAGAATTAAAAAATATAAATTTCAGTATATTTTGTTTTTTGTGTTTACTAAAAAATTACATTTACCCATTAAAAATTAGACAAATATCCCATATTTATTAGAAGGAAGGTCGCGACCCAAGGTCACATTGTGACCTGGGTCACTGAAAGTTACGCCCTTTTTTTTCTTTTTTTTTTTGTTTTTAATGTCGTGACCCAATTGATGGGGTCACGTATAAACATGGTCTAATATTTTGCCGTAATAAGTTTGGTAATCCGACCTAAGAACCCGGTCCAAGTACGCTTATTACCCGCCCCAATAATTATATTCAGTTGGTCTCTTTTGAAATTCAATCTTCGTCTATTTAGAGATACTTTGGATCAGATTTGTCCAACCCTTTGATGCCGTGTAAGAGCATCTCCAATGGTCTTTGGATTGTCCTATCTTGTTGCCACATGGCACAAAAAATTCTATGTGGCCTAAAAAAATTCTAGAAGTCTTTCTAGATGTAGAAGTACTTCTAGACAACTTATATTATATATATTATATTACATATTCAATTTTCTTAATTTTTTTCAACCAATTATAAATTTACACATGTCATACTAAACCCTCTTAAACATAATCCATTAGAAACACAATTTTTTAATCTCCTTTCTCCATGCTATGCAACTCAAAATGGACAACTGACCATTGGAGATGCTCTAAAACCCCTCCTAAATCCCTTGTTTTGTGCCAAGAGATCCCCTCAATATGGTAAGTCAAATTTCTCCTTTTTATTTCCCTCATAAACCACGGTCTCTCCCTTAATCATCATTTCCTCACTTCTCTTGTTACGACCAGAAAAACCAAGGAAAAACCCTACCCATATCCATCGTTCACCATCAGCCCCCCTCCATCACCCTCCTATCGGACACCGAGCACCGTCGGCGTCCTTTTCTCCCACGCGCACGCACACCCGACGACCGTCTTTCGAGCAGAGACGCCCCGTTCGAGACCGTCCACGACCACCCGGCCTCAAGTAGGTCCTGACCAGCAAGATCCCATTCGCGATCCTCGGCCACCGGAGACAATCGAGACCAGCTCGGGACGCGCAACGCCATCCCCGTGCCCACATGCACGTCTTTGCCTCGTTCGTCCTCCCTATGTGCTCTATGTGTGTTTTCCTTTGGTGAATGGTAATGGGAGACTAACCCTTGCTATTCTAAAGTTAGATGATGTGTATTTGCTGTCCTTGGTGATTTTATGTGTTTTGATGCTTTTATACGAGTGAATTATGTGTTAATCGTGGAGATCCTTTCGATTTAATAATGGAATCGAAGGATCCGTTTGATTTTCGTGGAGATCCTAGAGAATGTGTAACTTTTGTCTGTCCTTGGTCTAATGGTGAAGATCTTGGACGATTTGGATGTGTTTCGATCGAGTTATGAATTTTAAAAATCGAGCATGCTGCTGAATCTTTGAAAAATCATGAAAATCGAGTTCTGATGCTTTTAATGTGCATTTTTGATATGTTGGTCCTCTGATGTTGTTGTTTAAGTGGTAAACATCTTAGGTCCAGATTAGATGTTTAACTAGGTCAAATGTTGATTTTGAGTTCTAGCCTGAATCTTGTAAAATTCATATAAAATCGAGTTTTTGAAGTTTTGGTTTGAAATTTTCGAAATTGTATTATTTTACTTTGATGTGTGTTGTGTCAAAATTTCATGTTAAAACTCGATATATAACTATGCGAACTCGTAACTGGATTTTATAGCTGATTTTACAAATAATGCTTAAATAAGTTCTGGTGAAGCTTAAGGGTCTATCTTTTGTTTTTTTTTCCTGAAACGATATAGGTATTATATAAATCAAAAGCGCACAACTGTGAGAATAAATGTACAAAGCTCCCAACGGGAGAATAAAATGAAAGGACAGGACATAAGCCTACCTAGAATCCCGTTGGCAATGCCAATATAAAAACCAACAAAACAACACAAAAAACTACAAGAAAAGGCCCAACAGGGTAATACCGGGTGTCGGCTCCCAACAGGAGAATAAAGGTGATACTAGGGTAACAGAGGCTAACAGCCCAGACCAAAAACACAACAGAATCAAACTAACAAAGACAACAGAAAAAGCACAGAAACAAACAAAAAACACAAACTAAACTAAGCAAGCCCTTCCTGAGCAGCAACACCAAACCAACCAGCGGAAACAAGTCAACCACGGATCCGAAGCCATGAGTACTGACCCCGAAACTACCTAAAACCCCTCGGATGCCTAACGGAGACGAAACCCCAACCCCGGAATCATAACAAGCCAACCTGCACCCAGCCACAACATCCAATTGTACCAAACGGCCAAAAGAATGCCCTGACCGCAGCCCCAGCCCGAAATCGCCGGCAAGGTACCAAAACGACCACCAACCTACCACGTCAACACCCCGACCAGCATCACCAGAAGAAGAATCATCGCGACGGCCCCTATTGACATGGAAAACGAGGACAAGGATGAAAGGCCGAGAGTATCAACACCGCCCATGTCGCCATGCGAACAAGTCACCGTGCAAATGAGCAGAGTCCCGCCCTAAGAACCGCACAACGGCTCCACCACCACACAACAGAGGAACTCTCCATATGAATTCACGGACCGACGCCGGACAGACGGGATCTTGCCACAACAGACGATGTCCCTCGACTTGGAATCGGGTGACGGAGCAGAGAAAAAAGGGCGAGAACCAAGCAATTGGGGGCCAACAACCGCCGGCTAAGCCTGAAGGCCGCCGAGGAAGGCGGACGACTTTCAATTTGAAAGAGACCCGACGAGAATTAGGAGGGTTTACTGTTTCAATTTGGAAGAGACGACTTTGTTGTGTTGCTTCTACTAATTGTCTATATTTTGTGGAAATGTGTATTTTTGTGTCTTCTTTTATGTGTAAAAATTTGGGGTAAAAGCCTTAACCAAACTCCCAAAACCTCGGTAAGTAAAATTTATAGCCAGTCTGCCGGCAGCCTTGCCCAGCGCGCCATCGCCCCAGCGCCCGCCAGTGCCCAGGCCCGTGCCAGCACACCCTGGCAGCACCCAACTGAACCTCATTTTGACTTATTCTCGACCCGTTTGACTTCCCTTTGACCCGTTATCTTGTTTTTCATGTCGAGTATGTCTTAATATTTTACTTGGTTTTTTGAGTCTAGTAGTCTACACCAAAGGTTCCAAACTCTGCTAAAGGACCCACGAATCACTTAGTCGAAAATGTTCGGTTAAGTGAATGTGTTGTATATAGCTTTAAGTGTCGGAATAGTTGTTGATAGGACTATTCTTGATGAATGTAGGTGTTTGATGAGTCGTGCTCTTATCCTACCAGCTTTTGTGTGCTATTTTCTGCTTCGTAATCCAGGTGGGTTGTATTTTAAGAATTGTTATGTTGTGATTAATTGATGTTATATGTATGGTATGATCAATATATGCATGTGAACCATGTAGCCTTCGATATGAGCTGTACCGGCCGTCGAAAGATTATCCCCGTAGCTATAGAATGGACCCATTAGGGTAATCTCCTCTTAAGACCACGACAGAGATACCCCTACTATTTGGGCATCATTGTAAGACCAAGGTAAGGGCCTTGGCATTTGAATCGTGTACCAACAGTAGTCTATTGATATAGGTGTGCACATGAGACTATTTATGACTTTGAATAGGAGATGGGATAGTTGATTGATTCGTATACATGCTGCGACCGTACCAGTCCTATATTATTTGTTATTTATGTGCATAGTGGTGAGCAAGTTGATATTTGTGTTCACCCCCATGTCNNNNCCCCCCCCGATGTAGGTTAATTAGGTTGCGGGCACGACGAGGCGAGACAAGTGGTGGTCGGTCTAGATGACTAGACGATTGATTTTGTTGCTTCCACTTATTTGAGTTTTATTTATGACTTTGGGAATTTAGAAACTCTTGATAATTTGATGTTCTGAAACATTGTTGGGGAGATGCCCCTTTTTGACATTGTGATGTCTTACCTTGGAAATTTGAAGTTTTGGGTGATTGATGACTTTGGATAGAACCCTCGATAGGGTGTTGATTTATGTTATGTTGTCATTGTTATGACTTAATTTATGTAAATGATTTGGGAATAAATGAGTGGCGCCACAAACGTTTGAAATGAAGTTTTGCAAATTATATTGATTTTTCTGAAAGGTCATGGATTTTTGTTTAATCAAAGTGGGGCGTTACACCCCACTACCACTCTTGTCAACGAACAAGGTGGTAGACAACAACATCGACATCCAGACAGCAGCCTCATGCAAAGCCAATCGGCCTTTCCCCCTGAATGTGTCCACAACGGAGGCTTCGGTCACCGAACCACGCTGCCAGAACAACTCAATTAAGTCAGTCTTCATGTGCGAAAGTATCTCCATACAATACGCTTGACATGCGTCTGTATCCGGGTCCTCATCGACCATGGCTCCCGGATGTCATGCAACATGATGCTCATTTCACCAAAAGACATGTGAAACGTGTTAGTATCCGACAGCCATCGCTCCACAAATGCAGAAAGCAGTAGAGTGTCCAAGTATCTACGCATGGAGTGTACCAAATGTGACAGACCGGTCTTTCTGATCAGATCTTGTGCATCGGAAGACATATCACCACGCCAATTCTTCAGATTGTCCAGCACTTGTTTGTCCCATTTTTGTGGTCATTTTCTTCAGTATTTTGTGTATCGTTTCCCCCGTTTTTAGGTATTTTCTTAGGATTTTCCGGTCCTTCTAGTCGTTTATCGTGTTTTAGTATTATTTTGGTGTGTTTAGTATTTTCTGTGTTTTCTTTCCTATTTTTCTTGTCTTTTGTGTTTGTTCGGTTATGATGGTTTTCAGGTTTCAGATGATGATAGCGGCATTCGGTTCCAGTTCCTAAGAGTTCCACACTGGTTCATACGACTTAAGCACACTGAGATTGAGTTAATAGCTCGGGCAGTACCCAAGAAATGCTAGACCAGAGCTCACGAGTCCAAAACATCGGAATTTTGGAAGCTGCCTAGGCCATAGCGCCGCTAAGGCCAATCCAGCTAGCGGCGCTGCACAACATAGCGACCCCCAACAGCTCGGCCTTCTGCACCCATAGCGAAGCTAACCCCTTAGCGCCGCTACCCCTATTTCGTAATAGTTGCGGTTTTTTTGGATTTTCGAATTGGAAGTTATTAGTTCGAACCTAGGGCATATTTTTCATTATTCTAGACTTGTTTATTTTCGTTTTTATTCATTCATAAAACATATTTTCACTTTGGTTTTGCTTAGATTTGATTTTGGATAGTGAAAAATTTCTTTTATCTTCCGGATTTGGATTGCTATCGGGATTTAACATTGAATTCGCATTAATCGTAAGCTTTTCTTTTCATTTTCACTGATGAATGTTATGGCTTTGTTTGATGAGAATATGGATGTTGAGTTTATGATGAGTAGCTAAATTCGTTAACTAGGATTAGGGGATAATTGTTCCGGTTCAATTTTGTTTGTGTGAATGTTGATTGCTCAATCTATACGAGTTATGTTAAACCTAGGTTTGGATGATTGATCACTATCTTAATGCACTTAATTGATTTTAGAACCGAAAGGGGAGAAATCGATCGATCTCGACTCGTTTAGAATAAACTTGTTCGGAAATATATTGTCTATGTGCTAAATAATTCGATAATAGTTTGTTTATGTTTATTCTCGTGTTTCGTGAGTTATTGAGAATAAATCTCTAGATGAATTAGTTCTTAAATCCGTTAGCTGAGTAGTTGATTGCCCGTTAAATATATTTAGAACTAGAAACAATTGTCCCCGACACCCTAGTCCCTTTATTACTATTTGAAATTGTGTTTTGAGCTGTGAGTTTGGAATAGCTTGCCTTATTTTCATAATTCATAGTTGATAAATCAAACAAAAAATCTTGAATTAGAATGTTTAGGATTTCCTTTTCTCTTTTCTTGTGATTGAATATTCGTATGAATAATCCGACTAACCTTCCTTGCGATATGACCCGGTGTTCAAATATTTCGATTTAACTCCGGTAAAAATACTAACAACAACACTCACTGGCTGTTCTGGCATTTCAGTACGCCTTTAGGCTCTCCAGTCCACATTCAGGAGGCTACATGCCCTAAAAAGCTAGGGATGACACTCCCATCAATGGGCACATCGGGCACTGGACCTCTAACGATCCAGGTTGCCTCATGTTCAGTCCTAGATTATTTTCTAGTACCTGCATTATAGTAGAACATATATATATATATATATATATATATATATATATATGACATAATGTCACAAACAGTACCGACAATTTATTATTAAGTCAAAATATTTAATGTTAAACAACAACAAATACGTAAATTATAAACATAAGGATCCAGTGCCAGCAAAACGCCACCCAAATTGTCGTGGAGGAGCAGGCCGTGCAGGACCCGTAGGTCATGCGGGTCGTGCAAGAGGCTGTGGTGGGGAGAGAGAAGAAGGAATAACGTCGTGATCATATGAAGAGTCGTACTCGTCAGACTCATATGAAGGCTGATCCCTCTTGGGTACCGATTCATGAAGATAATATCCCTACTAACCGTATGGTACTGATGTGGAGGGTATCGAACTGCCTGCCAGGCCAACAAAATAATATCCTTGCTGATCGTGCGGAACTGGTCCGAGGAGTCTCGAGCTGCCTGGCTGGCCAGCCTGATGATCAAACAAATATCCCTGCTGACCAACTGGTACTGGTGCGGGGAGTCTCGAGCTGCCTACCTGGCCAGTCTGCCCAGTCTGTATCCTCCGAGCCTTTTCGATCGCCGCCTGCCGTTCCCGACGAACGGACGCATCTACATTCCGACTTCTAGTGTGTCGGGGTCTAGAACCTTCATAATACTCATTGACCACGTCTTTGTCCCTGGCAGATTGTCCAGGTCAACGAAGACCCTAAATTAACAGTTTAAAGTAATAATTAGTATTTTTTTTAAAAAAAAATTAAATATATATATATATATATATATGTTACTTTCAAAATAGTTATAATAAGTTATATATATTTTTTAATATATCATTTGTTACACACACACACACACTTTTTTTAATATATTGTTTTGTTACACACACACACACACACACTCACACACACACACACACACACACATATATATATATATATATACATATGTCTTTTATAAATTATATATTTATATTTTTTCAATATATTGCTTTCAAAATAGTTATATAAATTTTTTAATACAACTAATTATTAATATATATTTTAATATATCTTTTAATTAAATTTCTAAATCAAATTTTAAATTAATGATAAGAAATAATTAAATGAATTATAATAATATTTGAAATTAATTATAATAATTAGTATTAATTCAAATTTAATAATTATTGTAATAACTATTATAATAGTAATTAATTGATTTTATAATATTTAGTTTTTATTATTTTTTTGATAATTTATAATTTTTTTATCAAATTAATTAATTAATATAATTTTTTTATTTATATAATATTTTTTTGTTTTCAATTATAATAATTATAAATTATAATTATTATTACAATAAATAAAAAAAATTGTCTCGCCGGCCGTTTTTGGTCCGTCCGGCCCCAGAAAACAAGCATTAGCGGCGGCGTTCGGCCGATAGATGTCGGACACCTTCGGTGGGCGACCGGTCGCCCTTTGGGCCGTCCCCAGTCACGGATCGGACGACCCAACCGCATCCGGTAGTCCCGATCAGAATAAATTATTTAAAAGAAAAAAAATATCCTGCTACTGAAGAATGCTTTACCGAGATTGTAGGATTTTTTCGATATTTTTTGGGGATATTTTTGGGATGAGGGGCACCTACGGTGCATTTTTAAACAGCACTTACGGTGCCCCCTCCCTCACCCTTGGATCATGTTACTTAACATGATCCAAGGGTGAGGGAGGGGGCACCGTAAGTGCGGTCACCGCAGGCGCCCCTCACCCATATTTTTGAAGCTCAAATGACTCATTGAAATCGAGAATTAGAGAGACAGAGAGAAGTAAGAGGAAAATAGATTAAGGGCAAATTTGTAAAAAGAGATTGGTACCTAGTAATAGAGGGCGCTGAATAGCCAATTTACTTTATTTTATATACAAAGTTACAAGCAGATAATTTATTTTAAAAAAAAAAAAATTATGGCATCGGCGGCCCTACCCGGCCCATTTGACCCACAACTGCCACGAAGTGGTATCAATCAATCATTAGCCACGCGTAAACAGAAAACGTCGACCTCATGTTGGCTTCCCTACACCCGCTCACAGTGTCCACCTTTCCAGTAAGCTTGGAGCAAAAGAAAAGTAACCTCTCATATTGGGCAAACGTTCGTGAAATACGGAAGGTCATTTATGTCCGTCAATCCAACCGCGAGCACATAGACCAACCAGTAATACATCGACACGTCATCTAAGGAACCTTTACTAACCTTCTACAAGTTTCTGGTCCAGGAGAACCACCAACACTCAATCACTCCTTCTCCAGTATATTTTGAAGCAGGCCTATTGAACTCCTCTGTTTTCAGTATTTTGTGTTACCACAGCGACGAAAATGAACCCCTTGCTGGCAAGATCAGTGATGAAGCGTGTGGTAGCCGGCGGTAGCTGCCGCCGCCACTTCTCGTCATCCTCGGCGGCGGTGATCCGCGCGCCGACGCCTTTTGGCGCGTTGACTGGGGTGCATCCGCGGGGGTCACGCATGGTTCTGATCGGGTGGAGGCGGATGATGAGCACCGAGGCGGAGCGTTCTTCTACCTCGGCGGTGGTGGAGAAGGAAGACAAGAGCAACGTCGCGGTGCCGGAGAAAGGCGGCTTGGTGGTGTCGAGCTACTGGGGAATTTCAAAGCCTAAAATCACCAGAGAGGACGGCACAGATTGGCCTTGGAACTGTTTCATGGTGATGTGTTCTTATATCCCTGTTACCATATATTGTTTTCAGAAATGTGTGTTTGGCTTTGGTGATATTTGATTTGTGTCGAGGAACGAAAATATACTGCTGATATAGAACAGTCCGACGGTTGCTTTCAAAGTAGATTTGATTGAACTTGTTAGCTGCTATTATCTCAACTTAGATTTATGCTCTGAGTCGAACCTGGAGTTTTTCCGTGCGTTGATCTAATTTTTTCGGAGTAGCACGTAGTCTGATTCATATGTCTAATGAGTACAAACTGTGTCTGGACTTTGATTGCCAAATTATTTTGCCGTCTTGTCTCTCAATTAGCTGTGTTAGCTATGAAATTGTCTAGTTTAGGGTTGACTCATACAAGGGCATGGGTTTATTGGTTTATTTTTATTTTAAATTTTTAATTTTCGAAAATATAGAATGTAAAATACATGAAATTGTTGGCAAGAACATTGTCACTTTTGGCATTTGGAAAGTTGGATACTCTCTTTCTTTTTCCTTCCTTTTCTTCCCATGATCAACTTGTCAGGATCTGGGCATCCTTACTAGGCCTATTTCAAATTTACATTCATAATATTAGAAACATTACTTCCTATTTAAAAGAATGTGTCACCATAATATAATTTATCTATACAGATATACCATTTCATCAATTCAACATTAATGTGTCAACCTTGTGAAGAAACGAAATTCAGAGACCGTTACTAATATTATTGTACAATATTTTGAAATTTGACTGCGTATGGTATTGGAAGAACATCTAGGATTAGGCTCAGATAAGGATTTGAGTCATTTTATGATATTACTTAATTTGTCTGAAACCTTCTGCAAAGGCAATTCCGAGATCGAGATTTTATCAAATTTTAGGTTTAAATCAGTAGCCCTATGCTATAAGAACGCTCAATTTGAATACATTTAATCAATATGCTTTAACCATATTTTACATGCAGCAGCATGAATAGCTAAGGATGACTGTGATATCTTAATAGTGGATATGGTTCTGAAACTAGGAACTAAAATTGTTTACTATATCAAATCCTCACATATTGGGTTGGATTCCAGTAAGTCAAACTTCACATCAACTTGCTATTGTACCTGTTATGAATTGATCAGAGTAGCTTCTACAGGTTTGATATTGGTTCAAAATGTCAATACAGTTGCCAGAAAACAACTTAAATATAGTAAAATAACAATATAAGAATACTCGTGTGGCGACCTAATCTAGTAGCGATCTTTTGTTTTCTATTTTACAGCCATGGGAAACATACCGGGCAGACATGTCAATTGATCTGAACAAGCACCATGTTCCAAAGACATTAATTGACAAAGTGGCATATCGGACTGTGAAACTGCTTAGAATTCCGACCGATCTGTTTTTTCGGGTATGTTATGATTCTCATCTCCACCTTTAGCTTGTTTCTAATGTGCCAGGAGATTTCGCTCTAATGCAATATCTCTTGGAATATGTGTACTGTACTTAGTAGTATCTGGCTTTGAATTTTCATTATTAGCTTGATTATCTGAGTAGCATACATCTACATCTTGTTTATTTTCTCTGATAAAATACCGTAGAACTTACAAATTCTTTAAGATTTTGTTCTTGTACACTATAAGCTGCTGCATTATCATTTGTCATCAGAGATTATGAATTATGGTGGTGTTTGGAAACGTACCTTGTCACCTAGTCGTCACTTGTCAGGAACCACTTACACTTACATTTGAGTTTGTTGTGCCCTCGTTCCATATATATATTCAAAAAATGAATGTTGTAGTTCTGCTAAAGCTAACATCACAAATAATGTAACTTACATTCAAAATTCAGCTGGTGGTGCATAATGGCGAGATTATTACATTCAGTTTTTTATCATAAATGTTCCAAATCAAACTTTGATTGCTAGCTTTCAAAAAAAAAAAAAAGCTTTCATTGTCTCTGCTGCATGTTGGTGATGGAAAGAACATACTCTCCTTGGCTCAAATGTGAAACATCCTATCTTCATCTTTCTCAATCTGTCTAACTGATAATTATAGTAGTTCTTTCTTAATAAATGGAAAATAAGCACTGCAAATTCGTCCAATCAATCAACTTTGGAACTATTCATCTTTTTTTTTGGGTGGTTGGTTTTCTTGGAAAATGCAAATATATGTGCGTGTGCCACAGAGGCGTTACGGGTGCCGTGCAATGATGCTGGAGACGGTGGCAGCAGTTCCGGGAATGGTGGGGGGGATGCTGCTGCACCTCCGGTCCCTGCGCAAGTTCCAGCAGAGTGGGGGCTGGATAAAGGCGCTGCTGGAGGAGGCTGAGAATGAGCGGATGCACCTGATGACTATGGTTGAGCTTGTTCAGCCCAGATGGTATGAAAGGCTGCTCGTCCTCACCGTGCAGGGAGTCTTCTTCAATGCCTTCTTTGTGCTCTACCTCATGTCCCCCAAGCTGGCCCACAGGGTTGTTGGCTATCTGGAGGAGGAGGCCATACACTCTTACACGGAGTACCTCAAGTACATTGACAGTGGTGCCATCGAGAATGTTCCAGCCCCTGCTATTGCCATCGACTACTGGAGGCTGCCTAAGGATGCAAAGCTCAAGGATGTGATTGAGGTTATCCGTGCAGATGAGGCGCACCACCGTGATGTCAACCATTTTGCTTCAGTGAGTTTTTTTTTTT
>CACSLK010027831.1:13615264-13625670 GCA_902706635.1 Striga hermonthica
ACCTGATTGGCTGCGTCGGCCCTTAGCAGGTGGCCCCTTGGACCTCGGTAAGACCCGCGACGGCGCTCATCATCCCTCTGACGGCCAGGTCACCGGCATCCACCACCTACGGTCGGTGCAATTTGGCTCTCTCCCGGCGCAATCCCTCCCCTCCCCGCCTGTTCCCTCTAACCCCATGGCGGCAGAAACCCCTCAGCTCACAGAAACCCTCCCCTCAGCTCAACATTTGGGCCAATTTATTGGGCCGATACAAACTAATGCCAAACCCACTCTTAATGGGCCGCTACCTAGGTTTCCTAACAACCCTCAGCCCACAGACCCCCTCCCCCCCCTACACAAGACTTGCCCTCAGCTCAAAATTTGGGCCATCTTAATGGGTCGCTACCATCTTTTCATAATGCTAAGCCCACTCTTCACCAACCAACAGACCCTCCATTATCTCACACCAACCCATATCCCCAGTCAGGCCCCATTGCTATTCCCTCGACCCAGCTCACGGAGGAACCATCCCCAACCCATGCGACATCGATCGACGACCTCCCCTCCGGCGCCGGCGGCGGGACCGGGCATTTTCAAACAAACGGAATGGCCCTCTCCACCGCGTTGACTGCTCCTCCGCCGGGCATCTCCACAAATGACCGGGCTTCCTCCTATGCCGAACCGGGGCGCACCACCTCGGCCAACATCGGAAAAGACTCCACTCCACCTCTTACGGACGGAATACTAGGCAACGGCCCATACTCGACGCTTGTATCTCCGCCGGAGAGAGATCATAGCGATCGGCCCCCATGGGAAAGCGCGGCCCGAGAGCCGAACTTGTCCATTCCTCCTCCACAACCGGCGAACCAAGGCCCCCGCCCAACCGGAGCACGGTCTTCCCGAGATGCGGTCTCTGGCACATCTACCGCCAGACCGGGCCACCATAGACTGATGTTGGAGTCTTTTCGGGACAAACAGAGCGGGACCGTTACTCGCTCCGAGGAGGGCAGGTTCAAGGTAAGTTTCCCTGAGCCCACTATTAATTCCCTAGCTGGGTCGTATGATAATGCACTTATCTTGAAGTTTTCCTTCACTTTCCCTTCCCTCCGGGATTTATCTGTCGATCTGGACAAATTAGGGTTTAAGGGTAGAGTGATCCTTAAGTTTCTTAACTATAATCATTCTTTACTCTTTTTTGAGCTGAGAGAGGACTACAACTTGATTTGGATTAAGACACATTTTAATATCTTTGGTTGCTCTGGTCGGGTGTTTAAATACACACCGGATTTCTTATTTGTTGAGGAATCTCCCATAGTCTCGGTGTGGTGCTGCTTTCTGGGACTTTTACCACACCTTTTCGACCCTTCTACCCTCTTTTCGATTGCCAGTTGCATTGGCAACCCCATTGAGACTGATGCCGCTACGGCTAACTGCTCGAGGTTATCTGTCGCACGGGTGTGCATTGAGATTGACCTTAGGGACGAGCTCATCAAGGAGATTGAGCTTGACCAAGCGGGCAAAACCACTATTCAGAAAGTGGTCTACGAGAGAGTTCTACCGTTCTGCTCCCTATGCAGTCATGTAGGACATGGGGCTGCAGAATGCTATACTAAGGGCAACAAGTCTCAACCTGCAATGCCCCCTCGTCGACGGGTAGCGAGGCAGGGTCCTACTACTGCCCTGATGAGCCCTAAGGAGAAGGGCAAGGCCCCGACCCATGGCCCCGACCCTAAGTGGCAAAAGGGCAAGGGAAAGGTCACCTCTGAGGGCACTCTGCCCAAGGAGGTTAACCTCGATAGGCCTAAGGCCAAAGCTACAGGCCTTTTCCTCCACCTATCCCTCCAGTCAGCTCCCATAGCTACCCATTCCCGCTTTTCTGTGCTTGATTCGGAGTTGGAGGAGGAGTTTCACATTTCTTCCGACCATCTGGGAGTGTCGACCAGCTCTCCTTTTGATGATGATGATCTATTAGCGGATGAGATAGAGTCCTCCGTCATTCCATTGTGTATCGAGCCCCCCCTTTCCTCTTCAGCCCTCATGATCATAGAGCCCTCCCACCACCTTCTCTCTCTCCCTTGCCCACCAGCTCGACCCCTTCTGACCCTCCCTTCCACTTCCCCCTCATCCCCCACCAGTGGGTCTGGTCCGTCTTCCCCACAGGGCCAGGCGCGGGGCTCCGAGGGATTGGAGCACCTCCATCTCATCCTCTTACCCCAGGAGTTTCCCCCTATACGAGGGGGACCCTTACAGGAGATCCCGGAGCACAGGAGACCACAGACCAAATCGATGACTGCACAGCTCTCTGCTAGTCGAGCTCTGACCCTACCAGACATACAAACACAGCCTAACCACGGACAGCTCCAGTTAGGCGGTCCCACTGACGTTTGACATGTCAGTCACATCGCTTACATGGATTGCCCGTGGTCTGGCTAATAGGACCACCCTTGCTCATGGTAGATCTCTCATTCGTGAGCATAACCTTGACTTTGCGGCTTTCTTAGAGCCTATGACTCGTGACCCTTCTTTTGACGTATATTCGCGACGCCTTGGCTTTCACGCCGGGATGGGAAACACCTCTAACAAGATTTGGTTTTTCCATTCACGTGACTTTACTTGTCAGATCCTTCGAGATACTGATCAAGTCTTGCACGTGAAGCTCACCGCCGACCATCTTCCGGAGCCGATCTTCCACACTTTGGTTTACGTCAGCTGTGCGAGGGTTGGTCGCTATGACCTCTGGGACACTATGCGTGAGATTGTTGAGAGTATGGAGGGATTACCGTGGATGATTAGCGGTGATTTCAACATATTCTTGCATCCCGATGAACGCATTGGTGGTATATCGGACCGCTCTGCGGAGATCTTAGATTTCTCGCATGCCGTATCGGATTGTGAGCTCATCGATGCTGGTTACAAAGGGGCTCCCTTTACATGGGAGAGGGCCAGAGTCAAGGAGAGGCTCGATCGCGCTCTCTACTCAGAGGCGTGGACGAGGGTGTTTGCGACCACGGTTGTGACGCACCTTCCTCGAATTGGATCTGACCATGCCCCCCTTCTGATTCGTTGTCGGTTCTCTATTTCCCCTCGGCGAGAGTCCTTCCATTTCCAGAACATGTGGGTTCGCCACCATTCTTACTACGATACGGTTAGAGCCTCCTGGCAGCAGGCTACGCACCTCTATGGGATGCGCAGCCTGGAGGAGAAGCTCAAGAGACTTCGCTGTGTTTTGAAGCAGTGGAACTGGACGATTTTTGGTGATATCTCTCAGCGCCTTACTGCAGCTCAGACTGCGTATGCGGAGGTGGAACGGACCTATGATTTGGATTCTTCGCCAGAGAATAGGTCCGAGATGCGCCGCTGCCATGCTGAGTACCAGTTGCGCCTCCTCATGGAGGAGGATTTCTGGAAGCAGAAGGCTGCTGTGCGCTGGGTGGCTGATGGGGAGCGTAATACCAAGTTCTTCCAGGGATTCGTGAGACAGAAGCAAGTCAAGTCGTTTATCCATAGTGTTGAGGATAACGGGTCATCCGTGACCCAAGAGTCCCAGATACGAGTGTCGGCTAGGGCTTACTTCCACTCTCTATTTTTTTCTGAGCGGGATTTGCTTACGCACCCTGACCCGGCCCTTTTTCCGACCATCCCACAGTCGGTCGACCTTGTTGACCTCTGTGACCTCCCGAGTAAGGAGGAAGTCAGGGAGGTTGTGTTTGGGATAGATCCCAACAGCGTCTCCAGACCGGATGGTTTTTCGTCCCTCTTCTTCCAGTCTTGCTGGGAGATCGTGGGTACTGACGTAGAGGAAGCTGTGAGGGACTTTTTCTCTGGTCACCAGATGCCAGAGTCCTTCATGGAAACCTCCATCATTTTTATCCCGAATAGATCAGGTCCTAGTACTTGGTCTGACTATAGACCTATCAGCTTATGCAACGTGACTAACAAGATCATCTCTAGAATCCTCAACAGTCGCCTCGCCCCTCTCCTCCCCCACCTTGTCTCTCCGAACCAGAGTTGATTCATCAAGTATCGAGTCATTAATGATAATATCCTACTGGCTCAGGAGATGATACACGACATCTCTCATGCGAATCGAACACGAACCCCGAACCTCATGCTGAAGCTAGACATGGCCAAAGCATATGATAGGGTCGAGTGGTCGTTTCTCAGAGAGGTACTGTATCGGATGGGATTTCCTAACCGTTGGATTAGCTTTTTGGAGGCGTGTGTGGAACACTGCATATTCTCCGTTTTGATTAATGGTGGCCCCACGACCTTTTTCCCTTCTACCCGCGACCTTCATCAAGGAGACCCCTTTTCCCCCTCCCTTTTTGTTCTAGTGGTTGACTATCTCTCTCGCTGCCTTGACGGCTTCATTTTCGATTCTCAGAGGATGACCTACAGCACGCGTGGTTGTAGTCCTTCCATTTCCCACCTTTCTTACGCGAATGACATTATCATTTTTACTCGTGCGAATGATAATTGGCTAGTTGCTCTCATGAGTCTTTTGGACCACTACAGTGAGACATCTGGTCAGCTAGTCAGTGTTAGTAAATGTTCTTTTATCATGGACCACCACGTTGCTGATTATTGGGCTCACCAGATTCACGAGCGTACTAAATTTGCTCGTGGGGACTTACCCATCCCTTACCTTGGGGCTCCCTTATATAAAGGCCATCTTTCCCATGAGCTTTTTATTGACGTCCGTCAGAGGATGATTGACCGGATTTCTGGCTGGTCCCATAGACACCTATCCTTTGGAGGCGGACTTGCTCTGATCAAGAGCACTCTCTGTGCCCTTCCTCTTCACCTTCTCGCGGTGCTTGACCCCCAACAGTCTACGATTCACGAGTTAGATCAGATCTTAGCCCACTATTTTTGGAGCTATGGCGAGGGCCCGCGAGGTCGGCGGCAGACCCACTGGGTGAAGTGGGACTCCATCTGTCGTCTCTACTCGGAGGGTGGGCTCGGGGTTCGGCGTTTCTCTGATATATTACTGCGTTTTCCTACAGGATGTGGTGGCGCCTTAGGGAGGGCAAGTCCCTTTGGGCCCAATACCTCCTGAGTAAATATTGCCCTGGTGGTGCTGCTCATCCATGCAGGGTGATAGCCACCGCTAGGGATAGTCGACAGTGGAGACGTCTCACCACTGTTGGCAGACGTACTCAGAAGCACATCTTTTGGACCTTGGGTTCTAGGGAGGTTAGCTTCTGGGATGAGTGGTGGTTCGGCGAGGCCCCTCTCTCGAGTACTAGGTCAGTCACTCACCTGCCTTTCATGCAGGTGAAGGACCTTTGGACGTGTGGGCTTTGGGATAGAGATAAGATGGAGGATATTCTTGGTGAGGGTGGGGGTTTTAGTAGTCTAGAGATTGACCAGATCTGACAGATTCCCATTCTGGAGGGAGGTTTGGATGGCATGAGGTAGAGACTTACATCCTCGGGTGCATTCTCTACGTCATCAGCCTGGGGAGAAGTGAAGCTGGGCAACCGGCCAAACTGCCTCTTTGGGGCCATATGGACCGACCTTCTCACCCCGACTATTTCCTTTTTTTGTGGCGTCTCTTCTTACGGCGCATTCCCATTGACATTGTGATGCAGGCGAGAGAGTTCTCATTCTCCTCCCGCTGCCATTGTTGTGCTGAGACCGGTACCTTTGAGATCGAGACTTTCACCCATCTTTTCCTTGAGACTGAGACTGTGAGGAGAGTGTGGGAGCACTATGCCAGATATACTCATATACCCCTACCCTCTACAGACAGTTTTTTTGAGCTTCTGAGTTTTTATGCTCACCGCACACACAGTAGACACGTGGGCTTCCTTATTCCTTGTCTAATCCTATGGGCCACCTGGACAGAAAGGAATAATGCGAAGCATAGGGATATTATTTTCTTGTGCTCACATTATTTTGCAGGTTGACAGACACCTCTCTCTCCTCACTGCCCTGGGTAGACTCACGACGAGAGACTGGACAGGGTATACCCCGCCTCATCGTTTGAGGCCGCCTCATCGTTTGAGGCCACCACCTCCTTTACCTGTCCAGCATCCTCGACCTTGGACCGTTGTTTGGCTGAAACCCAAGGCCCCTTGGGTTAAGCTAAATACTGATGGAGCTTTCGACAGACATACCGGAGCTGCTGGAGGAGGGGGCCTGATTAGGGATCATGGTGGGGCACTCATCTCTGCCTTCTATGGGACACTCCGGGCCTCCTCGAGTTATGAAGCAGAGATTCAGGCGCTCCAGATTGGTCTCGAAATTGCCGCCTCGATCTCCTCTCATGTTTGGATAGAGATGGATGTTGCGACTGTCATCACACTTTTGACATCTGGCCACCAGGGCTCATGGCAGATCCAACATCCTCTTATGCGTATCAAAGACACCCTTCGCTCGATTCATTACCAGGTCTCACACATATTCCAGGAGGGGAATCGGCCTGCCGATTTCCTTGCTAGCACGGGGGCACTTATACCCCAGAGACGCACCCTCCTTCCCGAGGACATTCCCCTCCGGCTTCGGACGTTCATTCGGATGGACCAGTTAGAGTACCCATCCTTCAGATTCGGTCGACCGCCACCTCCTGCCCCTGACTAGATATGACATTTTGGACTCCATGTCAGGTCATGACCAGGACAACCTTTTATGAGGATTTGATTTTAGATACACATCGGATATTTTTGTGATCCTTGTATTCTTATTTTTCTTTTATTTTTATTTTCTATGCTTTTGATGTTGCTCTATGTATTTCCGACTTGAATGTAGACCATTGACTTTTTTAGCCCTTGCTGGACCATTATATTCACAGGTCGGGGGTGTAGCCTCAACCCCCCATCCCAATCTGGGATGTTTATATAAAAAAAAATAGAAATAAGTTAAGTATTAAATATAAATAAATATTATTCATACCTTGCTCCTAAAGGATAATCACGTAAGGAATCAAAGCGCCTCTCCCGGATTGTTGGGCGAACGCGAGGGATACGTTCCCATGCCCAAACCTACACATATCGACATATGTATTTTTTTTTAATTAGACATTAGTGAAAAAAAAAAATTGAATTTTGAAATAACTAGTAAATAAAAGTGAAATTTTTATTTAAACAAATAAATGTACCTGAAGAAATTTCACACAACCCTTGAGCCACCCTTCCCCGGCCCTGTAGGCGGTGCATAGCCCTCTGTACAAAGAGGCGAGGACCGCAGAACCCCAGTTGTACCCCCTAATTGAATCCATGTCCAACAGCTTGGGCAACCAGTACAGGCTGACTTCGTTGGCCCGTTGGTCGGGGAAGAAGAAGCAGCCGCAGCACCAGAGTATAAGGTCCCTCGCCCTTTGTTCATAGACCTCGGGCTCTTCCCCATTTGAGAGCGGTCTTTTGCATTCAGTCTCTAACGGGCCAACATTAAGCCATTGGCCTTTAATGGGCCACGTCTTGGGGTCGTAAGCCGGGTCATCTCGATCCTGCATTGATTTAAAAAATATATATATTAAAAACGAGACAAAAATTAAAAACGCAATAATGGAAGTATTAAAAACGAAATGAGAAATATAAAAACAAAAAAAAAACAAAAAAATTGTTGACAAAAGTAGATACCTGGACATCAGGTCGAAACCCTAGATAGTCCTCACACATGTTTCGCCATTGTTGGGGGGTAATATCCTCAGTCGTTCCCCAACAAGCTTCTCCATTGACCGGGAGGCCAAATAGGATTTGAGCGTCCTGTAGCGTTATTGTGGCCTCCCATCAATTGAAGTGAAAGGTGTGCGTTTCGGGTCGCCACCTTGCCACCAGGCATGTGAGGAGGCTGTTGTCGGCCGTTACCCGGCCCATTCGGAACAAGGGCCCAAAACCTAACCTGTCAATCTGCTCCCAAACTTTAGCATGTTGATTTTCCATGGCGTACCAGAACTCAATGTCGCTCCGGCGGTTTCTAATACTCCCGTTACGATAACCGGGCTCATCTTAATATACCGCCATAGCCCGGTGGTTGTCCTTAAGATATAGATGCGACGGGTCAATGGGACCGGGTTGTACATGGTATCGGCGACCCTGTGAGGATGACGAAGATGCCATATTCTACATTTAAAAAAAAAAATAAAATCATTACATATATAAGAAAGCATTAACTAATTAATCAAATACATTAACAAATTTTCCATAGACATTATAATTGGAATACAACTTTCAAATCAAAAGAACCCCAACAAAAGAGCCACAATTTTCAAAAACACTATCGACATAAGCAAAAGAATATTAATATTAATAATAATATTATTATTATTATATAACCTAAGTTCATACAAAAAAAAATGGTCTAATTCGAAGTCCCAGACAGAAAGTTTCTAGCACTAAAATATAGACGAAGTTCCCTAAAAATCGAAGCCCTAATTCGACACCATTTGCTTAAATTTTTTATTTAACTAAAAAAAATAATCGAAGCCTAATTCAAACAAATATAATTAGAAGCCTATTTCAAACAATTATAATTCAAATCGAACAATCCTAATTCAAATCACACAATCCTAGTTCAAAACGAACAATCCTAATTCGAAAAACGCTAATTCGAATCCCTAATTCGAACAAGCCCCTAATTCGAACAAACCCTAATTCAAAAAATCATAATTCGAACCCTTAATTCGTACAATTATAATTCAAATCGAACAATCTAATTCAAATCGAACAATCCTCATTTGAATAATCATATTTCGAAGTCCTAATTCAAAAAAATCCTAAATCGAAGCCCTAATTCCAACAATCCTAATTCAAATCCCAATCTCCAATTCAACATATATCATAATCGAAGAAATTTCGAAAACATTCAGAAAATACTAATTCAATTTCGGCAAAATTGAAAAAATTCGAAACAAAAAATCCGAAAAATTTGACAAAAATCAAAGCATAATAGAAGAAATTTACCTAATCAACGGGAAGGAGGAATCGACAGCGGTGTGGTGGTGGTTTTGTTTTCTACGATTGCTCTTTCGATCTCTCGCTCTCTCTCGCACTCTCGCTCTCTTTCTCTGTTTTTTTTTTTGTTTTCTGTATGCTTCTGTCGCGCAAGGAAAAAGAAGATTTTTTTTTTTTTAATATTTAAGGAAAAATGGATTCACGGAATCCGTTTTTAGGGGATTTATTTGTAAAACGGATTCTGGGAATCCGTTTTATAACTAAAAAATAAAATGGTAGAGGCTCCCAGATTGGGGACTCGAACCCGGGTCAATGGGCAAGTCCGGTTTCTCTGGGCGCACCTCGTACCATTGTGCCGGTAGACACTTTCCGATAATTTTTGTACAAAATATATACATATTCATACTAGTATATATAATATGATATATATCATATAATATAATACATAATATAACTATATATTAATATACTATACTATAATATAATACATAATATAATTATATATTAGTATACTATACTATAATATATATATATATATATATATATATATATATATACATATATATATATATATTAATACAGTTCTGCTCACCTGCCCACGGTGGGCAGTGTCCACCACTTTATTTTACATGAAAAACATATTCTGAGAATACGTTTTTTAATTAAATTAATTGAAAAACGTATTCTCAGAATACGTTTTTCATGTAAAATAAAGTGGTGGGCACTGCCCACCGTGGGCAGGGGATCAAAATTTTATATATTGTAACTAAACCCTAAACCCTAAAACTTAAATATGTACGATTTCGAGTTCAATTGTACGAATTCGAGTTCAATTGTATTAATTTGACTTCAATTGTACTAATTTGACTTCAATTGTAGTAATTTGACTTCAATTGTGCCGACAGACACTTTCCGGCAATTCTTGTACAAAATATATACATTTCCATACTAGTATATATAATATGATATAATATATATCATATAATATAATACATAATATAACTATATATTAATATAACTAAACTATAATATAATATATAATATAACTATATATTAATATACTATACTATATATTATAACTAAACCCTAAACCCTAAACCCTAAATATGTACGAATTCGAGTTCAATTGTATTAATTTGACTTCAATTGTACTAATTCGAGTTCAGTTGTAGTAATTTGACTTCAATTGAACTAATTCGAGTTCAATTGTATGAATTCGAGTTCAATTGTATGAATTCGAGTGCAATTGTATTAATTTGACTACAATTGTACTAATTCGACTTCAATTGTACTAATTTGACTTCAATTGTACTAATTTGACTTCAATTGTATTAATTTGAGTTCAATTGTATTAATTTGACTTCAATTGTACTAATTTGACTTCAATTGTATTAATTTGATTTCAATTGTATTAATTTTGTTGTAATATAGATTGACAATATGTAAAATCTATGTGTAAAATAGACAAAGATAGAAAAAGTAGAAGAAGAAGAGAATAAGAGAGAAAAGATACGCCGTCAAAACTCTCCT
>CACSLK010027831.1:13639525-13654071 GCA_902706635.1 Striga hermonthica
CCTCGAAAATGATCTCGAAAATTTTACACTGATTTTTGGAAAGTCCGAAATTTCTTTAAAATCAAAGTGGGGTGTTACAGTTTGGTATCAGAGCCAGTCTGCGTTTCTGTAGACTGGTTTATATGTGATTATGTGTTTAGACCTTGTAATATGACCACTCGTCTCCGTCACTCCGCGCTGCTTAAGGTATGTTTTATATAAGTGTCAATGAAAATACTTATAATGTGAATTGTGATTTCGCACGAGTAGCAATGAAACTACTTGTGATATTTTGCACGAGTAGCAATGAAACTACTTGTGATGTTTTGCACGAGTGGCAATGAAACTACTTGTGATGTTTTTGCACGACTAGCAATGAAACTACTTGTGATGTTTTACATGAGTAGCAATGAAACTACTTATGAGGTTTTGCATGAGTAGGAATGAGACTACTTGTGAAGTGATATATATGTTGTTTTGGGGCTTAAGAAATCTATCCACCTCAAGTTATGTGAACTCTAGTGTTTGACATTGAACTCTAGTGACATAGAGTTAAGTTCGGACTCTAGAGGCTCCTAGTTGTGAGTTTCAGTATATTATTATCGAGATAAGTGTTATCTATAACATTTTCTCGCTATAAGATTCTGTTCAGTGTCCTCGAGTAGGACCATTCGTGATCCATCTCGAAAGAGAAAAGTTAAGTACCGAGTAAATATCTAGTGTATGAGATCACTCAGGGAATTAGAACCTCAGTCGTCGAGGACCGGGAGTGTCATTTAGATGCCGCGAATTGGTTACTAACTGACCCCCATAGTTTAGGAGAATCTAATGCGTATCACCTTCGTAACTCTTGAGAGTGGCTAAGCCTCGAGAGGGACGATGGTTGATAATTCTCATACGTTAGATCGAGCGTAAGTCCTGAAGACTGATGCATGGATGAAAGACGACGACATCGTCCATAGGACGAGTGGAGTGCTCCGACATCGCGTGAATATCTTGTGAGTTGGCTGCGAGGCACGCAATTGTAAAAGGTATGAATTTGTAGTTAAGCATGATTTTGTGGCTCTATATTATTCGAGATGTTAAAATTGATGTTATGAAAAGCATGCTTATATGATTGAACTTGACGATTATTGCACAACTGGGATTCTTTAAAAACGTGTTATGTGGTGATTGTTCGAGTTTATGTGAATTTTTTTTTTAAATCATGTTAGGACTAACCTCCCTATATCTTATATATGCATATTTGAGATATACGTTGTGATTATATATGACTTGTTGATGCTCGGTTCATGTGTGTATGATTTTGGGTTGACATTTAATTGAAAACTCCATGTTTTAGCCGCTGTTTGTGCTCAGATTCTCGTGGCCTACAAGCTGTTTTTCGGTTAGGTGTTCTTCATAAATTTTGTAGTGCTTTGAGTTAGGTTTCTACGAGTTTTAGAATTTCATAATTCAGAGTTGAATTGAATTTGTTATGAATTTTTGAAATTGAAATTACAAGCAGTTTTTGAAATTTCGGGCAGAATTGTGAATCATGATGTTGGGCTATTTTTGACAATGTTAATGTGATTATGTGAAAATATGATCAACATGAAAGTTGTAAATAATTGAGTTAGCTATCATTGAGATTTTGAATTTCAGTAATATAATTTTTGTAGCTTCAGTTATTGTGCATACACTGAGAACCTGTCAAGCTGTATGTCTTCATTTATCCACTGCACCTATGTTTTGCATGTTTGCTGTATTATGTGCATTTAAATGATTTTATCTGCCTGAGTGTTCTTCATGAAAGTGATAGAAGCCTGAGTTAGGGATATTTTTCAAGTGGTTTCATCATGATACGATATCTATACTGAAAACTACATGCATTTTAAATCCATCACGCATGCTGGAAATTGGTGCAAGTTCATGTTTAGGTTTCCAAATTGAGTTCTGAATTTCAAAATTAGATTTTCGTCAATTTTCATGTATATGTGCTTTATGTGACTTAATCTGATTAGTATTATAATGTTAGTTGGAAACACTTGCGAGAGAGGCTTTACGCTAGACCTCGAAGTGTGGAAGTTATAGGTTATGTATGTGGATGAACTCGTTTAGGACTACCGGCACGAATAGCTACCTGAGTAAAATGTCGTGACGGCCGACACTGTTAGTCGATAGAGTCAACCGAGCTAACCATTCTGTTGTTCGGCGTTGACCGCCGAGTTAAATCTTTTTCCTGGCAGTGATGCCAATGTTTGATCCCTTTTGGGAAATTGTTATTGTCAAACCCTTGTTCCCGTCGGAGTACTTAAGAAATTGTGAGATTCGGAAATTTAAATTTCTGGTATGTGCCTCGAACTGAGTGTCGAACCTGACTGGGTGTAGCCACGCGAAGTGGTGGCCGAGCCCGCACGCCCGTGCTGAGAGACGTGAGGCCAACTGCAGTGGCCGATCGTTGACTCGCACGAGAGCTGCCGCCGCCATCACCGAACGCCAAACTCCCCAGGTCAGTGTGTACGGCCAAACCTCGACCTTGTAGCTGGTATCCGAGTGGGTACATGCACGAGTCCCAGCGCCCCGCATATGCAGCGCCAGCGTGTGTGTCACCTCTAGGGTGACAGTGCATTAAACCCAGTCCGACCCTGTCCTTTTAGGGTCTTTGAACCAGATCTTGGTCAAAGCGTACGTTGTTTTTCGAGTCGTTGTGTGAATGCCCTAATCAACAATCCCCGGTGTATGAAGTTTGTCGATTAGTTTCCCATGCCACATGCGAGGTTTTCTCGAGATGGCGAGATAGTAGTTTCCGTAGTAATGTGAGGGCGGAGCCTTGAGTCTCGACTGGAGACCGACTCCGCGAGGGAAATCGCTATTAAGTATCTTGTCATTACTTCCGAAGCCGCATACGAGGTGTTACTCGTGTCGGCAATGGATGAGACCTTGTCATCGGTATAAACAGAACCATGTGTTCTGAATGTACCAGATTTGAGTATAAGTGTCGATTGTCTGTCCTATCCTGGTTTCTCGACCAAGTCAATAGCTTAGCCTGATGGTTGACTCTACCACCGGGACTTGCGAGGATGCATGACACGTTCTAGCCTCGTGTCGGAGGAAAGGTGTGCGTGATCCCGAGGTATGTGTGAATTGACGAGCTGCGTGATAGGCAGAATCCTACCTGTTTGGAGGTACCGGTGACCTGTTGAGACCGATGGTCCAGCAGGGAAAGACCGGGAGGGGTACTCGTCAAAGTCCAGTAGTGGTGATCGAGTCGAGGGCGAGTCGACTTGGAAGAGAGAAACCGAGATTCGGGAGGGAGTACCGAACACCTTGTGTAGATATTTCCCCTTGTATTTTAGTTGTTTTAGTTTTCGAATTCCGAGGACGGAATTCTTTGTAAGGTGGGTAGACTGTAACGCCCCGTTCGTTTATGAATTATTTGGGTTTTATTTTGATGTATTATTATTATTATTTGCCCATTTATTATTATTATTATTATTATTATTATTATTATTATTATTATTATTATTATTATTATTATTATTATTATTATTATTGTTGTTGTTGTTGTTGTTGTTGTTGTTGTTGTTGCTATTAAATGTCAATTTGCTATTATTTGTTGTTATTAGATTGTCTTAATGTTATTATATAATTAAACAAATTATGTGTATTATATATGTAAATATTAATGTCCTGTTTTATTTTGTTTAATTATCGTCCGATTATGCCGACACCTTAGCCGACCCGTGAACCCAATTTTTCCTTATTTTTTTTTTCCGTGCGTGTGAAAGTTGAGTGCGTGTGTCTTCTTGGAAGTCAAGAAGATAAAACCTAATCATTGCACATATATATACAACCTTGTATCTATATTTTTCCTCGTCAAAAATCATACCTCCCGCAGCCTCTCCTTTAATCCTTTTCTCATCATATCATCGCTCCCTCACCCTCTCCCTTTCTCTGCAAATCCCGACGCCCTCATCATCGCTACCCCATCGCGAGAAGCTCCCAAACGCTGCTCCACCGCCTGCAACTCCCGATTATCAGTAATCGAGCCTTCATCGCCGTAGCAGGTCCACACGTTCGAGAGTACCGCGACCAAGACCAGCGAACACCCCGACGAGTCTCGATCACCTTTGTCCTCATCGCCGCTACAACTCTAAGCACGTGAGCCACCGAGTTCAGCGCCACCATCGTAGCCACCGTGAGTCCGGCGAGTTCCTCACCCCGTCGTCCATCGCCGGTCCATCAGCGAGTTCCGGCGTCCCTCGTGAATGCACTGTTCCCATCAAGTGCTGCCTCCCTCGCTCAAGTCCAGCGAGTTTCAGCCCCGTGACGCCGCCGCGAACCACTGACCGCCATCCGTCGGCGAGTTCTGCTTCTAGGCTGCGAGACCACCGCTGGTTACTATCTCCAGCGAGAACAACAACAGCTCCGTTCACCGCTGCGTGCAATTCCTTTTTCCCACGAGCCGTTGTTGTTGAGTCCGACGAGCGTACTACCGGTCCCCGAACGACCCGTCTCGGCTATCATTTCGTTCGTTGTCGCATACTGATCCCGAGAATGGTACCGAAGCTTGATTCCCCTCTCGTTTATATATGTGTTTCGAACTTTGAAGTTATTTCGTTATTTAGGATTATATATTATGAGTTTATGTAGGGATTTTATAGATTAATGTGAAATCATGTGAAATCCCATCGAAATCGTGTTAGGACTGTGGATTTTGGAACCTTGTCGTGTCCTTGGCCTTATGGAAAAGGCCTTGGACGAATTCGGTGTGTTTCGAGTCTTATATGATTTTTCGAAACTGAACTAGCTGCTGAAATGTATTAAATTCATCATAAATTGTATGCTGTTCCGGTTGCCATGAAATTTCATATGTGATATCCTGTGTTAATATTACATGTTGTGTGAAAATTTCAGAATTTAATTCCATCTTTAGCTATTTTAATTAATTAAAGTGATTTCTGAGCAGAATCGTGTTAATTGGATGATAAATTGAGTTGTGCTCCAAACTTTATGAAATTATAGTATGTTGTCTTTCTAAATGATTATGATTTTGTGCAAAATTTTTATAATTTTTAGACTGAGATTGATAGGGTAAATAATTTATTTAAGATTTTTGCAGAAAGACGTTTTTGAATATAATAAATCGGTCCTTTGCTAAATAATTCTGATATTTGGCTTAGATGCTTGCTTTATGTGGTGTGTCATGTTGTAAAAAGATTAGAATTTTTAGAGCTCAAATTGATTCGATTTTAATTAAAATTTGATAAATGGCTGAATCTTTATGAATTTTCATAATTTGTGTATTTTATGTTAATTGCTGGAATTTTTATATGTTGGTCCTTAATTGCTGAACTGTCTCCAGTATAAATATCATGTGCTAATTCGTTCGTTAGTTCGGGCTTTGAATTTTATGCTCGTTTTTGTTGATAACTTATTTGAATTTTTTTAAATGCATGTACTTTGAATTTGAGGCTGAAACTTGGTGGTTTTTCTAAGTAATGGGAGGTGTATTTTTGGTTAAAATTTCAGAGTCCAACTCATAGGGCAGCTAGATCAACTTAATTTATGTTTTGGCTAATAAATTAGAAAGAGGATTTTTGAGTTAAAAGCTGTAAATTGGCTCGCTTTCCGTTTCTTGTTTGTTTGACTTGATCAATCGTTAGTTTGACTTATGTGAACTCCCATGTATGTTTTGGTTGAGTGTAGTGTCGAGTCTAAGTGGTGTTCCAACGTCCACAGGACTTCACGAACAACTTGGTTGAATCAAGTTCGACCAATGTATGCTTGTGTTTGTTCTCTAAGGTCAAGTAGGTGTTGATCTTAGTGTATAATTGTTGTAGGTGTTTGACGAGTCGTGCTCGCTGCCTACTCCCATTACTGTGCCATTTTCTCCGTTGCTTTACCAGGTGGGTTTACTTATTCAAAACTTGCTATGCCATATATGTGTTTTCTTGTTGAGATGGTATGATTTTAGTATGTATGTAAATCATGTAGCCTATCGGCGTGAGCCGGTGTCGGCCGTCGGTACGGTTGTCCCCGTCGAGTTACGGTACGGTTGCCCGTGCGAGGCAAGTCTCCGTAAGACCTAATGAAAGGCCGTGTCCGTTACAGTGGCACGTACCCCCCATGAGTTAGGGTAATGAATCCCCTATCCTTGGCTAATGAGAGATGTGTACACGTGGGTAATATGTTATGATGTGATGTGATTTGGAGACGTGACAAATGATTGCTTTATGTTCATACTCTAACCATACCAACTCTTATTATTATATATGTGCATAGTGGTGAGCACGCTTTTCATCTTATGCTCATCCCCACATGCTCTTCACCGATGCAGGTTAAGCAGGAGCTGGGTGACGAGAAGAGGCGAGTGGGTCGGTCATTTATTTATGCTTGTTATTGCTTCCGTTTGAATAATAAGGTTTCATGAGCCTTTATGATGAGATTGACTAAACTATTTTCCAGAACTTATGACTTGTGTGTTTTTGGAAAAATTTTATGGAACCCCAATGTTGGGTATTATGGTTTGATTATATATTCGTGTTGAGAATTGTGCCTCGTGATGTGTGTGGTTAATGAAAATCATTTGCGAGAACCGGGTAATGAATCCCCGTAGGCCCAGATAAGACTTGGGTTATGAAAATGTTGTTTAACACCCATTGAATCCTCGAAAATGATCTCAAAAATTTTACACTGATTTTTGGAAAGTCCGAAATTTCTTTAAAATCAAAGTGGGGTGTTACACATACACACATAATCGATAATCAATTAACAATTTTCAATCTTCAAACACAACCACATTAAAAAAGATTACAAAAATCATCAATCTCCAAACAACTCCAAATAATGTCTCGTGCGAATGAATTAACCGGAAATGAGGCTCGTATCGGTGTTGTCGATTCACACCGAAGTAAAGATTGGATTGAATTTTTTTTCCCTGATTTTTTTTCGCTTCTTCTTGCTCCTCTTTTTCTACTCTCTTTATGTGATTCGCGTAAATGAAATGGAGGAGATTTTTTTTTTTTATATTGAATACTAAAAACGTATTCTGAGAATACGTTCACCGACAGTTTTAATTGTAAAACGTATTCTCAGAATACATTTTAATTTAAATATATATTTTTTTATTAAAAGTGTCGGTGGACGTATTCCTGAAATACGTTTTACAAAAAACGTATTTCGAGAATACGTTTTAGTGTATTTTATTTTATTGTTTTTTTGTATTCGAATATTCATCGAATTTTGAATTTTTTTTTATCTAATAAATAATATAAAGCCATATTCTGGAAATACGTTTTTCTAATTAATTTTTTTTTTAGAAAAACGTATTCCGAGAATCAATAATGATATAAAACCAACCGGTTGGTTCCATAGCAATGGCTTATGGAGCCACCCACCAATGGGAGAGCTTCCATGTGGTGGGACCGCCCCACATGGAAGCTCTCCCATTGGTGGGTGGCTCCATAAGCCATTGCTATGGAACCAACCGGTTGGTTTTATAGCATTATTGTTCCGAGAATACGCCTGTTTGATTTTGGTCCACAATTTTTTATTTTTTTTTATTTTTGTCTATTTAATTTTTTATTTTTTTATTTAAATAATCACCCTAAGAATCCGACATTTAGGTAAAAATATATGCGTCTAAGAATCCTCATGACATTGGTAGTATAGGGCGGCGGGCGTCTACAAAATACACAAATTCTTACTACTTAGTAGATTTATCCCCTTCCCCTCCTCCAGTGGTGGTCTAATACTCTGCCATGGCTTTCTCCATCCGCGCCGCCGCCTTGTTCTCTTCAGCCACCACAACTTCATCCCGCCGCCTGTCGTCTTACAGAAATTTTGCCGGTTATTATAATCCCAAATTGGCTTGCTCGAAGAAACCATCAATCAAATTCCCCCCTCCTATGTTGGGCCGTAATAATACTAGTTGTGCTGTGATGATGATGAGCACAAGCACCAGCCGAGTCGACGACGAACCCCAACCCCAGCCACCAACAACCTCGCCCTGGCTGCCCAAACCCTCGCCTTGGCTCATGCTACCGCCAATCACAGTTGATGAACACAGTAGTGAACATATGGTTTATCAATTTTACAGCCTTGGCGAGGACAAAGTATTAAGTGTCCCCAAAAGACCCACACCATTATCATCATCAAAAGAAGAAGACGACGATGACGACGATGGTCCGAACAATGATGCCAAGATTGTGGGATCCTCACACGGCTGGCTTGCCCTGTTCCACGAGCATAACTGCGACTTATTTCTCTACAATCCCCTCACTGGCCGCCACTTTAAGCTCCCACCCATCCGCACCCTTCCCCACATCCCCGACCCTAATTTGAAAAAGGGTCGCGGCTGCCTGACCAGCGTCGTGGTCTCTAGCTCATCCTGCAACAACGAATGGCGAGCCGTCATCACGTACGGTCCGGAGCAGAGACTGGCCGTATGCTGCCCCGCCCAAACCCCAACTGAGTGGACCCCACTCGGCGACAATTATCAGCACGAGTCCCTCGCCTATTCCACCCGGCGGAACCTCTTCTTCTCTGCCCCAAGACACAAGGACCATCTCGAGGCATGGAATATCTCTTCTTCTTCAACCACAATGACTCAGCTACCGGTGTCCGCTGACCCAGACAACTACCCGCTGGCCGCCCGCTCACGGTTGGAGTTGGATCTCAAAGTCCTGTGCGAAGACTACAGGTTCCTTGTCGTGTCCGAGCAGTCGGACGAGCTTTTCCACGTCCGGCGCTTTGTGTTGCCGTGCATGGGCCCCGACGGCACTCTAGTGGATGAGGTATGGTACAACGGTTTCCGGGAAGACATGACACCCTACAAGACAGTTGGGTTTGACGTCCACAAGTACGACCCGCATACCGGCTCGTTGAAGTACATGGATCGCACCCTGGATGGCTTGGCCTTCTTCATTGGCCCCAACGACGGGTTTGCTCTCCAGGCGGCTGATTATCCCGGGCTGAAGCCCGACTCCATCTACTACACCGATACCAGGTGCCTGCCGGAGTGGGATGATAAACCATATGGAGGCCATGATGTCGGTATCTTCAGCTATCGAGATGAGACTTTCTGGCCGTGCTATTATTCATGTGATATGAGCAACGCAATGAAGATTGTGCCCGCGCCAAAGTGGTTCACTCCCACATTGCAACCCAACCTTGTTCAGCCTAATTTAGATTTTCATTTAAGTTGATTATGCTTGGAGTAGTAGATAGGTTTTTAAGGACATCATGTTTCTCTAGCTTTTATTATTCTCTTCTCTAGCTTTGAGTTTTCATTACTAGTCTAGCTAAATTTAATGTTAGTGATGCTGTACATTTAAGTAAAAGCAGTCTATACCGCAGCAGCAATCATGCTTTTATTTCGTTTCAGTGTCAATTATCATGGACAATCACTGCTGGTAATAACTGAGCATCCGAAAACTAAACTAACCTGGGCTTCGTTTCACCTTTGGAAGTCGGCAACCGCATGGCCGTGGAAGCCAACGAAAGGATCCCCCGACAACCTAAGCCTGAATCCTTCACAAACTTGAAATCCCCATAATATCTATGAACATTCAAAATAAATATAAGTCACCAGAACACAACACTGCATCAAAACTACATATCAACTGAAGTTACATTTATCATCACCCAAATAGCTTAATGATAATATGTACATATCAACTGAAGTTGCATTTATCATCTAAATAGCTTAATGATAATATATGATGATGACAGCTGATTAAGAAGAGGATAAGCAATCTAAATTAATATTAAAAATATATCTTATATTAGAGTTGATAATAACGACTGTAACTCATTTTCCCACTTTTAATTAAAAGACTAATTCATTCTCAACGTTGAAAATTGACAATAGTACAATTATTTATCACATATCAAATAATCATATATATGACATTAAATTGAAATAATTAATTTTTACTGAAATGATAGAATGTTCTAAATTATAGTTTCATTTATCAAAATTTGAAAATTATAAACTCTTCATTACATGTAATTTATTTTATAACTATACATATAGATATGAGTAAATATTTAAATACATGGTGATGAAAATAAACATTGATGAAGGTAATTTCTTACAATATAACAATACTAAAATATCCAAAAGAAATACTAAAAATGCAGCAAATATCCAAAAGTTACGTTTCTTTTTCTTAAGTGTAATTGCAGTTTTTGGATTAAATGAATAAAAAGAATAACAAGTAAATATATAAGTTAGAATTTGTTGTTTTTGACTCTATTTTGGTTGGTTATAGGACCACTACCTTATAATAAATTAATATGATTACAGGATAAGGGAAAATATTTGACAGCTTTGTCGAAGCCATCGATGACACAAATAGAAATTATGATGAAGATTTCTTGAATTCATTAACTCCGAATGGCTTGCCTCCTCATAAACTGGTTTTATGTCCAGTTATTCTTTTGTTGGCTTTTTATTACACGAATTTTTCATATTTGTACATGCAAAATTTTATTTATGAAGTTGAAAAAAATATTTTAAAACATTTATGTAGGTGAAACATTATTTATGTACATAAAAAGCAATGAAATAGATAAAACATGTAAAATCTCATTTATGTAGTTGTGATAATACATTCATTAAAAAAAGGATAGAAATCATAAATTAGTTTTATACATTAATACTTAGAAAAATTAATTAAAAAGATAACATGCAAACATTTTAATACATTAATATTTAAAAAATTAAATTATAACATACAAACATTTTGTAGATAACAAAAAAACAATAAGAACCATAAGTTAATTGAATGATATATTTATAATAAAATAATACAGTAAGAATAAAAAAGATTAATACATTATGAAGTTGTAAAAAAAAAAAAGCTAAATAGATAAATGTTTGGTTTCAATAGAAGGTCATATCAATGGATTGTTTTTATTTTTTTTTTTATATTGACTTTGCATTACAAGAATTTTAAATATTTGTACATGAAAAATCTTAGTTATGTAGTTGTGCCAATACATTCATTTAAAAACTTGGATACTGGTCAATTTTTGTTTAATAGATTAATATTATAAAAAAATATATTTAATTATAAAATACACAAGAAATATTATAAGAAAAAATTGAGTACTATGTCATGACATTCATGATTAAAACATCACAATAATGATTTTAAACATTTTATTTAACATTATGTGAAACAATTTTATATTAAGCCATGTGTTTTAATATTTCAGTTATTCTAATTAAAATTTAAATTATTATTTGACAATTTTAATTGTTTATATTTTCTATTAATATATAAAAAGGATTAAAATAATTCAATTTTAGTAAACTTTTCTTGCCACTTTCATTAATTACATGCTAAATATAGGAATTCATAAATAATTCAGAAATATAGGAATCCATAAATAATTCGAGTAAATCAATTGTTGAGCATTAATTGTGAAGATTAGGATGCAAACCCCATTAATTAGGAGAATAATTTGATTGAAAACGAAATCCCATTTTTTATGGAATGCAAACAATTGTTGAACATTAATTGTGAAGATTGGGGATGCAAATTCCATTAATTAGGAGAATAAATTATTTGGGAACGAAATCCCATTTTTTGTGGAAGATGTCAAATATTTCTGTTTTTTTTTTTTTGGAATATAATGGAATAATTTTAAATTGGTAGTTAATAAAGAATAAAAATCAATATAAAGCTATATCCTGCAATTTTGATGGAGTTTGCAATAAAAAAAAAAGTTATATCAATTCATCAAGTAATTAAATATTAAATATTATAAGAATACATTTGGGAAATTAATCCAAGTATGACTCCTGTAAATATTCATAGTATTCATGCAAGAAAAAATCTATTTTCTATACTGATGATACAAGAATACTGTTTGTTGGGGTTCTTATCTTGGTTGGCCATCTGACATAGTCCTTATCTCGAGCATACATCAAGATTTCATTCTTTGTAGCACGCAAAGGAGTATACCTTTCAAACCTCGGGAGATTGGACCGATCCTTTGATGAGTTGGTCGTGACAGACAACCTATCCCATACTTTTTTCCTCTTTCCGCCATTATCATCTCCAGAGTCCCTCATCCTCTTTCTATCAGAGGTCTCACGCTCATCCTCCACTCTAGACATCTCCTCAGCGTTGATGTATTTTTCAGCTCTACTGAAGAGTTCAGGGAGAGATAACGGTGGTTTTTTTGCCAAAGAGAAAGCAAACCTTGAAGACTTTCGAACTCCATTCATGAGTGCGGCTAAGGCCACAGACTGGTCCAAGTCCTCAATCTCTAGTGCCTCTCTATTAAAACATTGAATAAACTCCCTTAGCGTCTCATCCGACCTCTGACGAACTCCCATAAGGTGGGCTGACGCTTTCTTGTACCTTTTGCTGCTAACAAAGTGGTTGAGGAATTCTTGTGCCAATTGTTTGAAAGTATAGATAGAGGCTGCTGGCAGCGAAGAGAACCAAGCCCTGGCTCTCTTTCTTAGTGTGGCCGAGAACGCTCGACATTTGATGGCGTCGGTCTTCCCATGAAGCATCATGAGAGCTTGGAAATTCTCAAGGTGGTCACGGGGGTCCGAAGTTCCATCATAATTCTCCATCTGAGGCATTTTGAAGCTAGAGGGAATTTCCTCTTTCATGATGCTATCAACAAAAGGGGACTCGGTGGGTGAAAAAGTATCTGATGTCGGCTTTCTGACTTCTTTCCACACCACTCCGAGCCTTTCATTCATCTCCTCAAGCTTTTGCTTAAGGTCGCCATCCTCATGTGTGAAATTTCCTCTCCCGAGGTCTCTTTTGGATCTGACCTCGATTTCGTCGTTGGGGGCTTTAGAACCTTCGCCATGGCTGGCTTCTTGATCCTTTCGACCTAAGGATGCTTCTTTTTCCATCATACCCTTCATCAGGGTCTTCAGTTCAAGGTGTTCTTTTTCGACCCTCTGTAGTCGTTCGGCCTCGGTCTCCGAGGTCTCCGGATTTTGTGAACTTTGGCTTGGGCTAGGGTTTGCCTGAGAGTTTGATTCACTTTCTTGGGATTGATCATGTCGTGAAGCGCCTCGCGTCCTTCGACTGGTTTCACCTTTCTTTCGTATCGCCATGAATCCTCTTCCTAAGTCGTCGGTCCCACAGGCGGCGCCAATTGATGATACAAGAATTACCTGATATTAGTCAGAGGACACGTAGCAACGATTGATGCTCTGACGTCTTCCTGAACTAGTCTCCTTTGCTCTGACGCATGCAAAACAGAACCCCAGGGTTGTCCCCAGGGGTAGACCCTCCAATGCGTAAGTTAGAATCAGTTTTAGGTTTTCTGAGGTGGTGGTTGCGGAAGTAAAAGAGAAGGATTAGAGTAGCTAGATTATTCCTTACCTTGACCTAGGTCGTCCTTTTATAGGAGTCAAACGACCTAGGTCTCCCTACATGTGCGGAGGACTCCCTGGCCCATAAGCTTCGTGGGCTGACCCCAGACTTTGGGCCCAAAGTAAAGCTCCTCTAGACCTTGGGCCTATAGTAATTCTCCTCAGGACATGGGACCAGAGTAAAGCTCTTTGGGACCTTGGGCCTGAATTAAGGTTGGGCTTCGGCCTTAATCCTGGACTCTAACGGTTCTCGGATCAAACGTGTCTTTATTCTCTCGAGCCACGTGTCATATAATAAATGTATATTTTTCCCTTATCACTTGCCCCCCATTTTATGTACACATTAATTTTTATGCGTACAGGTTATTTGTGTCTCCCTACGAGCCTCACGGAAAGTACTACTTCAACGAAAATTACCCTTTTCTCTTGCGGCTCACTTGTTCGAGGTTGCCTTGCATATGCTTTGCGAGCAGAATTGCTTTCTCCGCCGGATGGTCCTCCGACGATGACAGTTATGACCCCCAACAACTTGAGTGTTGTCCCTCCTCGAACTTCGGGCTCTAGGATTACCCCTCATAGGACTACGACTTCGATCTTTTGAGCGTCTTCGCTGAGGTTGAGGGCTGCTTCTGTCTTTTTCCACAAATTTCTTAAGGTATCCTCTGCGTATCAAGTCCTCAATATCGTTTTTCAGTGTCTCACAGTCCTCGGTATCGTGACAGTGGTCTTTGTGAAAACGACAATACTTATCCCGACTTATTTTGTTTGTTGGGGTTCTCATCTTGGTTGGACATAGTCCTTATCTCGAACATACATCAAGATTTCATTCTTTGTAGCACGTAAAGAAGTATACCTTTCAAACCTCGGGAGATTGGACCGATCCTTCGATGAGTTGGTTGTGACAGACAACCAATTCCATACTTTTTTCCTCTTTCCGCCATTATCAGAGTCCCTCATCCTCTTTCTATCAGAGGTCTCACGCTCATCCTCCACTCTGCACATCTCCTCAGCGTTGATGTACTTTTCAGCTCTACTGAAGAGATCAGGGAGAGATAGCGGTGGTTTTTTCGCCAAAGAAAAGGCAAACCTTGAAGACTTTCGAACTCTTTTATATGCGGCTAAGGCCACAGACTGGTCCAAGTCCTCAATCTTTAGTGCTTCTCTATTAAGGGATTATAGATTTTAAATAAATGACTCATCCTTATGTGAAGCTTATTTTTGGTTA
>CACSLK010027831.1:13664810-13702418 GCA_902706635.1 Striga hermonthica
ATTGCAATAAATTTATATTTGTGTATACAAAAACAAAAAATCGATTTACTATACAAAATTTAAAAAAATTTCCTTTTAAAAACAATTGACAAAAAGAATACCAATAAATGGAATTGGTGTATATCTAAAAAAAAAAAAATCTGTATATATCTCATATAAAATCGTTCATTCCCAAAATCTGCTACAATGAAAAATTTATTTAAATATTAATATAAATATATTTTGATATTAATATAAATTTATATTTTGTAATTGTTGGTTCTAAAAATATGATAAAATAAAAAAGAATCCTCAGAAATGAGAATTTAAATATTAATATAAATATATTTAGATATTAATATAAATTTATATTTTGTAATTGTTGGTTCTAAAAATATGATAAAATAAAAAATAATCCACACAAATGAGAATTCCAAAATTGACGCCATGTAAATTTAAATATTACTATAAAATTGTTTTTTTTTTATGTAACATATATGCTAATCCAAATCAATGATTCTAATAAATCTGTTAAAATAAAAAAGAATTCTTGATAAATAAGAGTTCCAAAATCGGCTACATATAATTATTTACATAATATTTGCCTACAAAACCACTATCAAAATAATTAAATAAAACCAAGAATTTACTAAAACAAACACAAACCAAAAATCGAGTTATATGAAAATTATGCAATTAATGATTTATATTTTATTTAGATCATTTTATATTATTTCCATCTATAGTAGGTAATTAATACTTTGAGCGAAAAATGCTAATAAAATGTTCAGGTATGAAAAAATCATATGTTATTAAGAACTTAATTGTAAACAACATTATTAGTTTGATTATTGGGCACACTACAATAAAATGATAAAATTCCAATGGAAATCTATTCCAAAAGAAATTATTCCAACGGCAATTCCAACGGATATTTCAATACTATTATTTCCGTTGGAAATTTTCAATGTTCCAACGGAATTCCATCAAAAATATTCTGTTGGAATGAATTTTCCATTGGAATTTCCGTTGGATTTTGACGATTCCAACGGTGGATTTTTCAATGGGACGAAAATAGAAATTCCAACGAAATTTTCATATTCCAACGGAAATTCCTACGGTAAAAAAACTATTGGAAATATAGCAGTTGAAATCATCAAATTCTAAGATTGACACTCGCTCTTGTATATCGTCATGTCAATATAAATGAATGTTTATCTAAAAAACTTAATCTTTGAAATGTAGTGATCGTGTGTAATTTTTTAATTTCGTGATTGATGGACTTTTATTAATTAGTTGGTTTGAATGGATATATAACAAATTTTGTTGCCAATCGTTATTAGATGTTTTAAATTAATTTGTGTAAATGCATAAATAAAAAGTGACCTAAACTATGAATTTTTTTCGTCGTTTGAAATCAAATAAAAGACAAACACTATCTTTTAAAATAAATAATGATAATAATTGTAACATTGTATTATCAAAACGATAAGGTATATAAATTCGTTTTCCTTTTCAAATCGATAATGAAGAAAAAAGTCTAATTAGTGAAAATATGATATATACAAATCATGATTTTAGAAATCTAATATATACAAATCTTAGCATGCGGTTTCCAATTATTTAATAATATAATAATAGGCTGAATGAATTATGATTTAGATTCATGCAAAAAAATTTTTGAACAGATTTCTAAAATCATGATATATACAAATCATGATTTTCCTTGGAGATTTATTCGGATTCCAAATTGTTTGGAAATCATGATTTCTAAAATCATGATTTATTCGGATTTACATCGGAATTTCCAAATTGTTTGGAAAAATAGGTGATGTATTTGGATTTTGATTCCTTATTGTTTACCAATATAAAAGTGTTTGATGTTATTAATAAAAAAAAATCTGATCTACTATTTTTAGGAGATAATTAATGAAAGTGACGGGAAATTGTTTCTAAATTTGATTTATGTTAATCCTTGTTATATAGGAGTAACATATATGTTAACATATATGTTACTTTCACGTAAATACTAATATATATATATATATATATATATATATAAATTATTTCTAACAATTATTAGAATATGATTGATTCTTAAAAAGAATCTTTAATTGACAATTATTAATTAAATATTTTATATTGTATTTTAATTTTTTTTAAAATACGTATGGTAAGTGTATTTATTAAATTAAGTGTATTAAGTATGGTAAGTGTATTTCTTAGATTTATTTTGATTTTGATTCCATATTTTTTTATTGTACTTCTAAAAAAATGGATTAAAAAGATATGCTAATAAATAGAGATTTTGTTAATTTACTATTTTTAGACAATAATTAATGAAATTGGCGGGAAAGTATTTCTAAAAGTAAATTATGTTAATCCTTATTATATATTAATAGATATACAATTCAATTGTTATAATAAGGAATGCTATTAAAATTCAATTAATACATCTAACATGACCATAAATAATCAACATATTTATGGTAATCCGAACCTAATTATTTTTTACTTGGAATTAAATTAAGATTTACCCAAGCCTAATAACGAAGCATGTAATTTGCCACATATGATTCCGAAGCACCAAAAACAGCCACGTAGGCTCAGCACATTTTGAATTAATATATAGGGGATATAATATAATATATGCAATCAAACTGTCAACATATATATTAAATATTTTATCAATCAATTTCATATGAAATATTAATGATATTAAATCCAATATTTCTCTAAATTTTCCATAGAAAATAAATTTTAATTTGTAATTAGAATCATAAAGTTAAATTTTTACCCATAGTATACGATCAATTCTATTTATAAAATTCACTCTCCTGGTATGTATAGATTTTTGATTTTTCACTCTAAATTTTCACTCTCCTGGTATGTATAGATTTTTCTTTACTATTCTGTCGTATCTTTTTTATCATGGTAAACTAAAAATAAACCGATATAGAAAAATGTTTAAAATCTGGAAAGAATTTTAAATTAATATCCAAATATCGTTCTATATAAAACTAGTACGTACCTCGTGCGATGCACGGGTTGTATTTATTTTGGTAAATTTTTTAGTTGAAGGCTATTAATCAATAAGTTATAATACATAGAACATTTGTTAGGTAATCGTAAAATGATCATCATGAAAAAATCATACATTATTAAAAAACTTTTTGTTTTTTCATGCAAAATTATTTTTCACTTGGTAACCGTAAATCGATACTCACCAAGATTGCTCTCCACTTGGTAATTGTGAATTGCATAGACATCTCATTTCTTCATTTTTTTTGTTGATTTTTGGAATGTTACCACCATGAAATAAAACTATAGTGAAAATATATAATATTGTTGATAGATACTAAAGATATGATTATCTGGTGAAGTTTAATTTTATATCGAGTATAAGAAAAATTGTTAAAGTGTGTATTTTTAGTATATCTTTTTTTTTTGTCAATCATTCTCATCTTTTATGCCAAATTCATTCCAAATATTGAGAACGATTTTGTTTTTGTTATGTTTAAACATAGATTTGGAATTTTGGTTGTATCTTTTGTAAAACATATTTATAAAAAGAAAATTGTATATTATAACAAAAAGATGTTTACATGAGTAGTGGATTAGTGAATCGGAAATTGTGGTAATTTTAAAAAACATGTTACCATGATTGAAATGAAATCTTTAGTATATTTTTTAGGAGTTTTATCAATACAAGGCCTGAAAGATGGGTAAACTATCAATGTGGGGCCTGAAAGATTTTTTTTCTCAATTCGGGACCTAAATGTTATAAAACTATCAAATTAAAGGCCCGAAAGATGGGTAAACTATCAATACGGGGCCTGAAAGATTATTTTTCTCAATTCGGGACTTAAATGTTATAAAACTATCAAATTAAGTATAGAATTAAAAAAACGCATAACACAATTAAATCTAGAGTTTAAAAAAAATAATATTTAATTTTTATATTTTATTTTCATATTCATTCACATTTTTTAAAATTTTTCATTCTTCCATCAATTTTTCTAGTTTTTAACTCACTTTTTCATTCAAACATTTTTACATAATTTATAACCATTCGTACTCTTGAGTGTTTATAATATTATTATCCTCATAAATATTTGTGTTTGTTGTTAAAAAGAATAAAAAAATAATTATATTAAATAATATGATTTTTATATTTAAATTGACTATTATCTTATTGAATTTCATTCATATGCATTAATAGTTTTTAAAAATGTGAATGAATATGAAATAAAATCTAATAATCAAATATTATTTTTTTTTAAAAAAGTTTTAATCACCAATCTTTTTTTTTTATTTTAACTCTAAATTTAATGGTGTTTTGAGTTTTGTTAATTCTGAACTTAATTTGATAGTTTTATAACATTTAAGTCCTGAATTGAGAAAAAAAATCTTCCAGGCCCCGCATTGATAGTTTACCCATCTTTCGGGTCTTTAATTTGATAGTTTTATAACATTTAGGTCCCGAATTGAGAAAAAAATCTTTCAGGCCCCGCATTGATAGTTTACCCATCTTTCAGACCTTGTATTGATAAAACTCCTATTTTTTACTTTTAGTTTAGTTACATATATTGCATAACTATATATGAAAAAAATTTAATATTTAAAGTTCAAATAGGCGATTTGTTTATATGTATATAATAAAGTGTACAGTCTAAATAATTATTTTTATTTATCCAAATAATTTTTTTCATTTAGCATTTATATTATTAATATTGATTGATATCGTGATTATTGTAAAGTCCAACTCTCATTTTTACGGTAAATTTATATTATATTAAAATAAATTGATAAGTCTAAAAAGAGATATGGATTGAATTAAAAAGATTGAATCGTGGTTCAATATCTTGATATCATAATTATACTGTTTTTAAAAAGATATTCATAACGTTTGGTTCCATAATAATAGTGCTTTTAAATATAAGTGATTCAAAATAGCCGGATTTAGTGTTTAATCAAATATTATGGAATATTTTTTTAAAGATTTCTAATTATTAATTTATTTTTTTTTATTATTTATATTTTATTTTTGCCAATTGACAATATTATGTTTGATCACATTGTGCACGCTGATAATTTTCTAGATATTATGTTTCATAGCGGCACATAAATGTTATTTATATTTTTGTATTTGGTTATCTTGTCTACGAAGAAAAAGATAATCTTGCAACTCTACTATGCCAACAAAAAGATGTATGAAAAATAACATAAGTAATTTATTATGTTTTACTCAATACATGAAATGTAATATAGATATAAAGATTAATGATTAATTCTTTATAATTGCTCAATCAAGTCTATATATTTAGAGAATTTTGAAAGTTTCTATAATACCTCATATCTGTTTCCATAAAACTAAATCATCTTAAATTTACATTCAACTAATAAAAGTAATAACCATAAATATTTGACTAAAAAGATTATGTAAATTAATTACATTAATTTTTGTCAATTTACTATTTTTTAGATAATAATTAGTGAAATTGGCGGAAAAGTGTTTCTAAAAGTAAATTAATAAAATTGGCAGGTAAGTGTTTTTAAAATTAAATTATGTTAATCCATATTAATAGATTAAAATATTTATTTAAATATCCAAATATTGTTTGACGTCATGCTTTCATTGGACTTCTAGAGATCGCGAGAGTCTACATATACATATAATATTCAATGAGTTTTTTTTTTTTTTTCATTAGACAGTCAAATTAATCTTAATCGCCTTTCTAATGGCTTTCTCCGTACGTGCAGCCCTTTGTTCTCCTACCGCCGCCGCCGCAGCCACCACCACCACCAAAACTTTGTCGTTTATCAACCGGCGGACTCCATCACGCCATCATCATCTGAATCTGTTGCGTCGTACATATTGTGCTCCGGTGACTGCTACTTGTAGCAGCAGTAGTAACCCAAAGGCGGCGCCGCCGCCATTGCTCATGCTACCACCAGCCCTCGAAAATAATAATAACAAAAAGAATCTTGTTTTTCGATTTTACAAGCTGGCCGAGAACCAAGTGATTACCAGGAGTGACGAAGAAGAGATAATACCACCATCATCTGTCTCTGATTTGTCGATTGTAGGTTCGTCACACGGCTGGCTATCCATGTTTGACCATTCCAAGAGTGGCGGCGGCCTCTTCCTCTATAATCCACTCACTCAACGCCGCATAAACCTTCCGCCCCTTCCCGAATATTCCTCCGCTGTCACAAGCCTCGTCCTCTCCGGGCCCCATCCCGATGAGGACGACAGCTGTCGCGCTGTAGCTATTCTCGGCTATGAAAACAGTTTGGCCTTCTGCTGCCCCAACAGCCGCACGATGGCCGAGTGGATGCAACTCGGCAAGCGCACCGGCTACACGTCGGTTGCCTACTCCACTTCACAAAAGCGCTTCTTTTGTTTTGCTAGCAAAAGTAGTAGTTATGATGATGGTGATGATGATGAGGAAGATGGTGATGATAATGAGGAAGATGGTGATGGTGGTGCGGAAGATGATGAGGAAGATGGTGATGGTGAGGAGGAGGAGGAGGAGGAGGAGGAGGAGGAGGATGACGATGAAGAAAATGATGATGATGATGATGATGATGATGATGAGCTTTATCCTCATCTGGAGGCATGGGATCTTCAGGACCCAATTTCCCCGGCCATGATTCCCATGCCCGTTGGTGTGGACAAAAAGTGTTACCCCGTAGCCCACAGCTGCAACGAGGAATACAGGTACAAAAGGTATTCGTGCCGTGATTACCAATTCCTAGTAGTTGCAGAGGCGTCGGGACAGCTTTTTCATGTGAGGCGGTTCGTGAAGGATTGGATGGGTCCTAAGAATTACTACGCCGTAGATTCCTACTACGGCCCCAAGGTGGGCATGCTTAAGGATCCTCCTCCCTATGTCTCCATGGGTTTTGATGTTCACAAGTACGACCCGGAGACAGGCTCCCTGGTTTACATGGATGGCTCCCTAGACGGCCTAGCATTCTTTGTTGGTACCAACAATGGGTTTGCACTCCCGGCTGCCGAGCACCCTGGACTGAAGCCAGACTCCGTTTATTACACGGAGCCGCCACAGTGGATACATATCAACCTCATGTGTGGTGGCCATGATGTTGGTATCTTCGATTACAAACTGAAGGACTTTTGTCCCTCACCCTGTTTTTACCCTACTGACGTGCAGAGCACCAAAGTAACTTGTGGACCAAAGTGGCTCACTCCATTCTTGCCTTGTTAGGTTTCCCAACCAACCATTTCCAGTTCCAACATTATTAATTTATCAGGGTCATATTTCATCATTTTCTGCACATGATATGAATTAATTTTGTGTTTTGCTTAATGGTACCATTAATAATAATAGTAATGATTAGTTTGTTTGTTTCTAATTATTATTATTATTATTATTATTATTATTATTATTTGCTTTTACTTTTCTTGATTCATATATTACTGTTGCATGATGTGCAAAAATATTCAGTATTCATGTTGTAACAAAGTTTTTCTAAGTGTAGCCCCAGTCATTGTCATTACAGAGACACCTCTAAAGTTTTTTTCTGGAGTTACGACAACTTTCGTCAATTTTGCGTATTTAGGAATTTCTTCATCTTGTTTATTAGGTGCAGGAAATAATAGATCGGGTCGCACGTGTGCGCTTGTTTGTTTGTTTTATTTGTTATTTTGTTTGTAAGTGTGAATCTGTCTGTGATCAGCAGCTATTCCATTTGGTTTTCTCCACTTCCTGCGTTTTGTTGCTTTAAAGGGTGTGTGTTTTTAGACCACTCGTGCCTGATCGTCATTTTCGGCTACGCATGTTTAGACCATTCATGCCTCGTCGTGAACCTTCAGAACCCAGATTATATATATCACGGTTGACAACAATATATTTACTGTTGCATGATGTGCCAGATTGCCAATGTAGTTGAAGAGAAGTTAATGTGTGAGCTAACTAAGAGTTTACATTTTACAAGCACTGCAGTTTCATGAACATCGACTAAGAGAAAGAAATTATATATGCTCATTTTCTTGGTAAAAAAGTATGGAAATAAACATCAAGACTCCTCACATGCAGTTTTCTGTATAATTACTAATGAAAATTTTAAGAACATTACTATGGTCTGCTTATAGTTTGAATTGCAAATTTTGTATGTGATGTATATTACATAAACAAGGAATACTTCATGTATTCCTTTTTGTGTTAGTTTTTTTTTTTTTTAAACTCACACATTTTATTATAAACGAACCGAGGTTTGGGAGTCAAATAAGTGGGGAAGGTCAAATCTCCTACAAGTCCATAGTGTTCGGTTTTTTCCTATTCCTCGTACTGTGCCTTATCCGGTGTTTTTTCCGGGAAGAGTTGATATAAGTCTGGGGGGCGGGGGGGAGCGATGATTTGTTTTTTACGATAGTTTGGGACGAGTGGGCGACAATGAAGTCATCTTCAAATTCAGAAAAGGGAAGAGAGCAGTTTGGAGAGTCGTATCAGAGCAAGATTCAAAGATCACTGAGTTGGGTTCAATTATCTTATCTCAAATGTTGAGACACGCAGTTTGGGGACTATATAATTTGTCAAGGACACATTACTGTCAGACTGCCATTCACCTCATCTATCACAAGTGTAGCAATAAACTGTTATTATGAATTTAGAGAGAGAGAGAGAGAGAGAGAGAGAGAGAGAGGGAGAGAGGGAGAGAGAGAGAGAGACTGGGATAAAATGCATACATTCTTCCAAAATCACTAATTTGTTTCCATTGTGTTCAGCAACATATATCCTCAGCTTTTACACTATTAAGGACAACAACTCATACCCATAAGACAGATACCACCACTCTCTTTTACTAATCAAACTGCTGTCTGAGTTGCATCTCCGTTTCGCTTTTCCATGTGGCGTGAGACGACTGGCCTTTCATCCTCTTATTTTTCTCCTTGTCCTTGACAGTTGACCCTTTCTTCTTCAAGGCATCTTTATCAGAGTCCGCTGCTGGTTGGTCTCCACACATGGGGCAGACCATTCCTTTTGCGTGAGAATAAGTTTTGGGAATTCCACATCTCACACATATCCTGAAACATCATGTACATATATATTAGACAAATTTATCAAGTATCATGCTTTTACACTTTGGTCACTAAATATCGGGAGGTAATGTTGGAATTTAATTACATCCAGAAACCATTATTTCATGCAAATGCTGAAAACCACCGAGTAATAATGTCGTATTTCTATATCCTTCTTTATTTCCCTCTCTTTATATGTTTGTTTTTGGTTGGGATGGGAATTAGCATTTCCAAAGAAAAAACCCAGGGGGTGTTAATGTGATAATAGCTCAGTAAGTAACCTCAACAGCTCAGCTGCATCTTCTGCATTTGGGTTGCCAACAGTGGCCACACGTTTCCCACCTGGTGCAGCAATGCCTGCTTTACTACCACTCGATTGGCCTCCGGTGAGGTTGCTCTCGGCATCAGTTCTCACTCTCTCGTAAATCCCGACTAACTGAGCCTTAGACTCAACGACAACACCTATTAAACACACAACAACATCAGTGTCTGACAACCCCAAAATCAAAGCAACCAGCAACAAGTTTGCATTTAGATGACATCGTTACGCTCATGTTTTTGTTTACAATATTAACCAATTTAGAGAATAGAACATAATATATACTAAAATAAAGGATATGAATCAAGTACTATTAGACATTTTTTTTTTTCTTCTAACAAGTAATGCCCATATGAAGACAGGTCTACCGCTTGTTCTAAGAAAGGATCGTTGAACAACAAGCCAGCCATGCACAAAGCAAGAAGGATGCTCTTTTTTTTTTTTTTGTTTTCAGAATATCGTGCCACATCCTAAATGAAACAAGTTGAGTGACAACCCAAATGAAGTATGCTAATGCCCGTTTCATGTCTCAACATAGCAGGTCCCAAGCCCTGGTAAAGGAGGAGGGTTGTGATAGGCTTGGCGAGCCAACGTAAAACATAGCCGTTCTATGGAGATGAAACACAGTATAAATTTCTGCTTAATTGAACACATTCAATTAGATCACAGGGAGGAAATACAAATGCAGAAGCATGTACAGTTACCACTTGAACAGATCCTTTAAAAGTTTTCAAAAACAACACCATGCAAACAGATTCTCTTTTCATCAATCACACCATAACTATCATCAATGTTTCATTTGATAAAAACAGAACCACAATCCCACAACTTCAACAGGAGTAAATTTCTCATGACAAGTTCATACAATGCATCTCCACAATAGCACAGCAACAAAACAATGTCCCACACGAATATTCGACCAACCTTTAAAAGTTGCCCAAACCGAAAAACGAAAGGGTCGAAAAACAAATACCTGAAGGTAAATCTTTCTTTTCTTCGCGATTTCTTCTACCACGGCCGTGCCTCCACCGCTGCACATTCTCTTTCGAAGTATCTCCCTGAACAGAGTTGTTCAGAAACTGCGGCGGCCCCGTAACCTCCAATAATTCATCCACAAAAAAAGAGAATTAGGAAAACGAAAGAGAACTATGCATTACGACTTACATGAAAAACCCTCGAACTCGAGTGAGACAAAAAAAACGGCATTATTGCGCAAAAAATAAATAAATAAATAAATAGTATACTTCGGAGAAGACTTCAAAAGCGGATGGCAATGAGGAAGAAGACGCCGGATTTGGGTCGAGCAAGGGTTTGTATGAACGACCGGTCTGCAAAACGGCGTCGTTGTCGTCTTCATCACCGTCCGAGGAAAATTCATCTCGCGATAATTGCTGCTGGTCTTCATTATCTTCATCGTCTTCTTCAGCCGAGGAGTAACCTTGCAGTAGAGATAAGCTCATCGTCTCGATTTTCTTTCTTGCAGATCCCGGCGAGTGGTTGACCGCAGATATTGTGGCCTGGGCTTATTTTATTAAATATTTTATTGAGATGCAAGTGTGATAGTTTTTTTTTTTTTTAAATAACAATAATGAAAATTTATTGGATTTTTTACATGAAAATGGTGAATTTTTACAGCTCATCCTCTTACCCCAGGAGTTTCCCCCTATACGAGGGGGATTTTTACAGGAGGCCCCAGAGCACCGGAGACCACAGACCAGATCGATGACTGCGCAGCTCTCTGCTAGCCGAGCTCTGACCCTATCAGACATACAGACACAGCCTAACCACGGACAGCTCCAGTTAGGCGGTCTCACTGACATTTGACATGTCAGTCACATCGCTTACATGGAATGCCCGTGGTCTGGCTAATAGGACCACCCTTGCTCATGTTAGATCTCTCATACGTGAGCATAACCTTGACTTTTCGGCTTTCTTAGAGCCTATGACTCGTGACCCTTCTTTTGACGTATATTCGCGGCGCCTCGGTTTTCATGCCGGGATGGGAAACACCTCTAATAAGATTTGGTTTTTCCACTCGCGTGACTTTACTTGTCAGATCCTTCGAGATACTGATCAAGTCTTGCACGTGAAGCTCACCGCCGCCCATCTTCCGGAGCCGATCTTCCACACTTTGGTTTACGCCAGCTGTGCGAGGGTTGGTCGCTATGACCTCTGGGACACCATGCGTGAGATTGCTGAGAGTATGGAGGGATTACCGTGGATGATTAGCGGTGATTTCAACATATTCTTGCATCCCGATGAACGCATGGGTGGTATATCGGACCGCTCTGCGGAGATCTTAGATTTCTCGCATGCCGTATCGGATTGTGAGCTCATCGACGCTGGTTACGAAGGGGCTCCCTTTACGTGGGAGAGGGCCGGAGTCAAGGAGAGGCTCGGCCGCGCTCTCTTCTCAGAGGCGTGGACGAGGGTGTTTGCGACCACGGTTGTGACGCACCTTCCCCGAATTGAATCGGACCATGCCCCCCTTCTGATTCGTTGTCGGTTCTCTATTTCCCCTCGGCGAGCGTCCTTCCGTTTCCAGAACATGTGGGTCCGCCACCATTCTTACTACGATACAGTTAGAGCCTCCTGGCAACAGGCTACGCACCTCTATGGGATGCGCAACCTGGAGGAGAAGCTCAAGAGACTCCGCCGCGTTTTGAAGCAGTGGAATTGGACGATTTTTGGTGACATTTCTCAGCGCCTTACTGCAGCTCAGACTGCATATGCGGAGGCGGAACGGACCTATGATTTGGATTCTTCGCCAGAGAATAGGTCCGAGATGCGCCGCTGCCATGCTGAGTACCAGTTGCGCCTCCTCATGGAGGAAGATTTCTGGAAGCAGAAGGCTGTTGTGCGTTGGGTGGCCGAGGGGGAGCGTAATACCAAGTTCTTCCAGGGATTCGTGAGGCAGAAGCGAGTTAAGTCGTATATCCATAGTGTCGAGGATAACGGGTCATCCGTGACCCAGGAGTCCCAAATACGGGAGTCGGCTAGGGCTTACTTCCTCTCTCTCTTTTTCTTTGAGCGGGAGTTGCTTACGCACCCTGACCCGGCCCTCTTTCCGACCATCCTGCAGTCGGTCGACCTTGTTGACCTCTGTGACCTCCCGAGTAAGGAGGAAGTCAGGGAGGCTGTGTTTGGGATTGATCCCAACAGCGTCTCGCGATCGGATGGTTTTTCGTCCCTCTTCTTCCAGTCTTGCTGGGAGATTGTGGGTACTGACGTAGAGGAAGCTGTGAGGGATTTTTTCTTTGGTCACCAGATGCCAGAGTCCTTCACGACAACCTCCATCATTTTTATCCCGAAGAGATCGGGACCTAGCACTTGGTCTGACTATAGACCTATCAGCTTATGCAACGTGACTAACAAAATTATTTATAGAATCCTCAACAGTCGTCTCGCCCCCCTCCTTCCCCACCTTGTCTCTCCGAATCAGAGTGGATTCATCAAGGATCGAACTATTAGTGATAATATCCTACTGGCTCAGGAGATGATACATGACATCTCTCATGCGAATCGAACACGAACCCCGAACCTCGTGCTGAAGCTAGACATGGCAAAAGCATATAATAGGGTCGAGTGGTCGTTTCTCAGAGAGGTACTGGCTCGGATGGGATTCCCTAACCGTTGGATTAGCTTTGTGGAGGCGTGTGTGGAACGCTGCACATTCTCCATTTTGATTAATGGTAGCCCCACGACCTTTTTCCCCTCTACCCGCGACCTTCGTCAAGGGGACCCTTTATCCCCCTCCCTTTTTGTTCTGGTGGCTGACTATCTCTCTCGCTGCCTTGATGGCTTCATTCGCGATTTCCCGAGGATGACCTACAGCATGCGTGGTTGTGGGCCTTCCATTTCTCACCTTTCTTACGCGGATGACATTATCATTTTCACTCGTGCGAATGATAATGGGCTAGTTGCTCTCATGAGTCTTTTGGACCACTACAGTGAGACATCTGGCCAGCTAGTCAGTGTTAGCAAGAGCTCCTTTATCATGGACCACCACGTTGCAGACCAGTGGGCTCACCAGATTCACGAGCGTACTGGTTTTGCTCGTGGGGACTTACCCATCCCTTACCTTGGGGCCCCCTTGTACAAAGGCCATCTTTCCCATGAGCTTTTTATTGATGTCCGTCAGAGGATGATTGACCGGATTTCTGGCTGGTCACATAGACACCTATCCTTCGGAGGCCGGCTTGCTCTGATCAAGAGCACTCTTTGTGCCCTTCCTCTTCACCTTCTCTCGGTTCTTGACCCCCACCAGTCTACGATTCATGAGTTAGATCAGATCTTAGCCCGCTATTTTTGGAGCTATGGCGAGGGCGCGCGCGGTCGGCGGCAGACCCACTGGGTGAAGTGGGACTCCATCTGTCGTCCCCACTCTGAGGGTGGGCTCGGGATTCGGCGTTTCTCTGATATGGTTACTTCATTTTCCTACAGGATGTGGTGGCGCCTTAGGGAGGGCAAGTCCCTTTGGGCCCAATACCTCCTGAGGAAATATTGCCCTGGTGGTGTTGCTCATCCCTGCAGGGTGACAACCACCGCTCGGGATAGTCGACAGTGGAGACGTCTTACCATTGTTGGTAGGCGTGCTCAGAAGCACATTTTTTGGACCTTGGGTTCTGGGGATGTTAGCTTCTGGGATTAGTGGTGGTTCGGCGAGGCCCCTCTCTCGAGTACTAGGCCTGTCACTCACCTGCCTTTCATGCAGGTGAAGGACCTTTGGACGGGAGGGTTTTGGGATAGAGATAAGATGAAGGATATTCTTGGTTAGGGTGGGGGTTTTAGTAGTCTAGAGATTGACCAGATCCGACAGATTCCCATTATGGAGGGAGGTTTGGATGGCATGAGGTGGAGACTTACATCTTCGGGTGCATTCTCTACGTCATCAGCCTGGGGAGAAGTGAGGCTGGGCAACCGGCCAAACCGCCTCTTCGGGGCCATATGGACTGACCTTCTCACCCCGGCCATTTCCGTCTTTTTGTGGCGCCTCCTATTATGGCGGATTCCCATTGACACTGTGATGCAGGCGAGAGGGTTCTCCTTCCCCTCCCGCTGCCATTATTGTACTGAGACCGATACCTTTGAGATCGAGACTTTCGCCCATCTTTTCCTTGAGAGTGAGATTGTGAGGAGAGTGTGGGAGCACTATGCCAGATATACTCATATACCCCTACCCACTACAGACAGTTTTTTTGAGCTCCTGAGTTTCTTCTTACACCGCACACACAGTAGACACGTGGGCTTCCTTATTCCTTGTCTGATCTTATGGGCCACCTGGACAGATAGGAATAATGCGAAGCATAGGGATATTATATTTTCTTGTGCTCACATTATTTTGCAGGTTGACAGACACCTCTCTCTCCTCACCGCCCTGGGTAGACTCACGACGAGAGACTGGACAGAGTGTACACCGCCCTATCGTTTGAGGCCACCTCCTCCTTTACCTGTCCAGCATCCACGACCCAGGACCGTTGTTTGGCTGAAACCCAAGGCCCCTTGGGTTAAGCTAAACACTGATGGCGCTTTCGACAGACATACCGGAGCTGCTGGAGGAGGGGGCCTGATTAGGGATCATGGTGGGGCACTCATCTCTGCCTTCCATGGGCCACTCCGGGCCTCTTCGAGTTATGATGCAGAGATTCAGGCGCTCCAGATTGGCCTCGAGATTGCCGCCTCGATCTCCTCTCATGTCTGGATAGAGATGGATGCTGCGGCTATCATCACACTTTTGACATCTGGCCACCAGGGCCCATGGCAGATCCAGCATCCTCTTATGCGTATCAGAGACACCCTCCGCTCGATCCATTACCAGGTCTCACACATATTCCGGGAGGGGAATCGGCCTGCTGATTTCTTTGCTAGCACGGGGGCTTCTATACCCCAGAGACGCACCCTTCTTCCTGAGGACATTCCCCTTCGGCTTCGGACGCTCATTCGGATGGACCAGTTAGAGTACCCATCCTTCAGATTCGGTCGACCGCCACCACCTGCCCCTGACTAGTTTTGACATTTTGGACCCCTTGTATTTTTATTCTTTATTTTATTTTCTCTGCTTTTGATGTTGCTCTATGTATTTCCGACTTGGATGTAGACCATTGACTTTTTAGCCATAGTTGGGCCATTATATTCACAGGTCGGGGGTGTAGCCTCAACCCCCCATCCCAATCTGGGATGTTTATTTTGTAAAAAAAAAAAAACCAATGGATACAACTTATACTCTATATATTTTTGGAATTTGCAACCTACAATATTCACCCCTATATATAATTTAAGGATACCGTTGAGCCTAAGTAACACGCTCTCACATTTCAAAATTTTATGTGGCAAAAAACTGTGCTTCAAAGTCAGACTTGGATACAAATTAATATTTTTATACAAAATAAGTAGGTTTGGATAGTATTAAATTTTAATTGATATCTTTCTTCTCTTATTCTACAATAATTTACAATAAAGTATTGTAAGTTTCCTTTTCCTACATTACCATATATTAAATTTCATGTTCTTATTTAATGCATACATAAATTATTATAAATGTTTATTCTTTTTATTTTTAAAACTTTACAACTTTTTTGGTTGGTATTTTAATTTTATATATGATATATCAAATTATTTATCTTTTGAAGATATTCGATTTGACATCCATATTATATATACTAAATATAAAATATATAATCTTATAAATAAAATATAATTTTTTAATCAAACTAGATTAAAATATATAAAAAAATATATTTTATCTTATAAAGCAATAAAAATTATGTGTACTATCATACTATAATATAACTATTTTGTTTAGAAAAAATAAATAAACTAAGTATGGACATCAAAATAGTATAAAAGAATATTCTAAAATTTTATGTCTCGACTTAAGTAAAGACTACACAGAAACATTATGACCGTGAAAAAAAAGTAAATAAACATTATAATTAAAATTATAAAAATAATTATTTCATTTCGTAAAGTTTAAAATATTACACTCATGCACATTATGAAATTGTTGAAAATTATAAAGTTGAAGATATCTTAAAGGTGTATAAAGATAAAGTATAATAACAATATTATCAAACTTAAAAAAAAAAATCAAAAGTAAATAAATATGTATATATATTTATGTGTATGTGTTGTTAAGAAAATTATCATTTTAACAATTTGAGTATAAAATAAAAGTACTATTTTAAGACTCTACACGTTATACCTCTTTTTAACACAAGCTTTCACATTATTAGACATATCTTTTATGGTTTCTATAAAACCAACTCGCACCCCCCTCTTTTTTAAGACTCTACACGTTATACCTCTATTAACACTATCATATGCTTTTTAAGGTTAATAAAGACCATACTGTTATAAAACTAGAGAGAAAGAGAGATAATAGAGAAAATGTTTCTCTTAGGTACAATTTCCATTATAACTGAAACTCCTATTTATAGGAAACTTTTGATGGCACAACCGTAATATTACAATTACATCAGGGACAAAATAGTCATTCATATACATTATTTTATAATAAATATTTCACAACACTCTCCCTTGAATGACTATTTCTAAATATATTTTAACTGATTAGAACAAAGTCCAATTTGCACATTTTAAAGTATATCTTGTGGCCATCAGGTATCGTTACTTCAGCATGTCAGGAAAACCCGGTGGGACAAAACCTGATCATTGTGGAATTTTGACATTTCTCTTCAGGAAAACCCGGTGGGACAAAACCTGAGCATTGTGGAAGCACAACATTGCTCCCCCTCAAATAGATCATCTTTAATGGAGTATTTACGTGCTGCCTTGTTAAAACCTTGTCAAGAAAACCCAGTGAGACAAAACTTGATCGAAGGAAAAAGAGTACAGCCACTCCAGTCTTTTCTCATCATCATGAGGAATCATATCAATTATTCAATAGTCCTCATTATACCGTTAATATGACTCGTTAAAACCTTATTAGGAAAAACCCAGTGGGACAAAATCCTAATGAAGGAAAAAGAGTACACTATTAATGTGAATACGCCATATCTGTTGCCTCGTTAAACACCTTGCTAGGAAAACCCAATGGGACAAAACCTCAGCCAAGGGAAAAAGAGTACAACGCGTATTCCATATATTCACCATAATAACATTTCCATAATTTTTATGAATATCATATAGATTCATTCAGATTTTTCGATACTGGTGGTATTTATGATAATATGTCTTATCATGCTTTTGTGCAACTATCATTCTTAAACTCATTCTCATCATCAATCGATTTCAATGGTCTTACTGCCAATAGTTCATAATATTCTCATTTCAGCTGATTTCATTCTCATCAATATCATTTATATAGCGCTATTCATTTGTTTGTGTCAACACATATTCATTTCTATTGTTCCCGGTAATATATTGAGATATCTCATTATCAATTAATTTCATCGATAGTATATATATGCCTCCTTTCATCACTTATTTGGGGAATTTCAATTTGCACAATGTCAACGCTTCCAGCGTATTATCATTTTATATATTTCACCACCATCAGTATCATTCAGTTTTTGATTTTGCACATTTCAGTGTGATGCATATATCATTTTCCAAATTTCAACAATTGATTCTCCCCCTTATCTCAACAGATCCCTGATCTGTATTTTCAGTTTGAAATTTCTTGAGGGGAGTTCATATAGTCTCCACTTCGTTCTCGATTTTAGCATATAATAGGAGGACTTTGAACTCATATCACTTGTATTGTGCACATTTTTCTTTCAAAAGTTCATCATATTAGCTGAGTATATTACTAGCTTCATCACCTTCATATGACACTTATTTTCATTCTTTCATAATCATTTTGTGTCATTCTTTGATCAAACCATCTCGTAACTTCAGGTTACGTGTCATATACATATTGTTTGATCAAATCATCTCGTAACTTCAGGTTACGTGTCATATACATATTCTTTGATCAAATCATCTCGTAACTTCAAGTTACGGATCACACACATGTGGCTATCTAGTGGATCCATAATATCTAGTAGCATACATAGAGGGGTAGTGGGCCGATATATATCGTACCCTTTCATACTCAGTTTGATCAAATATCGATTCACAAATATTTAGCTAGTAATAATTTCACCTATCGAGAACAAAGTATCACATATTACAAAGAATCAGTTAATCATGCAAATCATCATCATTTATATCAATAAATATCACAATAATTCTTTGTTACCCATTTATCAAAAACATATCACATCATCTTTCGGCGGCAATAAATGCACTTCAAGTGCAGATTATGACCCACAATATTTAATTCAGAATCGTATCACATGCGTATCATTACTTCTGTAGCACAAACTCTCTATTTTTAGAGTTGTATAGCATACGCATCATTTCTATAAATTATTAAGCAATCCATTCAATATTTATGAACAAAGGTCCGAATTTACAAACGGATTTAGCATTCCCAAATATCCGTAAATATTATCCATTTGTTCCAATAAATATCATAAAAAGAATATATCGGTCTCGAATAGAAAGATTGAGGGTGCTAATGATTAATGGTATTCCAGGCGATATTCGATGGTTGATTGAAGCAAAAGTTCGATTGTCGGGAGAGTTTCCAAATTCATACAAATATATGCCAGGTATGGGTAAGAGTACTTTTGCAAAGAAACGAAGAGCAAAACGATTAGGTGGATGCTTCAAATGCGCTCGATGGACTTGTGACACACGATGTAAATCAGTGGGGTTCGTGTCCAAAAATCGAGAAGATAAGATAACATTTATAAATGATGGATTGAGTAAGGAGTCTATGGATCAAACGATCCACCAGATTCTTGAGACACATCCTAGTGGGTATGTGCATCGTGAGCTTCTGTCTCTATGGATTCGTTTCAAAAATGAAGAGGAACGTTATAGTCTCGAAAATATTGTTTGAAAAGATCAAGTTTGTAAAACTAGTCTTTGTTAGTATGAAAAATCATACTAATGAAGTTTAGTAGTTGCACTGTAATTTTTAGAGAATCTTATAGCTGCCGACAGATAAGATTTATTTAAAACCCAACACCTTATTCAGTTGCAATTGTCAGAAGAAAACAGTAAAATTATTTATCGTTTTGTAAAACTTTCTATTTAAATAGCGAGTCATTCATCATAATTGTATGCCTTACAAACTTTTGAAAAATTAAGTTTATCAATAAAAAGATGGATGTTTCAGATTCTTCGCAAGGTAATAAATTTCTTCAGCCGATCAAAACCATATGTGTGCTTGGTGGTTCTAGACTGGTAAGTTTTTCTCAAAATATTGATATTGTAAGTCAGTTAGTAAGGAATATGGGAAATCAAAAAATCAATTTACTGTAGGAGGGACTAGCATCACTTTCTTTGATAATTTTTTATTGGCTGGAAAATGTTTTGAGATAGAAGTGAAAAGTATCATACCTTTTCATAGAGCTTCAACAAGGGTCGTCAAGGATTCCATATGCATGATGCTAACTCATTCTATTCATGATTATATGATGGATATGGCGAACAAGAGCGATGCATTTATCATTCTTCTAGGCGGTTATGGAATGCTAATGACAATGTTGATCCTTGCTTCTTGGGCAGAATTGAAACTTCATAACAAGCCCATAGGTCTATTGAATTTTAATAACTTTTTTTCTGGTTTGCTTGGATTTTTAGACCAAGGAGTGTATCAAACCTTTATATCTCCTCCAACGAGAGAAGTATTCAAATTTGCAGATACGTCTGGTGAGCTTATCAAAAAGCTCCAAGAATGCATCACATTTCAAGATTATGTGGAAACACAAGGGGTCAAGCGAAAAAGAGCTTTTGATCCTTTAGATCTCTCATTATGAACCCATATAACAATAATGGGTGGCAGAGTTACGGAGTTTTATACTCTCGAGATGCACCCTTCTTTTATGGGTTCTATTATGTAATATTTGTGTATCTCGTATTTATCGAGTATGTACTGCCTCTTCTCCATATTTCCATCATATGAACTTTTAATACTTGTTTCTCATTAATAATAATATCAATCTTACTTTTCCATAATATGAGCGTGTAGTACTTTATGACTACAATCATTTACCATATGTGTCTCTTCTGGAACACTTTATTGTAATATCTATAGGATCTCGAATCTCATTGTGATCTGATATAGTCCCTTAGACTCATATAATATATTAAGAAATCATTTCGTGTGATCACCCATAACTTGTAGCTTTTGATATCACTTTCTCAAATTGTTCAATTTTCTAATGGTAGCTTCATGTACCATTTTATCACTTTGCTTAATCATAATGTGGTAGCTTTCAGTACCACTATACCACAATATCATTTAATCATTATGTAGTAACTTCTTGTACTACTTCAATTTCTGTTTCTTCATTAATAAATTTGAAAAATTTCTCAACTGTTTTCTTCAGGATCATGTTAGTCCATATAATGTTCGTTCACGACAAAGAATTTAATTAACTTTCAGATGGCCAGATACAAAGTATCATTCATTTCATTCATCGACTATCACTTATTAGTACTGCCTGTTACCGGCTACAGAGCCGCACTGGCTGACCCATGTATATATATATATAGTCATTCATATCCTTTTTTATGTACCATTTGTTGCACATGGCCTTATCATCTAGCCATTTCATATCACCAATTATCATTAATACACTTATCATCTGGCCATCACCGGTCATCATTATTCAGTACATTGACCAGTTCACTTCGTTGTTCAAATTTCGGTGGATACATAGCTCGGCCATTTCACATTATTTTTCATATTTCAATAGTTGATCCGTCGGCTACCATTACAAATCACTTGCCGGCGGCAGAGCCGCACTGGCCGGTATATGTAGCCACACATATTTATATTCATATCACATAGGTCAATTCATAAGTATCCACATGTTCACGTACCAATTAATTTTCTCAATAGAAAAAAACAAATATTTTATAATGACAATATGTATTAATATCAATATTGGTCTTAAAATGAAGCTATCATTAAATTAATTAGTATGAAAGTGAAATAATAATTTACCTGTAGAAATATTTTCCACTCCAAAATACCAATCCCATCCACCTTATCTATTATCTATTCGTATTATTATAATAAATAGAAAATAGCTCACTTAAATTATTTGGGTTAGTTGATGTATGATATGAGTGAGTCTATTTCATTAAATATGCTCAGTTGTCATGTGGTCATTTAATAATAGCCTTGTCATGTTCTGTATTATTAAATTAATGAAGACAAGAAATAACAGTTTTCTTACCTCAATCGGCGACAGACCCACAATGAAGAAATTCAATAGCCTTGCTCTGCTGAAATCATATTCTCCTCTCCACATATTTCTCTATTTTCCGTCACTTTCCAATCTTCCTTTTTTTTTTTTTGGAGCAACTGCATTTGCCGGAGGCGCCGGCGTTCTCGCAATCGCACTTCCTCTTAAAAGATGACGAGGATGTCGGCGGTGGCTTCCCAGCGGCATCGCCGTCGATTAGCGACGAGACAAACGAGTTAGCACGGAAGATCGGCGGACGAGTACGATAAGTTGATCTCCTTACACCCCGACTGTCGGCGGTGGTTGTCTAGCGGCGGGACGAGGCGGCCGGGGCCCGCCTGAACTGTGTGTGGCCGGTCAAATTCTGGGTTTTTCCGACATTTCCACCTCGCCCTCCATTTCGTAATTCTTATTCATCTTTTGCTTCTAATTTTTTTTTCTGGTTTTGTGAAAATTCCAATGTTTTTATTATTTTATTTTTTTTATTTATTTATTTTATCATAAGAAAATAGCAACCTGTAATAATTCGATTTATGATACAGAAGATCGTCTATAAGACGCAACTGTAGAGCATACTCTCGTCATATTACAAATCAAGCTCTGAAAGATAGAGACTCGTGCTGATAACGTGTTATAAAACTAGAGAGAAAGAGAGATAATAGAGAAAATGTTTCTCTTAGGTACGATTTTCATTATAACTGAAACTCCTATTTATAGGAAACTTCTGATGACACAACTGTAATAATGCAATTACATTAGGGACAAAATAGTCATTCACATATATTATTTTATAATAAATATTTCACAACACATACGCAAATTTTGTTTTCTTCTCATTAAAATGTTCACAAAGTCTTCTTATTAAATGAATAGCTTCCATTGTTGATCTTCGTGACATAAAGCCAAATTGGTTTCCACTATGTTAGTTTATTGCCTCAGTCTAGTTTCTCTTACTATTTCCCATAATTTCATTGTGAGACACATTAGTTTTATGTCACTGTAGTTTGCACAATTTTGTATATCTTCTTTATTTTTAAACAAAGATATAAATGTACTTTTTCTCAATTGGTTGGACATTTTCTTACTCTTCATGATTATGTTAAACAAGTTACTCATTCAATACCAAATTTACCAAGGCGTCTCCATGCCTATATTGGAATATCATTGGAACCTACTGTTGGGATCTGTACGATCCCGTTGTGTACAAATCACGAACTCAATAGCAAACGTAAACCAATGCGCAACGGATCTACATGTTTGACGTAAAAAACTTACGGCTTAAAATTTTGGCGATCTGGCTGATCTTCAATTGGATTGAATTGACCGGGATAAACACACAAACACGTCAGGATCACGAACGGATGAACTGGGTTCACGATCGGGTCACGTGGATCACATGTCGGGCTCGCCAAGTGGTCGTGAGGTTGCGCACCGAGCGTCGCGGGTGGCCGGATTGGTCGCGGCGGGGCTGGCTTGGTCGCGGCGGTCCTCTGATCGATCGAGGTGGCTCGTGGCTGGTCGGCGGTCCTCGGGCCCAGGCTCGTAGATTGTCAATTGTTGTAGATGATCACCGGGTCACGAACACCTATGGTTCTTCTACTGTATATCTCAAATACCCTCTACAACTTGTACCAGTGGAGCAACAAGAAGAAGATAAAACTCGAATGAGAACTTAGAGAGAGAGGGGGGGCGCGCGGCGTGTTATGTGGAATAATGTTCCAACTCTTCTCTTCCATAAGCTTAACGATGTACATATAGAGCTACAGTAGGGAACTTAGGAGATTAGGAATAAGACTCCTTAATTAATTAAAATAATTGTGGGCCAAACTCACTATCCTAATTAATTAAATAATATTATGGACCACTAACATAATATTATTTCACTCTCTTTACCTAGCCCAATTTACAATTAAGACTCCAATAATAATTACTCAGGTTATCTCCCAATGTTTAAAATATAATGTCCATTAATTAATTCGAATACTGATAATCAAGAATTAATTAATTTATTATTATTTCACCGAAGCTATAGCTCGTTTATCACATTATTAATTAATTTATTAATCCTTCATGAACTCACTCCGGGGACATCATTAAACTAAACATACATGGTGACCGTAAATATCTTAATAGCACATTATATATGAGGCAATATTACCCAACACAGTAGGACTATTGATCCAGTTCGCTAAACCTCACCCATGTGAATCAAAATAATATATACTGCATATATATGTCTATTTAATATCTTACGGGTTAGGAGAACGTAGTAATTAACTAAGGCCTAGTTCGTTTACGACGATCAGTATAATCGAACTGCTCCTCTCTGGGATCTTGTTCAATACATAATGTACTAGCGCAACTAATCAGTCAAGACAAAATGTACCATTGACACTACAACCGCTTGAATGGGGTGTTCATATCCATCTAGGTTGTGAACCATAATTCTTATTTCGCAAGTAACTGATAGAATGATCTTCGGTTCGCCCGATGACGACCCACACTATCTAATTGCAAAACAACAAAATGTTAGAACTTGTTTAATCTAACATGTTTCTCACTCATAAAGGATAAAAGTGTAATATCATTCAAAGCCAAACTTTCAGTATATAACACTAACACCTACATTTTTCATTTTTTGCATTGCTTTCTCGACTTCTTTGGTTTGTATTTTTCTAAAGTATGTGAATTTTTATATTTCTCACTTTTCTCTAATTCCCGTAGCGATATTTCCCTATTATCTATTTCATTAAATAGTTTAAAAAAATAGTCTTTCCACCGGTATTTTATCTTTTTATCATCAACTGAAGCAAATAACATAATTTAGACAAGTCGATCACTAAAGCAAATCCAACTAAGAATGAAAAAATAGTTATAACATGGGATTTGAGGTTTTGTATTATCAAACTCACCACCTGCCTCCTTGGAAGTGTAGACACGCTGATTTTTTAAAACAAAAAGCCTCCAATCTCTGTGACCCGCAACACAACCTAAAAAAATTCACATCGATCTGAAAAAAAAAGATTAACAAAGGTAGCAATTCTGAAATGGAACAATATTTCCGCTTGTTTTAGAAAAGATTTTTTCGGCAAGATGTTAGAAACTTGAATGTGGGTCGTGGATTATTTAGAATAGAAAATATTTTACTCGCTTGAGATGACGAATGCATGTGGACAACTAAAATCGAGTTGTTATCTTCGAGTGGCGAAACCCTAGCTTTCTGGTGAAAAATCAAAAGTGATGGAGATGGACACAAATTGAGTATACAAGTAAGAACAAAAAAGTAAAATGAAAAAATTCTTATAAGGAAAGGATAGTGTATCAGAGACTTTCGGCGGTATCGGTAAAATGAAATACTGTGTTTACAACTAACAAACCCGTCTCTTTTAAAGGGCCTATAGGTTACAAATCAAACTAGTTACAAGTTTAAAAATAATAACAAAATGAAGGATATCTATTCCAAACTATACATCAGTGTGGTATGGGGTTTAGAACCGCTGGGTCTAAAAACAAGATAAAAACCATTTGAACCGGTCAAAAATTGATAAAATCGTTAAACCGATTGCGAGTTTTGCAACCCAATGACTGGCAGTGGTTGTATAATCATTTAAATTGCCGAACTTCTTTGTTTATTTCTTTCAATGTGGGATGGTCTCATATGAAGCATTGCCGAAATTATTAGGCCGTAGTGGGCCTTACATGCAAGAGTAAGTAGTTATAATCTTGAATATTGTACCTCATTTGAATATTGTACCTCATTTTTTCGCTGGGCAAAAAAAGTATAAAGGTAAGGAAACTGATTATTGATTTTGATGATACAAGAATTACCTGACGTTAGTCAGAGGACACATGGCGACGATTGATGCTCCGACGTCTTCTCGAACTCGTCTCCTTTGCTCCGACGCCTGCAAAGCAGAACCCCGGTGTTGTCCCCAGAAGTAAACCCTTCGATGCTTAAGTTAGAATCAGTTTAAGTTTTTTGGAGTGGTGGCTGCGGAATGATTAGGGGAGAGAATATTGAGTAGTGAGAATATCCCTTACCTTGACCTAGGTCGTCCTTTTATAGGAGTCAGACGACCTAGGTCTCCCTTCTACAGGCAGAGGACTCCCTGGCCCATAAGCTTCGTGGCCTGACCCCAGACCTTGGGCCCAAAGTAAAGCTCCTCTGGACCTTGGGCCCACAGTAACTCTCTTCAGGACGTTGGGCCCAGAGTAAAGCTCTTTGGGACCTTGGGTCTGAATTGAGGTGGGACTTCGGCCTTAATCCTGGACTCTAACGGTTCTCGAATCACACGTGTCTTTATTTTCTCGAGCCACGTATCGTATAATAAATGTATATTTTCCCTTATCACTTGCCCCCCATTTTATGTACGCATTAATTTTTATGCGTACAGAAAATAAGCGATGAGACATTTACAGATTAATATCTGCATTTGGTGACTTTCCAGTACAGTTGTACAGACAGGCAGTCCAGCAGCTTGCTATAAAATTCCTCACTCTCATTTCTCTTCTCATTTTTAACATTGTTACTTTCTAGAGAGGGAGAGAATCAAGCTCTTGGGATTGCATCGATTTTTCACGCTCGACGTCAGGATTCGAAAGTCCTCAGACCCTGGTAATTTTTTCTTACCTTTTCTTCATGTCTTCGGTAGCTAGTTATTATTTACCGACGTCATTAGGGTCGATATTTACCTTAAACAACATTGATAGAAATAATTTGGACGTATATTAGACATCTCGATAGGCCGAGGAGTTTCTCTGTAGATCTCGGTAGTCCGAGGACTAATTTGTTGAACACCTTGGTAGGCCGAGGAGCTTCTTTGTAGACCTCGATAGTCCGAGGACTAATTATTTGAACACCTCGGTAGGCCGAGGAGCTTCCTTGTAGACCCCGGTAACCCGAGGACTAATTTTTTTTAACACCTTGGTAGGCCGAGGAGCTTCTTCGTAGACCTTGGTAGTCAGAGGACTAATTTTTTGGACACCTCGGTATGCCGAGGAGCTTCCTTGTAGACCTCGGTAGTCCGAGGACTAATTTTTTGGACACCTTGATAGGCCGAGGAGCTTCGTTGGAGACCTCGGTAGTCCGAGGACTAATTTTTTTGAACACCTCGGTAGGCCGAGGAGCATCTTTGGAGTCCGAGGACTAATTTTTTGAACACCTCGATAGGTCAAGGAGCATCTTTGCAGTCCTCATTAGTCCGAGAACTAATTTTTTGAACACCTCGGTAGGTCGAGGAGCTTCTTTGTAGTCCCCGGTTGTCCGAGGATAAATTTTTTGATTACCTCGGTAGGCCGAGGAGCTTCTTTGGAGACTTCGGTAGTCCGATGACTAATTTTTTGAACACCTCTGTAGGCCGAGGAGCATCTTTGGAGTCCTCGGTAGCCCGAGTACTAATTTTTTGAACACCTCGGTAGGTCGAGGAGCTTCCTTGGTGACCTCGGTAGTCCGAGGACTAATTTTTTGAACACCTCGGTAGGTCGAGGAGCATCTTTGGAGTCCTCGGGTAATTTTTTGAACATCTCGGTAGGCCGAGGAGCTTCTTTGGAGACCTCGGTAGGCCGAGGATTAATCTTTTGAACACCTCGGTAGGCCGATGAACTTCTTTGGAGACCACGGTAGGCCGAGGACTAATTTTTTAACACTTCAAGACATCTAAGGAGACATCTTGAGACCTTGGGCATTTGAAAGAGAAGAACCTTGGGACCTTAGGTTGTCAGATCCTTATTGCTTGCTCTTCTTTAAATTTCTATCTTTTTTTTTTAACCCACGTGATGTGTGGGTTGGGGTTGGCAGTTTGCAGCTTTTTGCCAAAGCCTGGGTGCTGCGCTAGCCCCATTTTCTCCTTTTTTTTTTTTTTTTGAAAGTGGGCAGAATGCCCATTGCCCAAGGTTGACTTTTCACCTTTAGGCATTTTTTTTTCTTTCGCGTGGGTTGTCAGTCCACAAGCTCTTTAGCTCTAGCTTTTATTGCCTAAGCTTACTAATTTGACTTCTTGAGCTCCCAACATCATCATAAATTCATAGTGACAAGTTTCCTTTGGCAGAGAATTATTAACTTGCCAACTTTACTAGCCACATTTCTCTTCGCCAAATTAATCTGCCAGCTCCTTTGCTTTGATCACTTATATTTCCCTTAGCAAAAACACTCACCTACATAGGTCTCTTTCTTCTTCTACTTTGCTCCAAGGACATTGAAGAGTTAACAAGGCCACTAAGTACTTCTTCTTCTACTTTGCTCCAAGGACATTGAAGAGTTAACAAGGCCACTAAATACACAAACACATTTAAGCCTCCTCCACTTTCCACTTGCAACCATTTCATCTGAAGGCTCATAAGAGGTAAGGAATTTTTATTTTCGGTACTAGTTTGCTAGCAAATAACTTTTCCTTGGGCATACTCCAAGGTTTGTATATCCTTATACTTGAGACTCCTACTTGTAGTCTAAAGACTAACACTCTTGCCTTCCTTTGGTTTTTAGCAAGAAGAAACTAACATACCTCTTCAATTTGTTTTTACTTACCGCTAAGTCTCAAATGATCTCGAGGACTCCTTTGTCACCTTGTCTCATTTTTCTTGTAAGCTTCCACGCATTCACTTACGTCCCTGGGTGCATTTTTCAGGTTTGAAAATGTCCATGGATTCCCATGAGTCTAGTGATGACGAAATCTTAACCCGACGACCCCGCGGACGTGGCCATAAGGCTAGCATGTATGTTGATGGGGCCGTGTCCAAACTCGTAGAACATGACATACGTAGGTTCTACGCCAAACATTACATTCCTGACACTTGAAATTTCTATATTTCGGAGCATGAGGAAGGCAGTTTTGGTGAAACTTTTCCTGGATGACTTTGTCTTTACGAAGATATGTTCAAATACGGTTTACGGTTCCCTCTACATCCGACCATCGTTGAGATCTTGAATTTCTACATTTCTCCCACTCAGCTAACTCCTAACGCTTGGATGATTCTTCAGTACCCATACCCACGAATGCCAGAATCTTTAGTTCCATTTACCGCCTCCAGAACCACCCTAGTTCCGAAGGTCTCTTTTATGTTGTGTCGAGGTCATGTTCTAAACCCGTGGTAGATTCTTCCAAAGACACGAAATATTAGAGGTCTAAATTCTTCTACGTTTATTCGGGTGATCCTTGGAACTTTCCTTCTGAGTGGAGTGCCGATGTCTGTCGACCCTTAGAGTCCGAGCTCTCTCATGACGAAGAAAAGGCTAAGTTGGCTCTTTTGCTCAAAGGTCCCGCAAGCTTAACCCTTTTACTAAAGGAGAAGAACCTGATTGCGGCTCGCTTGAGCCATAGTCCACCGACTAAATGCAGACCCTAGCTTTAAGCTAGTTCAGCAGAAGAAAAGGAGTTTTACCCCAGACAGGATCCAAGCAATCAACGGAGAGGTGGACAAACTCTTAGATGCTAATTACATAAGAGAGGTAGATTATCCCGAGTGGTTGTCCAACGTTATCTTGGTTCTGAAAACAAGTGGCAATTGGAGGATGTGCATAGACTTTACAAGTCTAAACAAGGCGTGTCCGAAGGACAGCTTTCCCCTACCAAGGATAGACCAACTGGTAGACGCCACCACCGGATGTGAAATCCTTAGCTTCATGGATGCATTTCAGGGGTACCATCAGATAAGGATGCACCCAGAAGATGAAGCCAAAACTTCTTTTGTCACCGACCGAGGCCTATATTGCTACAAGGTCATGCCCTTTGGTCTGAAGAACGTGGGGGCTACATACCAAAGGCTAGTGAACAAGATCTTTAAAAACCAGATTGGTAGAAACATTAAAGTGTATGTTGACGACATGCTAGCAAAGAGCCCACATGCGGAGGACCACATAGCTGACTTAGAGGAGACCTTCGCAGTGTTGAAGCATTAGAAGATGAAGCTCAACCCCAACAAGTACGCTTCTGGGTGACCTCGGGAAAGTTTCTTGGATACATGGTTACCCAATGAGGAATCGAGGCGAACCCCGAGAAAATCAAAGCGTTGTTGGACATGAATCCTCCTAAGTCAGTGAAAGAAGTTCAGAGGCTCACCGGGAGACTAGCAGCACTTAGTCATTTCTTGTCAATTCCCGACATGTCAGATGGACCCCAAGCAAAGACTTCAGCATTTTTTCTCAAGAATTGGACAAGCTTTGCCTTAAGGTCCTCGGGCAATGAGGACCCTATTCGCACAACCTTATCATTGTCCCCTTCATAAAGCTCAATTGAGACTAAGGTCTCTACTGGCTCTCCTGTTTTCTTAACCTCGTCCTCTGGATCTAAGCTCTCTATTGTTAGAGCCTTCGAGTTCTTTCTTGTACCTTTGAGTGAGGCCACATAACATTGTATGGCTACCTCTTGGTCTCCACGAACTTTCCCGATGCCATTCTCGGTTGGGAACTTCATAAGCATGTGATATGTAGAGACTATGGCCTTCATCTTGTTCAACCCTGGTCGTCCAAGGATGACATAGTAATTGGAGGGGACCTTCACAACTAAGAAATCCATGGGGTGAGTCCCCTGTAATTAACGGGAGAGTTATAATTCTCTCCGACTCCACGGTTTCACCTGTGAACCCCATGAGTGGAATTTTGACTGGCCTTAGTCGTTCACGACCAATTTTCATCTTCTCGAATGCATCATAGATGATATGAGCCGAGCTGCCACTATCCACCAACACCCTTTTGACCCCGTAATTCCAAATCGTAAGTGTAACGACTATGGGATCATCATGAGGAGTTAGAATGTTACACGTGTCTTCCTCTGTGAAGGTTATTTGTGTCTCCCTAGGAGCCCTTTTCTCTTGCGGCTCACTTGTTCGAGGTTGCCTTGCATATGCTTTGCGAGCAGAATTGCTTTCTCCGCCGGATGGTCCTCCGGTGATGACAGTTATGACCCCAGCAACTTGAGTGTTGTCCCTCCTCGGACTTCGGGCCCTAGGATTACCCCTCCTAGGACTACGACTTCGATCTTTTGAGCGTCTTCACCGAGGTTGAGGGCTGCTTCTGTCTTTTCTGACAAATTTCTTAAGGTATCCTCTACGTATCAAGTCCTCGATCTCGTTTTTCAGGGTTTCACAGTCCTCGGTATCGTGACCGTGGTCTATGTGAAAACGACAATACTTATCCCGATTTTTTTTATTTGTTGGGGTAATCATCTTGGTTGGCCACCTGACATAATCCTTATCTTGAATATACATCAAGATTTCATTCTTTTTAGCACGCAAAGGAGTATACCTTTCGAACCTCGGGAGATTGGACCGATCCTTTGGTGAGTTGGTTGTGACAGACAGCCTATCCGATACTTTTTTTCTCTTTCCGCCATTATCGTCACCAGAGTCCCTTATCCTCTTTCTGTCAGAGGTCTCCCGCTCATCCTCCGTTCTGGACATCTCCTCAACGTTGATGTACTTTTCAGCTCTACTGAAGAGATCAGGGAGGGATAGCGGTGGTTTTTCGCCAAAGAGAAAGCAAACCTTGAAGACTTTTGAACCCCATTAATGAGTGCAGCTAAGGCCACAGACTGGTCCATGTCCTCAATCTCTAGTGCCTCTCTATTAAAACATTGGATAAACTCCCTTAGCGTCTCATTCGACCTCTGACGGACGCCCATAAGGTGGGCTGACGCTTTCTTACCATTTGCTGCTAACAAAGTGGTTGAGGAATTCTTGTGCCAATTGTTTGAAAGTATAGATAGAGGCCGCTGGCAGTGAAGAGAACCAAACCCTGGCGCTCTTTCTTAGCGTGGCCGAGAACGCTCGACATTTGATGGCGTCGGTCTCCCCATGAAGCATCATGAGAGCTTGGAAATTCTCAAGGTGGTCACGGGGGTCCGAGGTTCCATCTTAATTCTCCATCTGAGGCATCTTGAAGCTAGAGGGGATTTTCTCTTTCATGATGCTATCAACAAAAAGGGACTCGGTGGGTGAGAAAATATCCGACGTTGGCTTTCTGACTTCTTTCCACACCACTCCGAGCCTTTCATTCATCTCCTCAAGCTTTCGCTTAAGGCTGCCATCCTCAGGTGTGAAATTTCTTCTCCCGAGGTCTCTTTTGGATCTGACCTCGGTTTCATCGTTGGGGGCTTTAGAACCTTCGCCATGGCTGGCTTCTCAATCCTTTTGACCTAGAGATGCTTCTTTTTTCTATCATACCCTTCATCAGGATCTTTAGTTCAAGGAGTTCTTTTTCGACCCTCTGCAGTCGTTCGACCTCTGTCTCCGAGGTCGCCGGATGTTGTGAACTTTGGTTTTGGCTAGGGTTAGACTGAGAGTTTGATTCACTTTCTTGGGATTGATCATGTCGTGAGACGTCTCGCGTCCCTCGACTGGTTTCACCTCTCTTCCGTATCGCCATGAATCCTCTTCCTAAGTCGTCGGTCCCACAGATGGCGCCAATTGATGATACAAGAATTACCTGACGTTAGTTAGAGGACACGTGGCGACGATTGATGCTCCGACCTCTTCCTGAACTCGCCTCCTTTGCTCCGACGCCTGCAAAACAGAACCCCGGGGTTGTCCCCAGGGGTAGACCCTCTGATGCTTAAGTTAGAATCGATTTTAGGTTTTCTGGAGTGGTGGCTACGGAATGAGTAGAGGAGAGAATATTGAGTAGTGAGAATATCCCTTACCTTGACCTAAGTCGTCCTTTTATAGGAGTCAGACGACCTAGGTCTCCCTTTTGCAGGCGGAGGACTCCCTGGCCCATAAGTTTCGTGGGCTGACCCCAGACCTTGGGCCCAAAGTAAAGCTCCTCTGGACCTTAGGCCTACTGTAACTCTCTTCAGGACGTTGGGCCCAGAGTAAAGCTCTTTGGGACCTTGGGCCTGGATTGAGGTTGGACTTCGGCCTTAATCCTGGACTCTAACGGTTCTCGGATCACACGTGTCTTTATTCTCTCGAGCCACGTGTCGTATAGTAAATGTATATTTTTTCCCTTATCAGATTTATTTCTCATGCCCAAAATCATTACTGTTGGGTGAAACAATATAAATAAAGCCCTAAGGTTAAGCAAAGACATTATTTCTCATGCCCAAAACGATAAAAAAATATTTTTTAAAAAATGACAAAAATAAAACAATGCATATTGGTTATAACTTATAAGCCTACCCTTGGAATCAAGCATAATAGCTAAAATATAAAATAGTTAGAGCATGCATGATTATGTATTTATTAAAAAAATGTCATTGCACACTATAAAATTAATAATATAAATACATACAATTATATATTATACATATAAAATTAATTAAAATTATATATTAACTATATCTGTTCGGTCTGTGCGAAATGGTCCGACCCGAGAACCATTGAACTGGTAATTTTATCGATTAGATGACCGATTCAATTTTCACAACCACCATTTCAATCATAACAACCAAAGTGGGCTTTAGAGAAAAAAAAAACTAATTGTTATTATGTAAACAAAATAGCTTGCATAACAAACTGTAAACATGTGCGACAAACCAGTACTTGGATATGGATCTTGGTCTTGCCTTGCGCCCTGCCCCTATCGCTCGCGCTCTTTCACTCACTGCCCATAATCCTGCGCCTGCTAATCATCAACAAAGCCATCGTCAAAACCAAACCATAACCAAGTTCAGCCACGCCAACCTCGTGTAATTCGCCCCCATCTAGCCTAGGCTTTCATAGCATTTGCATCTCTATTTTTCCTCTCTCACACACGCCCCTAATATCTTCACGCTCGCCATCATCACATCACTCAACGATGGCGTCCAGTATATTATCACAGTCTCTGTTCTCCGCCCAGACGTCTTCCAAGTCGCCGATTTCGAAGAAAATCACGCCCCTCTCAGTTTCAGTCAAGCCATTTCCGAACATTTCCAGATCCGATGTCGTTTCAACGCATTCTAAGAAGACCCAAAAAATTTTCATCGCCAACTCCGCTTCATCCGGCGACGGAAGCTCCACGGCGGAGACCCCAATCGAACTGAGTACGAATTATTGATGGGTCGGCCTATAAATGTATTTAATTTAATTTTTATTTTTTCGTTTTGTTCATGATGTTCTTTTTATGTTGTTTGTTCACAGGGTATCCTGCATTTCCCACGGTCATGGATATTAATCAGATTAGGGAGATTTTGCCTCACCGGTGCGTGAATTTTCTCACATTTTGTTTGGATTAAGCTCTTCTAACATGTTCATGTGTCTCTTTTAGAGCCAGTTTCATTTAATTTTGTAAATGTTACATGTTTATTCCCTTTCGTTGTATATAGGTTCCCCTTTTTGTTAGTGGATAGAGTGATTGAGTATACTCCTGGGGTGTCGGCCGTTGGCATCAAGAATGTGACGATAAATGATAATTTTTTTCCCGGTCATTTTCCGGAGAGGCCAATTATGCCTGGTGTGTTAATGGTTGAGGTAATTAAAATTGAGTTCTTTTTATGGATTTATAGTACTCATCACATACATTGCTTGCTAGTGGTACATGAATCAAGCTTTATTTTTTCTTATATGTATGATTGTGTATGTTTCAGTTCTATTGTACTGAATACCACCTTTGCAAGTCGATGTAATGTTTTTTGGTATCTGTCAGTTGTTTTAGCTTTTGGTACTAAAGAAAATTGTTCTTCATGTGGATATCTTGTTTAGGAGTCTTTAAATTCATTTTAAGAAGCAAATCTGACATTCCGAGTTGCACTTGGCTTGGTTGAAAATGAAAATGTATAAACAGGTCTAGCTTCCAATTCATTTTAAGACACAAATCTGACATTCCGAGTTGCATTTCATTTAATGCAACTATGCAAGTGGTTTTCGCGCTTCATATCATTAGATACCTGAAAATTCTTTCTTTTTTTTCTTCTTTGAAAATGAGTATGAAATATTTTAAACTTCACGTTGAGTGCATTGCTCTTACATGATAAGTTCTAGTTCTGTATTTTTTTGATTCATGCATATTATAGGTGCATGATAGACATACTGAAATTTAACATGGGATTGTTATCAGATGTGTTGAGTGACTACTATGTTGATCATGTGAGGAAAGTTTATATACCAATTTATTGAATATCCTGATTCCAGATTCAAAACTATATCGGTGTTAATAGCATATTCGCTTCGGTCATAATACATGGAATTTTCATGAGCTAGCAGTTTGAGGTTTTTGGGAGCATTTAAACACTCGTATAAATTTTAGAAGGCTTCATTAATGTTATTCCAGAAAAGTAGAGTTGTTACACAATTTATAATCTAATACACCCAAAAGATAATGTTATTATGATATATTTAAATTTTTGGAAGGTCACAACTAAAGTTTTCTGAGAAGGTAAACTATGTCTAATCCATTGAGAAACTGTTGACGCCCATCTGTAATACTTTTAAGGTACTCATGCTAGAGACTTGATTATGCTGGTTTGAAGTAAAGACATGGGTAAGCTGATGGAAAGACAAGTCCTGTCTAATGGAGTAATATACCTATAGCTAATTAGCTGTGGTGTCAATTTGATGTATGATGAACTTGCACATAGAGGTCCCACTCCACAAATATTGCTTATATACTCCTTGAAACTCATTAATCCCATATTTCTAAGTTCGTTGATCTCTTCCCCCCGTCCACATTTGACTGATCCTGTTGCTTATCGCTTGATAATTTATGAAAAATCTCTCTCCAGAAAATGCTATGCAACACCTAATTCTTAGAGAAGTCCCTTCCTCTAGAGCACCACCATTAGTGAAAATAGTAGCGGCAACTTGCTGCATCAATTTTTGTTTTAATGGTCAACAAAGAACATTTTTTCTGAGGTTTAGTTTAAGAACTAAAAGTGTGCGAATATTTCAAAATTACAAACCAGTCCTTGATATCTATCTTTGTTTACAAATCACACCTTCACTAGCTTGCATTTTTACATGGACTTATGCATATGTTCTTGGGCTCAGGCAATGGCCCAAGTTGGTGGCTTGGTCATGCTACAACCCGAGGTGGGAGGCTCACGGGACAATTTCTTCTTTGCTGGAGTCGACAAGGTGAGATTCAGAAAGCCCGTAATTGCAGGCGACACTCTTGTAATGAGAATGAACCTTGTCAAGCTTCAAAAGCGCTTTGGCATAGCAAAGATGGAAGGCAAGGCATACGTAGGTGGTGATGTAGTTTGTGAGGGTGAATTCTTGATGGCTATGGGGAGCGAGTGATATGCTCGTTTTTATTTATTTGTTTTTGCTGTTGTAGTTTTGCAGATGTTTTAAGTTTTTGTCCTGCTTAATTTTCTGTCCTTGTGCTTGTGTGGGTAATTTTGCCGATCGTTCACTGTTTTCTTGTTTTGAGCTAAAAGACTCGTGTTTGGCTACTGAAAGTAAATTTTCAGTGTTAAATGAAGACTTGTCTTCCCATTTGCCTTTTGGTCCCTTAATTTTCACGGACACAATGTTGCCACAAAAAGGAATGCAGATTGCAGATGTGAATCCAGTAATTTTGAGATTCGTGCTTTGATACTCTCCGAATAGGCAAAATCAAGAGAAAGTTACCCTGTATACTAACTGAACAAAGAAATATTGCATCTATACTAATAAAATTATTTATTTGCAAACATAATAAATCTGTCAAAAATAATAGCACAAATACAAGATACACTTACAAACGTTTTTTATAGATAATTTTACGGAGGTGGTTTTTGAATGGTAACTTCCTAAGAGCATATTCAACTGTGAACATGAATTGTACTGTATGTGACAATTAAATAGACAGTTTTTCATCCAGGTGGAACAATTAGAGGCTAAAGTCCATAAAAACTATCCAATGGTTTATTTCTATTCCATATTATCTATTTATTTTGTATTGTAAATAAGTAAAAAAAAAATAACTCATTAAGTCTAGAAGGACTTCTACATGTAGAAGTACTTTTAGAATTATTGGTTCTCTTTCATGCCACATCATCACCAATAGAAATAGAAAAATCACGGTTGGAGAAATTTTTTTTATTGCGTTCCTTCTACAATCCTACAATTCACACACCGTTGGAGATGCTCTAATTTTTTGGGATTCTAAATATTACCCTCATATCCATTAACGTTTTTTTCATTTTTCTATCAAGAATCATTCATGAGCACAACTACCCCCATTAATTTACTTTACTTTTCACTCCACCTTCCTCAATCAATTTTTTTTTTTCTCCATCACTATTCGCCTCTAATAAAACACAACAAAAATGCCCGACGTCGACACCCTGCACATCGTCGGTAGCAGTCAACCTGGCGGCAAATAAAAGCCCACTCCAACGTCTTCGACGACGTCCATAAAATTCCACCGGCAAAGAAGCGATCACGACGGATTAAAAAGCACAAAATTTCAAAGCCGGATATTCTAATTTTGTTGAAGATGAAGAAATTGACATTGAGGAGGTGTAACTTGACGACGAATTTATTGAAAACGACCACCCAATGGAGAAAAAATTACAGAAAAAATAAATATGGATAATATAATGTACGTTATAAACTAAACATATATAGTTTCGTATGTGTAAACATTATGGATTATAATATATAAGTTGTGTAAACTAAACATATATAGTTTCTTATGTGTAAACATTATGGATAATAATATATACGTTGTATAAACTAAACATATACAATTTAAATATATACAGTTTCATATGTGTAAACATTGTGGATAATAGTATATACATTATATAAACTAAACATATACATGTTTCAGATTACTAAACATATAAAGTTTTCAGATAATCGATCAACCTGTTTTTGAATTCAAATTCACAATTTTATTTTTCGTATAACAAATTCAACATGCAACTGCTTTAATGCTTACCATTTGAGAGAAGAGACTTTCTGTATTTTTTTATTTTTTTTAATTACACACCGTAACTGATGGAAGTGAGAGAATAAACATACCATTCTTATTAGACTGGAAATTGAACAATACACTGAATGATTTTCATTAAACAAGATGAACGATTGTACAATGAACAAAGGGAGAGTTTTGGCTGCGAGAGAAGAACCGAAAAATGAAAAGGAAAAGTGAAGTA
>CACSLK010027831.1:13704377-13725602 GCA_902706635.1 Striga hermonthica
AGAAAAACAATGGATCGAACACGACTGATACCATATTAGACTGGAAATTGAACAATACACTGAATGATTTTCATTAAACAAGATGAACGATTGTACAATGAACAGAGGGAGAGTTTTGGCTGCGAGAGAAGAACCGAAAAATGAAAAGGAAAAGTGAAGTACAATATGTGGTGACCCCTTATTTATATCTAGGGTTTCCACAATGGCAAAATAGTAAAAATACAAATGCCTATAGTTGCTATTTATAAAACAGCAACTTTAACACAAAGTCTATTATTACAAATGCCTATAGTTGTTGTTTTAGAGAACAACAACTTTAACACAAGTTCTAATAACAATTATATGCATAATGTTAATATTAATATACATTTTAATTATATAGTATTACCCTAATTAAATAGACAGAAAATGGTACATGTGCAAATACTTTTACACGATTGTATATGTGCAATTATTTATCATTAGTTTCGGCAGGTATCTAAATTCTCCAAAAATGAATCATGCTATCATACTTATTTAATAAATATGTATATATTCAAATTGTATTCAATAAATATGTATAGGAATATCAGAATTTGAAATATATAAATAGAAGTATGATAATTTAAAATACAAATAAAGTGCATGTGCGATGTACGAGTGTGTTTGCCAACTAATTTCAGTAAAATAAATTAATTAACTTATTAAACACATTATTGTAGTAATGAAATAAATGTAGAGCAAATGAGCTCTTAATGTTTTTTTTTTTTTTTTTGTTTAGCTGGGCTTGGTTATAAATTAATAATTGTATAAAATAATAATTAAGTTTGGATTGCATTAAATTTTCATATTATTCACATTAAATCCATAATTGATCTTTTTCTTCTTTTCTTGTGCAACTAGTTGTTGATCCTGTTCACATGCCCACATATAAATTACAAAATACTATAAGTTATGTGTATATATACATTAAAATTATATAATAGATATGTATATATATATATATATCCTATTTTATAAGTTTGATTATTAGCAAATGAGCAATATAAATACAAATTAAGTAACTATACATGAACCTCTATATCGATTGCATGAAAAGTAGTGCTTAACATATTTTTTGTTACTTTGAGGCATAGTTTTTAAACCCGGCCCGGTGATGGACCCGGGAAGGTCTCCGGGTCACCGGGTCACCGGTTCAACCGCCGGGTCACCGGGTCAATTGTTGAACCGGATAATTAATTTTAAAATTTATAAAATTATATATATATAGTATTTTGTCATATAAATATACATAAAATAACAAAATTAAATGTTTTGTATGTAAAATTTGTATATTAAAGTGATAATAATATTTTTTTAATAATAAATATTTACCATATAAATATATATACATAGTTTTATTTTTAAAAAAATAAAAAAAAAATAAAAAAATTTAAAATATATGTAGGGACCGGGTCAACCAGGTTGACCCGGCCGGGTCAATGCCCCGGGTCGACCGGGTCAAGGCCGGGTTGACCGGGTTTTGACCGGGTTTGACCGGTTCATTTGTTATCCGGTCTAATTAGCACACCCGGACCGGTTCTGGCTCCGGGTCGACCGGTCCCGGGTCGACCCGCCGGGCCGGTCCGGGTTGAAAAACACTGCTTTGAGGGATCACAACCAATTAAATATTTTTTTTTTCCGAAACGAAAGAAATATTATATATAATAAAAAAAATGCACAAAAGAGCAGACACAGGCTGAATACAAACAGCTAACAACTGAATATGAACAACCAACAGCCGAATAAAGTGAGAGGACAGTAAAAGATTGCTTAGAGCCAACCCCAACGGGGTAATATTCACAACACACACCACACTAAAACACAAAACTACCATACTAAAAAGTCTCCAACAGGGTAATATTTAAACTAAAAAGACACCAATTAATTACCTAGAAAAATATTAAAACAATAATATTTATTAATATTATTGTTGTTGTTTTTGTAATTATTATTATTATTATAGAAATTGTTTAAGAAAATAATTCATAGCATTAAGTTAATTATATGATTAAAAAACTAATATTACTTTTCGAATAAATATCTTGAAAAAAATGCAATATAAATTTTTATGATTATGTAACTTACATTTACTATTTAGTGTAAATTAAAATTAGTTGATTTGACTAATAACTATTGTATGATAGAATAATTAATAAAATAGGATTACACTTAATTAATATAAAATGTAACGTTTTACCATAAATAATTGAAAAATTGGAGGAAAATTTTTGTCATTTGCATTAATTTAGTAGCCTGAAATTATGTAGATATAGATATATATTATATAACAAATGTAACGGCTTTTAGAGGGAAAACTATTGAGGTTTTATTAATTGTTTTGGTAGCAATTATATATATAGATTAGTTACCATAATATAATTTACGGTTCATTTTCTTACATCCTCCTATATATAATTTCCAAATGCGTTGAGCCTACGTGGCTGTTTATGGTGCTTCGGAATCCTGCTTGGCGAAAAATCATGCTTCGTAATTAGGTTTGAACAAATAATATTGATATATTAATAATTAATAATATAGGTTCGGATATTCCATAAATATTATTTATCTAACTTAGGTATTTTAATATTGTATTAAAATAACCCTTTAAGTATTTGTAAATTTACATAGTGAGACACTAAGTGAAGTGATTAATATATCACTGACATTGATTTGTTTCCTTGAATTAACTATCGAATTGTAAATGTATTTTAAAAGTTGATAACTTTTGTATTTCTTATCGGTTTTACATATATTATATATCAAATTAATCATCTTTGGATGATATTCGATTTGACATCTACATTTTATATATGAAATAGATAAATTATATTTATTTTTGTAATAATAAAAAATAATAATATTTATTAAAATTCATTAGAAATAATAATAAAAATAATAATATTTATTAAAATTCATTAGAAAAATAATATTATTTATCAATTGATATATTTATTTTTAATGTAGTTATATGTTGTAAGTTAAAAATTATAATAATATAACACAGGTAAGTCGCACAAATAAAAAGTGTTATACTAAATATATAATTATATATATGTAACGCCCAGATTTTTATTTACTATTTATGGAGTTTGACTATATTTCCATAAATATTAAGTTTCTAAATTTGATGCATTATTTATATTTATTTGCATTAAATTAAATAATTAGTATTAAAGTCTAAGCCATAGAAAATTCATTCGATTTTAATTATTAAAGTCGAATTTATCTATCCCAAGTCGAATGATTTAATTATTCGAGCCCAATGAATTTTGAGCGGACCCAATTATTCTAGCCGGCCCATTTAAGTTAAATCGAGCCCAAGTCCAATTTTATTCTAGTCCATTTTAAAATCGCGCATATAGTCGATTTTAAATCTGAGCCCATTGTTAGTATTTGATCCAATATTTAATTAGTCAAAGTTCGAATTTAATAAAACCAAGGATTTAAATCCTAGTCCATATTCGATTTAAATTCGAGCCTAAGTTGGGATTCCTCAAGCCCGATTATATTGAATCCTAAACCCAGTTTTGAGCCCAAGAAGACTAAAACCCTAGTCTTCCACTATCCTATAAATACTACACTTATCCATATTCAGCACCTACATCTCAAACCCTAGCCACATTCCACCATCTTCAAGATCCATTGCCTTCCACCTTCAACCGACCAAAATCCGGCGAGATCTTGAGCCACCGGCGAGCCCACATCAAACCAAGTCACGACCAAGCTCAACTGCGCCGGTTCCACCCTAGCTCCTCGTCTCCGAGCCGGTTCGCAGCCCTCCACGGCCGAGCTCGTCCCGTCGCGACCATCTGCTCCGGAATTCAAGCTTGAGCGGTGCAACCTCGGCGAGCCACCGCGACCCTAGCTGCTGAGCTGTCGTCCTCTCCTAGCTCCGACGAAATCCCTCAGCTCAGCCCATCAAGCTCACACTATCTCTGACGAGCAACTCCTCTTCACGCCGGGAACCTGCAACATTCGACCTTGAGCCGTCGCTGCCCCGTCCCACATCATTTCAGCCAAGTTTCGGCGACTTGACCGACCACATCTGCGACCAAGGACTCTCAGCTCGATTCTAGCCGGATCTGCAGCGGACCACGCCCAACACCTCGGGTACGACCCGTTCAGTGGCCTAGCACCCCATATTCGCGCCGGCGAGCTCGATTTCTGGCCTTCTTGTCTGGGTCTGCACCAAAAGCGAGCTGTCCCTGTGGTCCACAACACCAAACTCGGTCCCACTACTCCAAACCCGACCCGATTAGCTCATAACCCGCCACCACAGCTCTACCTCGAGCCTGCTGCACCACCTGGCATCTGTACAATGTCCCGTTGCAGCCCTTTGTGCTTCTCGAGTCGCACCAACATAGAACCGAGCCATTCCCAGGACTAGATTCGAGCTAGCATACCTCAGTCCGGGCAGGTTCAGCTTGAATCCGAGCAGCCCCGACTTATTCCGATGGTCGATCCATTTTTATGTGGCTCGATTTATTTTCGATTTCTCCAATTCGAGCTGATTTGAGCTTGTGGAAAGTCGAGCCTCCGATTGCTGCAAACCATTCAGATCTTGCATTTCAGCATATCAGGTGGGGACCCTGTACTGGGTATTACATCTTCTATAATCGCAATACCATGGTTGAGGTATGTATGTAAGATTCTGCCCGAATAGGGGCAATTACCTAGCGAGTAGATCCCTTCTAGCTAGGTGAACCGAACGCTAGTTAAGATGAGATAAGAATTTTAGTGCAGCTTTGAGTTAAGTGATTTCAGAAACCTAGAGCAGTCTTGAGTTAAGTTTAATTTCAGATGATCTTAGAATAATTCTTCCCTAAGGATCATTGATCTAGAGATAGGTTTCGTTTATTAACCAAGTGTTTCGAATTTCCAGTTAGTATCAAGGACTCTAGTGCAGTTGTGAGTTAAGCTCCAACCTTAGAAGTTCATAAGAGTTAGTTTTGTCCTAGTATGGGCAACGACCTACAGATTACGTCCTACAGTCGCTTATCGTGAGCGTGAAGACCTAGTGTTCTTCTCGCCTGTTAAGCACTCAGTTGAGCAGAAATTATATATAGTAAGTTGAGCAGCTATTAGAGATAGTCAGTTGAGCAGCAGTTATAGACAATGTACTTATTTATACGCATTTGTGGTGTGTTCTATTATAATAGTCAGTTGAGCAGCAGTTATAGACAATGTACTTATTTATACACATTTGTGGTTTGTTCTATTATATTAGATGTATGCTTAGGTTGTGATGTGTTCTATCATATTAGATGTATGCTTAGGTTGCGATGTGATTTATCATATTAGATGTATACTGAGGTTGGGATGTGCTTATCATATCATATGTATGTTTATTTCGTGATGTTGCAGTTATCGTTAGTCAGTTGAGCAGCAATTATAGTTATCCAGCCGAGCAGAAATTATAGACAATCAGCTGAGCATCGGTAATAGGCAGTCAATTAAGTAGCAGCTATAGATAGTGTTTCGATTTAGGCATTTATTGGATGAATGTTTAATCAGTTAGAAAAATGTTCATCATCATATCGTTTCTGTCGATTCAGTAAGTACTTGCTTATATGCCGATGTCATGATATGTTATTATGTTAGCTGTATATTTCAGTGCCGGTTTCGGCGGAGCACGTGGATTATTTTTGCTCACGCCCCCCACTAACCATTTTTCAGGTGACAGTGTCGAGCGTGGAGTGTGAGCCGATGATGTGGTGGTGGTCATAGCAAGGATATTTTCAGTAGACATGTCATGTATATTTTAGCGTGTTTTAGTTATTATGCCTTGTTGATGCATGCTTACATTTTCTTCCGCACTCAGTATTTCAGTACTTAGAATTTCAGTCTATGCAGGCTTAAATCCTGAGATGTTTAGAGTAATGAATTATTCTCGATTGTTTGCCTAGTTGTTTAAAGATATTAAAGATTAAAGATTTAAGATTAAAGTTGAGTATCATCCCGCATATTAAAGTTAAAGCATTTTCGAAAATTTAATATGAGTTTCGAAAATTAAAACAGAGCATTTCTTTTATAGCGCGAAAAATTTACTCTGATTTTAGTAAGTTTAGGCGGGGTGTTACAGTTGGTATCAGAGCCACTTAGTGGTTCTGTATACTAAAATTTTAGAGAGATATGACCACACCACGCTCACGCCACGCCGACCCCGAGGTACGTTACCTGTGCAGCTTTTATTAATTGTGAATGCATATTTAATTATAGTCAGATTATTTAGGGGCGTACGATCTATCCTTCGATTAAAATTTGAGAATTCTAGTCCGAACTCTAGCCAGAACTTAGAAGATTTTAGTGTAACCGGAACTCTAGCCAAGCTAGGTGTTTTCGGAATTCAATGATAAATTATTAAGTATAGTGTAGCTATTTATTAATCGGCTATACTGTTAAAGTCAGAATTTCAGCAGATCTAGTTATTGTGTATCTCATCACTTTTAATTGATTATATTGTTGAGGTATTTGTGTAAGTAGATTGAAAAATCGAGACGGATGAGTAATCCCGTCTTGGTCAATATTTCAGTATGTCAGTTATGACTTAGATGAGTGGGCGATGCCCAGCCTAAGTCTAGCGTCCAGATGTGGGCGAGGCCCAGCCTGGATTGCGAAAATGTAAGATTTCAGTTATGACTTGGATGAGTGGGCGATGCCCAGCTTAAGTCTAGCGTCCGGATGAGTGGGCGAGGCCCAGCCTGGATTGCGAAAATGTCAGATGTCAGATATGACTTGGATGAGTGGGCGATGCCCAGCCTAAGTCCGTCCAGATGAGTGGGCGAGGCCCAGCCTGGATTGCGAAAATGCCAGATGTCAGTTATGACTTGGATGAGTGGGCGATGCCCAGCCTAAGTCTAACGTCCAGATGAGTGGGCGATGCCCAGCCTGGATTTCTGTGGGAGGGGACCCCCAAAAGGTGCACATGAGTACCAAATTACTGATAGTCCCATAGTTAGCCAATTTATTTGTGCATAAGCAGATCTCTGGTGGGCTTCGTACTGGGAGAAGTACCACCCGGCCCACTACAGAGAGAAGATAGACGGAGGAGGGAGACCCAATCACAAATACCCCAGCAACTACAACCGGTTTCACCAGCTTGCGCCACATGTGAACGCCACCACCCAGAACGTTGCAGTAATACGGGAACACACCAATGACAGACCGTAGCAGTCGCCAGGAGGTCCGAAAAGAGCCAGAAGTAGAAGAAGAACCAACCCTCGAGCGTACGAGAGTTGTAAATAAGCATAACACCTGAGAGCCTGCATTTTGGATGACGATTGCATTTTGGAGAACGATGTGTTACCAAAACAGTTAACAAAAGACTTTTGGCATAGACACCGTACGATATTGTACGGACACAAGTGCAATTCGCCTACGTACCGAGATAGAATTTAAGAGAGAAAGTTTTGCGGTCAATAGTGGACCGACAGACGATCGGGAAGAGACCCGAGTATTCTAGCCTAGGATTGAACTTAAGTTTCGAGATAAGACTATAGATGCTGTCTCGAACTAATTTCAGTTGAGTTTATGTAGTACTGGTTTTCTAGTGTATAATAGTCATTATTCCGGGTGACCATGGCGGCTTGAAATAAGAGTCACTAAGTCGGGTATACCATGGAGGCTTGAAACTAGACCGGGACAAACATAGTTCTCCATACGAGATGATTTATGATCGCCAGAAGTAACTGGCTCCGAGTTGCGGGTACACAGCACGCAGGTACTGCATGCTAGTATACCACGCCCGAGGGCCCCGGGTTGTTGGTGTGCCGCATTGCGATGTGCCGTGTGCAAAGTATCGCGTAGTCATGTGCCAAAAGTTACGATATAGAACCGGGTAGAGGCCAAGTGTCCTTATACCCCTAAGTTCCAATGTAGTCCCAGCGTATTCCATCAGAGTATACACCTGATTTATTAGCCAAGTGTCTATAAATTTCAGATTCTGATGGAGTCCCAGTGAATTCCATCCAAATGTGCACACCTGGCCAAGTGTTCGAGAGTGAGCAATGGAATCCCAGTGAATTCCATCCAAATGTGCACACCCGACCAAGTGTTCGGGAGTGAGCAATGGAATCCCAGTGAATTCCATCCAAATGTGCGCACCCGGCCAAGTGTTCGGGAATGAGTAATGGAATCCCAGTGAATTCCATCCAAATGTGCACACCCGGCCAAGTGTTCGGGAGTGAGCAATGGAATCCCAGTGAATTCCATCCGAATGTGCACACTCGACCAAGTGTTCAGGAGTGAGCAATGGAATCCCAGTGAATTCCATCCGAATGTGCACACCCGGCCAAGTGTTCGGGAGTGAGCAATGGAATCCCAGTGAATTCCATCTGAATGTGCACACCCGNNAAGTGTTCGGGAGTGAGCAATGGAATCCCAGTGAATTCCATCCGAATGTGCACACCCGGCCAAGTGTTCGAGAGTGAGCAATGGAATCCCAGTGAATTCCATCTGGAAGTGCACACCCGACCAAGTGTTCGGGAGTGAGTAATGACCTGTAAGTAGGTCCTACCAGTTACATATCATCTGATAAAGATCTCCACCTAACCAGCTTACCCTGTTCAGCCTGGCGTGAGTGCAACAGACCTTGTCTAATCGGGCCAGACCCGATCAGCCTGATACGGTTAACACTTTCGTCTAATCGTGTAGCGCTCGATCAGCCTGACGAAGTGTACGGTAAATCTTGTCCAATCGGGTAAAACTCGATCAGCCTGGCAAGGTAGACCGCCAAAGTAAAGAATTACAACTTAGTTCCCCCTAAGATTAGGAGCGTCGCCATAGTCAGGGCGATGCTGCTAAGAGGGGAAGATAGGTTTCCTCTAAAGTTTTAATGTTCTGCTCTGGGACTTTCCAGAAGCACATAGCGAATTTTGGCATGGCCAAGATCACTAGTAGGAGGAAGACCGAATTTAAAGCTAAGAATCCTAGTTTTGAGTTTTGACTAGTATTTTAGTTTAGCATTTCCGAGGACGGAAATATTTTAAGGAGGATAGATTGTAATGCCCAGATTTTTATTTACTATTTATGGAGTTTGACTATATTTTCATAAATATTAAGTTTCTAAATTTGATGCATTATTTATATTTATTTGCATTAAATTAAATAATTAGTATTAAAGTCTAAGCCATAGAAAATTCATTCGATTTTAATTATTAAAGTCGAATTTATCTATCCCAAGTCGAATGATTTAATTATTCGAGCCCAATGAATTTTGAGCGGACCCAATTATTCTAGCCGGCCCATTTAAGTTAAATCTAGCCCAAGTCCAATTTTATTCTAGTCCATTTTAAAATCGCGCATATAGTCGATTTTAAATCTGAGCCCATTGTTAGTATTTGACCAAATATTTAATTAGTCAAAGTTCGAATTTAATAAAACCAAGGATTTAAATCCTAGTCCATATTCAATTTAAATTCGAGCCCAAGTTGGGATTCCTCAAGCCTGATTATATTGAATCCTAAACCCGGTTTTGAGCCCAAGAAGACTAAAACCCTAGTCTTCCACTATCCTATAAATACTACACTTATCCATATTCAACACCTACATCTCAAACCCTAGCCACATTCCACCATCTTCAAGATCCATTGCCTTCCACCTTCAACCAAGCAAAATCCGACCAAAATCCGGCGAGATCTTGAGCCACCGGCGAGCCCACGTCAAACCAAGTCACGACCAAGCTCAACTGCACCGGTTCCACCCTAGCTCCTCGTCTCCGAGCCGGTTCGCAGCCCTCCACGGCCGAGCTCGTCCCGTCGCGACCATCTGCTCCGGAATTCAAGCTTGAGCGGTGCAACCTCGGCGAGCCACCGCGACCCTAGCTGCTGAGCCGTCGTCCTCTCCTAGCTCCGACGAAATCCCTCAGCTCAGCCCATCAAGCTCACACTATCTCTGACGAGCAACTCCTTCACGCCGGGAACCTGCAACATTCGACCTTGAGTCGTCGCTGCCCCGTCCCACATCATTTCAGCCAGGTTTCGGCGACTTGACCGACCACATCCGTGACCAAGGACTCTCAGCTCGATTCTAGCCGGATCTGCAGCGGGCCACGCCCAACACCTCGGGTACGACCCGTTCAGTGGCCTAGCACCCCATATTCGCGCCGCCGAGCTCGATTTCTGGCCTTCTTGTCCGGGTCTGCACCAAAAGCAGCTGTCCCTGTGGTCCACAACACCAAACTCGGTCCCACTGCTCCAAACCCGACCCGATTAGCTCATAACCCGCCACCACAGCTCTACCTCGAGCCTGCTGCACCACTCGACATCGGTACAATGTCCCGTTGCAGCCCTTTGTGCTTCTCGAGTCGCACCAACATAGAACCGAGCCATTCCCAGGACTAGATTCGAGCTAGCATACCTCAGTCCGGGCAGGTTCAGCTTGAATCCGAGCAGCCCCGACTTATTCCGCTGGTCGATCCATTTTTATGTGGCTCGATTTATTTTCGATTTCTCCAATTCGAGCCGATTTGAGCTTGTGGAGAGTCGAGCCTCCGATTGCTGCAAACCATTCAGATCTTGCATTTCAGCATATCAGGTGGGGACCCTGTACTGGGTATTACATCTTCTATAATCGCAATACCATGGTTGAGGTATGTATGTAAGATTCTGCCCGAATAGGGACAATTACCTAGCGAGTAGATCCCTTCTAGCTAGGTGAACCGAACGCTAGTTAAGATGAGATAAGAATTTTAGTGCAGCTTTGAGTTAAGTGATTTCAGAACCCTAGAGCAGTCTTGAGTTAAGTTTAATTTCAGATGATCTTAGAATAATTCTTCCCTAAGGATCATTGATCTAGAGATAGGTTTCGTTTATTAACCAAGTGTTTCGAATTTCCAGTTAGTATCAAGGACTCTAGTGCAGTTGTGAGTTAAGCTCCAACCTTAGAAGTTCATAAGAGTTAGTTTTGTCCTAGTATGGGCAACGACCTACAGATTACGTCCTACAGTCGCTTATCGTGAGCGTGAAGACCTAGTGTTCTTCTCGCCTGTTAAGCACTCAGTTGAGCAGAAATTATATATAGTAAGTTGAGCAGCTATTAGAGATAGTCAGTTGAGCAGGAGTTATAGACAATGTACTTATTTATACGCATTTGTGGTGTGTTCTATTATAATAGTCAGTTGAGCAGCAGTTATAGACAATGTACTTATTTATACGCATTTGTGGTGTGTTCTATTATATTAGATGTATGCTTAGGTTGTGATATGTTCTATCATATTAGATGTATGCTTAGGTTGCGATGTGATTTATCATATTTGATGTATACTGAGGTTGGGATGTGCTTATCATATCATATGTATGTTTATTTCGTGATGTTGCAGTTATCGTTAGTCAGTTGAGCAGCAATTATAGTTATCCAGCCGAGCAGAAATTATAGACAGTCAGCTGAGCATCGGTGATAGGCAGTCAATTAAGTAGCAGCTATAGATAGTGTGCCGATTTAGGCATTTATTGGATGAATGTTTAATCAGTTAGAAAAATGTTCATCATCATATCGTTTATGTCGATTCAGTAAGTACTTGCTTATATGCCGATGTCATGATATGTTATTATGTTAGCTGTATATTTCAGTGCCGGTTTCGGCGGAGCACGTGGATTATTTATGCTCACGCCCCCCACTAACCATTTTTCAGGTGACGGTGTCGAGCGTGGAGTGTGAGCCGATGATGTGGTGGTGGTCATAGCAAGGATATTTTCAGTAGACATGTCATGTATATTTTAGCGTGTTTTAGTTATTATGCCTTGTTGATGCATGCTTACATTTGCTTCCGCACTCAGTATTTCAGTACTTAGAATTTCAGTCTATGCAGGCTTAAATCCTGAGATGTTTAGAGTAATGAATTATTCTCGATTGCTTGCCTAGTTGTTTAAAGATATTAAAGATTAAAGATTTAAGATTAAAGTTGAGTAGCATCCCGCATATTAAAGTTAAAGCATTTTCGAAAATTTAATATGAGTTTCGAAAATTAAAACAGAGTATTTCTTTTATAGCGCGAAAAATTTACTCTGATTTTAGTAAGTTTAGGCGGGGTGTTACAATATATATTTTTGTAATAAATATGTCTTCTTCTTATTTTTTAAATTTTATAATTTTTTTTTTTGTAGGCATTTAGTTTTTATATAAGATGTATTAAATAATTATCTTTTAACGATTTTCGATTGGACATTTGTGCGTTTTGTGCGTATTGATCTATAAAATTCTCTGTCGTTTCAGAAAAAAAAAAAAAAAAAGATTTTTGATTGGACATCTATATTACATATATTAAATACAAAACAGTAATATATATCCATATAAATAAATTTTAAATTTATTTATCAAACTAAAGTAAAAAAATATAAAAAACTACAAATATCTTTCGAAGAAGTAGACATTGATTTATATTTTAACATTATTTTAACTGAAAATAATAGATTTAAACTAAGAATGAACATAAAATAAATATAAAAAATATTTTAAAATTTATGTCTCAACTTAAATAAAAATTACAAAGAGATTGAATATTATAATGATTATAAAAATTACCAAATATTAATATATTAAAAATAATAAAGATATTTATTATATTTTGTAAAGTTTATAATTATCAAATGGACTTGGAATAAGCCTTTATAAATGGAATTCTTCATGAGGAGGCTTACGTGAAACAACCTGAACGATTCAAGGATCCTCAGAATCCTAATCACATGTATAAGCTCAAGAAGACACTTTATGGACTGAAGCAAGCTCCCCGAGCATGGTATGAAATGCTTACGATCTACCTAACTAGAGAAGGGATTCACGCGTGGGGGAGTAGACCAGACCTTCTTTGCGCTCCAGACTAATATAGAGCTATTGTAGTTCATATTTATGTTGATGACATCATCTTTGGGTCAACATCAAAGAAGCTGGTCAATCACTTTCTCAAGCTTATGTCCTCCGATTTCAAAAGGAGTCAGGTAGACAAACTTTCATATTTTCTTGGTCTTTGGGTAAAACAAGGTAAAGATGGTATTTTCTTACATCAAAGTAAATATGTCAAAAACCTTGTTAAAAAGTTTGGTCTTGAGAAGAAAAAACCCCTCAGACTCTTATGAGGACTCATGTAAAAGTGTTTAAGGAAGATGAAGGCACATTAGTAGATCAAACTCTTTGAGACTTTGGACCACCAAAAGTTGGCAAAGAAATCTAGAGATTTCAGAGCAAAGAGTGCATGATAAGATAAAACATGACATCACAAATGTGGGTTGGGCATCTAAGACAACCTTTAAAAGGACTTCCTTGTCAGCAGATGAGAGGAATTTGCTCTTCCAATTTAGGATTTCAGTTTCGACTTCCTCAGCCACAAATCTAAAGGTGTCTTTTTTTGAGTGGCCAATTCCAAAGGGCAGGCCTAAGTATCTGGTGGAGGATTAGATTTGGATACCATTAAAGAGGCTACAAATGGCAGCTTTGACTGAAAAGTGCGTTCTTACTAACTAATATAGAAGATTTAGCTAGCTTAATCCTCTGGCATAACAAAGTTGGTAGCTATGAAGGATGTTTAATATTTCAAGAGCTTGTTGGGGGGAGGCTTGGCAGAAAAGCATTGTTTCATCTGCAAAAAGTAAGTGTGTTTGGGGCCCTGTCCTGGATAATTTTAAACCTATCAGAGAGCCTTGTTGGATTGAACTGTGCAAAAGACAAGACATGAGCTCAGAGACAATAATAGAAAAAAGAAGGCAAGATTGGATCTTCTTGTTTTAACCCTCTATAAGGAAAGACAAGCCCAGACTTTTGGCCACTGATATTAAAAGAGAAACTGGAAGAAGAAATGCAAGCTGTGATCTAATTTATAAAGTGAATATGGAACCCATTTTTTTCATGAGAGATTTAATGCAGTGCCACTCTATTCTATCAAAGGCTTTTTCCATGTCAAGTTTGATAACCATAAAGTATTTAGAGACTGATATATGCTTGTTTAGGTAATGTATGGCTTCCTGAGCAATCACAACATTTTCTAAGAGTTGGTTGTCTTGTATAAAAGTTGTCTGATTTTCACTGATACAAACATGAAGGCAATATTTTAAGTTGGAAGTAAGAGTATTTAAAATGATTTTGTAAGCCACACAACATAGACTGATAGGACGAAAATGCTCAACTTTATAAGGGTTATGAGTTTTTGGTACAAGAACGATCAAGGTGTGGTTCCAAGTTTAGACATAAACCAAGTGTTGAAAAAACTGAAAACAACATTACAGAGGTCAACTTTAACAATGTCCCAGTATTTTTGAAAAAAAAAGAGTCATACCATCGTGGCCCGAAGTTTTGTTAGAGTTCATGTTGTCCAGAAGTCTTTTGATTTCCTCTTCATTCACTGTAGCAAGGAGTCCGAAATTCATAGCTTTGGTGATGGAAGGCTGAATTTTATCCAAGGTGGAGTCCTTAGTCTCATTTTCAGTGTGCTCAGAGGTAGTGCTGTTAAATTAAACGAGCCTGGACCAGCTCGGTTGGAGCTCGGCTCGTTAAGGCCTGGTTCGACTCGAGTTCGAAGCATAACAAGCTGAGCTCGAACTTATTTAAAGCTTGTTTGGTTAACGAGATGAGCTCGGATCGGCTCGATAAGGCTCGAAAAGTAAAATTTATGTATTTTTTATAGATTGGCTCGTTAAAGCTCGAGATCGGCTCATTAAGGCTCGAGCTCGAGGCCTTAACGAGCCGAGCTCGAACTCGATTTTTGGCTCGCTTACTTAACGAGATGAGCTCGACTTGACTCGTTAAGAGCTCGAGCTCGAGCTCAAACACCTTTAGCTCGAGCTCGGCTCAACTCGTTTACAGCCCTACTCAAAGGTGAAGAGATTCCTGTAGAAGTCTGATATGCAACTCTAAATTTCAACATTTGAGGCGCAGATTGAGTAGCCCCCCTTTAGTAATGGCATTGGACCTCCTTCTTTGAGTAGTGAAAGCATGGAAAAACTGGGTGTTTTTGTCACCCACTTTTAGCCACGGCAGTCTTGACTTCTAGCTCCAGTAGCTTTCCTCAGACTTGTTGATGAGGTCTATTTTGAGCTTAAGAGTGTTCCACTGCCTGGAATCTCTGTTGTTCCCAAGTAATCTCAAGTCTTCCATCTGTTTGGCAGCCTCATTTTCTGATTTGAATTTCCCACTCCGCTTAAGAAGAGCCACTCTGGCGGCAACTATCTTCCTCTGAAATTGAATCATAGAGTGCCCTTTCTGATAACAGTACCAAAGTTCTTTAATTGTGTCACTGGCACCTTCTATAAGAAGCCAAAACGTTTATCAAAAGCAAACCTTTCTTCAGGTTAGTGGAGTTGCTTCCCGCATTGAGCACAATAAGGTCGTGGTCCGAGGAACTTCTAAAAACATTTGTGGCAGAAGAACTCACTTTATTCATTCAATCATTTGTTCCAAATAATCTATATATAATCTGTACCAAACATTTTTATTATATCAACTAATTTTTAGTAATCAATTTGCTATTTGAACTATCAACTAACAACTAACTTTTTATTTAAGTTAACAAACTGATGTAAGAAGAGTACGAGTGGGTGTTGTGACACCAAAAGTCTTAATCACCAAGTCTCAAAAGCCCAATCAAAACAATCCCAACATAAAATAAATAGAAATAAACATAAATAGTGGTACTAAAGAGAATAACGATTAAACAAGAGGTCGTAGTCAATCATGTCTGTCGAGGAACGCCAACGCACTCTCATTGGCATCATTCTACCCCGGTTGGAGATAACTCTCCCTTGAATCCGAAACACACCAAGTGCTTGACATTGAAGACGTATGAAGTGCGCACATGGGACGGTAAATAAAGACGCTAGGCGTTCGGATTAATCTTTTCAAGGATCTCTATAAGCCCAATCTTTTGGGTCGACAGCTTGTTCTACTCATGTGCCGAATAGCGGTCCTTTGTCAAGCCGACCCACACGAAATCACCAACCTCAAACTCTAACGACGATTGTCCCCGACGCTTGTCGGCGGCATTCGTGGCCTCCAAATTTGCACAAACCTCTTCGTGCGTGCCGCGTAAATTGGACATGAAGTCCTCGGCTCGCCGATCTTCGAGGCCAAAGTGTGCAACGCGATCAAATCAACAGGACCACACAGGACCATACCGTAAACACCTGAAATGTACTGTAGCGAGTAGCCCGACTCAATGCCGAATTGTGTGCAAACTTGGCTTGACTAAGCCGCATATCCCATGACCACAAATTATCTCCAAACAAGCAACGAAGCAAATTCCCCAAAGAGTGATTGAAGAGCTCGGTTTGGCCGTCCGTCTATGGGTGGTACGCACTGCTAAGTCGAGCCTGGTGTTCGCCTGGCACCATAAACTACGCCAGAAGAAGATGTGAAAGCTTGTATCACAGTCAGACACTATGGAGATAGGCAGACCATGCAAACGATAGACCTCCCGAAAAAAAGAGATGTTCCACGTGCACCACATCGTGAATTGTCCCAATTAGCTGATACCAAATTATGTAGGAAACGTATGAGTGGGTGTTGTGATACGAGAGAAAACTCAATAACAATCATATTTATTTTTCAATTGCGTAATTGCTTCTGAATGTCATGAGAAGTGTATTGATATGACACCAAAAGCCCTAATTACTAAGTCTCAAAAGCCCAATCAAAACAAGCCCAACATAAATAAATAGAAATAGACATAAGTAGTGGTATTAAAGGGAATAACGGTCGAACTAGAGGTCGAAGTCGATCATGTCTGTTGAGGAACACCAATGCACTCTCGTCGACATCACAAACATATCCATATGCATTTCACAGTCTTCAAATAGATAGCACAAACTATTTTATTTTTATTTATGGAAGATTGATAATTAATATGTAGAAACGCAAACTATTTTATTTTTATTTATTTATTTTTCCAAAATAATAGGGATATATAGAGCACGCAAAGATGCGAAAAGAAAGCAACCCAAAGCTGAATGATTACAACTAAGAGCTTAATACTGAGAGGATAGATCCGGAGATCGCCTAGAAACGCTATAGCAACGCTAGCCCAACACTACAACACAAACTACAAAGCTCCCAACAGGAGAATGATCGATCTCAAGGGGATAATAACCGCTCTCATCTGGCTCAAAAATGCAAACAGCCCAAACAAAAAATACAAGCCCTAAACAACAACGAGCACAACAAAACAAACTAAAACGAAAAAAAAAAAAACAAACAAGAAAAACACAATCCTTTCCCAACAGTAAAATGATCCCCGTACCAAGCATCAGTGGACACACAATCGACCCTACTGAACAATTCGTTGTCAACCACTCCCGAAACTGCAGGAACAGCCTAACTGGAGCCGAACCTGAGCCACGAATTGATCCTGGAGTCAACCGAGCTCCTGCCGGAGGAGCTCCAATCGAGCCCTCACAACACGACAACTTCGACACCATCTAACACCACTAACTGAGGCCGTTGTCCCGCCCCCAATTAAAGGACTGTATATTATTGAAAAGTATGATTATCGACTTCAATTTATTTTACAGAAAGGATTTACTTTACTTATTGGTATGAGAGATGTTGGAGTGCAGTTGAATATACTACTAGTATGTACCCCGTGCGATGCACGGGACAAAGATATTAAATGAGTAATTTTCACAGCCTCGTTCGTTTAAGTCTAAAAAGTAATAGGGTTATTATCTATTTTTTACCTTTTTTAATCAACATTAAATCTAAAAAATAATAAGGTTATAAGTTTTTTCCACATCTTTTAACCGGCGTTGATTTTTTAGCCAAAACACTAAATATGAACAAGTTAGGGCTATAACAATCCAACTCATTGGCCTCCAACCCTTGGTGCTCTCCAACCAAATCGCCGCCTAGGTCGCTTCTTTCACTCTCTTCGGTTCTCTCCCAGCAGATTTCAGGGGCTATCGGACCTCGGCTTATCTGCTCCTCCGCGAACTGGCCTCGCCCGTCAATATATTTCCCTGTCGTGTGATCCATGGGTGCAGATCCAATTTTGCGTCCGATTCTCTGGATCTATGTTGGGTTCATAGTGCGGGCGACGGTCGGCGAGTGGAGGAGGTCTCTGTTGCATTGGCCGGTCTTGAGGAGCTTGGCGTCTCTCGCGGGATTTTGGGGTTCGTTTGATTGGCTGTTTGGCTCAATCACCGTCGTCATTCCAGGTCTGCTGCACCGGCGGTTTGGGGTCTTATGGAGGATGGTCCTCCGTAGTCATCTTGGTGTGGCGAGGAGGTCGTCTTCTTGGTCTCCATCTGTCTCGGTTTTTTTTGGTGGTTTCCGGCAAGAATCTGGTCAGACGAGTTGGTGTCGGTTCTTTGGGTTCGAGTGTTGTGACGGGGACTGGAGGCATCTCGTTCTCACTCCCATCTCCTCCCGAGTTTGGTGAGTCTGGCTAATTCGGTTTTTGCTGTTGGTGAATCGGATCGGCTCGGGTCTCGCCTAGTGGTGTTGGCCGGGATGGGGATGAGTGTTCTCTACGGTGGTAGTCAGGGTTGGCTTCGAAAGGGTTTAGGGCTTGGGTCCTCGTTTTAGCTAGGCCTTGGGCAGTGGTGACCGAGGTTCCTGTGCCTTGAATTCTTCTGTTGGCTCTGCTCTTTGGCGTTCCTGGATGGTCTTGCTGGGGGAGGGATTTCTGTTTTGGTTAGTTTTGTTTGTTTAGGCCTTCTTAGTCTCTGTTTAGTTAAGTATTTTTGGTCTGGGCTCTTTGCCTGAGTGTTGTGTATTGTATTTTTGGTCTGGGCCGTTGGCCTCTGTGCTGCATCCTATTCTCCCGAGGGATCTTTGAGTTGTGTGTAGTAGGTTTTCTATTCTAGCGTTGCTAGCGAGGCTCTAGGCGTTCTTTTGATTCGTCCTCCCAGTTTTTAGTTCTTGGTTGTAATATTCAGCCTTGGGCTGCTTTTTTGCACAGTTGTGCGTTTTGATTTATAATACCTCTATCGTTTCGGCCAAAAAAAAAACATGTTAGGGCTAGCTTGTAAAATAATTAATATATTATCTTACTAAAACATTTATACTAATAAAAATTTAATTTTAGCATATAAATTCATCACTTGATATAAGAGAAAGTAACAATTTTACTATTTCTTGTTCACCATATAATAATCAATTATTATTTTATATAATAAAAGAGTATTGTTGAATAGTGTAGTAGAATTGTTATAAAATCATATGATTTTTTTATTTTTTACAATATTCATTTAATATCTTTTTATGATTTGATAACATAACTATAATATATTCTTAATGATATAATAATATGAGATACAGATTTACATAATATTATGGATTTATTCTTTAATGTTAAGATATTGCATTGGGTATTATATGTTTCACTAATATGTAATTTGTCTCTTTTTATATTGAAGATAATCATATAATTGAGTAGAGATAACAATTATCTATAAACTCTTTCAATTTAAGAAATAATTTTTAAAATATTCCAAGTGTTGTATGCAATCTGATTCTTAATTAGAAGAGATTTTGAATTTCAAATTTTCACTTCAAAACCACATGTAAATTTGGATGCAGATTTTATTAAAAATGAATTCAACAAAATCAATAATTTTATGGACATTTAATGCTACCCTATTTTATGATTTAAAAAATCTAAAAACTTTCTAAGTATAGTGTGCAATTAATTATAAGTTGAATTTTTTTCCGTCTAATTCTAGTAAATATGATAACTTTTTATATAATTATAGATTATGATTGGATAATTTTTTCTTTCATGTTAAAAGAAGAGTTATCCAAATAATTATTTCAAAGTGAGTTGATATAAAATATAATATTTACTTGGGTGTGTTAGAAAAGTAACATATTATATCAGTTTTTCTATAAAAACCAGTGGGACAGGTTCATGTGGAGCTGTCTTATTGGTGGTTGGTTCCATAAAAAAACCAGTCATCTGGTTCCTTAGCAAAATTGCATATTATTAATTATAAAGATATAACAAATTTTGAAATAACTACAAATTATATTGTAGAAATAAAAAAAAATGAAATAAAAATACGTAATTTATTTCTTAAAATGCTATGCCCACTTTCTATCAATGCAATAGCCACATGTCAACTCCAAGAAAACACCCTTCTCTTATTTTCTAACACGCGGATTAATAATCATGATATACACGCGTTATTGAACTTAAGAACCAGAAAATAATAGTAAAGCTAAATTGGGAGAACACAACACAAAGATATCCCACGACTTTTTTGTTGGCTAATTCATTGTTCACAGCAATCGGCGCAGGCCCTTTTCCTCGGCCTTTGACCAACCCACGCCACGCTTACAATTTTGTCTTCTTATTTCATCATTTGGTTTATAATCAAATTAATGATACATGGTGTCGGTTTTGCTACGAGGTCAACAGTTGGTTCTATAGTTGAGTCAACCTTTTATATACAACTAATAAACTATACCATATTAATAAAATTATATTAGTATTATTTAAGTAATTAGAAAATATGACAAATTTACTTGTTGTATATAAAAGGTTAGCTTCATAACAATACGGTTACATCATGTAGTGTAGTAAACCATCTCAACCTGATAAAATAAATCATTGATTGATTGGAATCATTGGCATAGAATGAGGGACATCATTTCATCAAAAAAAGGTCCATTTTGTTATAAATATATTAATATGGACATTACTAATAAATAATTGGGCCTGAAGTCCATTAGTGAGTAGGATTAGGTTGTAGGGCTTCCCTCTTGTAAACCCTATAAAAGGGTGATTATACTGATGAATAAGAGGATATACTTTTCTGCTTCTCTTTTATCGTTCTCTTTACTGCACATCTTATGCTTGGGTTGATGGATGCTTGTTGAAGATTAAGAGTTCCAATTTACAACACATTTCATATTGCCTAAAGTCATTGTATTAAATAGTTTGCTTTTCTTCCTGATTGACGCGATAATAAATTCAAACTCAGTTTAGAAAAATGTGACCCGCCCCAATCCCAGAATTAAAAAAAAAAAAAAAACTTTTAATTAAGCTTATGTTACGATCAAATAAAATAGATATTACAAAAATGTAATTTAAAGATTAAAAACAATTGAATTAAAGATTTATAAACATTATTTACATAAAGAATATAAAGTAATGTTCGATATAATTATAAAAATAAACCTACATATATAAAAGTATAAGTTGAAGTGAAAATGGTGCTAAGTGAAATAAGTAAAAATGAATTTTAGTCATAAAATATAACCATCCAACGACAAAAAAAAAAAAAA
>CACSLK010027831.1:13731000-13749258 GCA_902706635.1 Striga hermonthica
AAAAAAAAAAGAAAAAAAAGTGAATGTTGTTTATTAAGTTCATATCCAAAGTAATAAGGAACCAACCATAATTTTTATAAAATAGAAGAAGTCAATTTTTTTTAAGGATACTGTATCTTCCAATCTATACTAATTTGTTGAAAATAAAGCCATTACAGGTAGGAATCAATTTCTTTTTTAGTTGGAAAAGCGCTCAAAATGATTCCAAGATTTTTACGAATTCTTCGTATTGGTATGTAGTAAAGATGTGAAAGTTTGGCCAAATTTTACGGACAATGGTTTTCTAGTAGTTTTTCAATTTAACATATTTTAATTGATTAATAAAAATAATACAAAAAACCATAAATCTCTTTTAGTTCGACATAAAATTTTGACACGTATTTTGCAAACATTTAGAATATACATATTATTTTTGCAGCGAACATAAAACTGAGTAAATAAATATTTTTAAATATTGTTTTAAACATTATTCTAAATGGATATTTACAAATCATATATTTTGTTTGTCCTATTTTTGTTGCATTTTTGTGATTATTTTTCTTTTCTTTTCCCCCGATATAGGGTCTTTTGGTTAGTTTTTAATTTTTTTGTAGTTTATTTCGTGGTGTCTTCAATATCGGTTTTTCTTGTGTTTTTCTTTCGTTTTATGGTTTTCTCCGTTTTTTGTTTTCGTTTTTGGCGTGCAGGTCTGAAGCTTCGGGCAGATAGGATTTCAAGAGTAAGTTTTCCGTGCAAGCATAATTGTCTAGAAGGGCTCGTTGGCGACAACTAGGAAAAAACAGAACTCAATTTCGAGTTCGGTCGAGCTCAAACGAGCCCAGAACGCGAAGTAGAGCGAAGCACGTTTTTGGTGTGCCGGTCGGGAGCTTCGGGCGGTAATGATTTGAAGAAAAAAAATGGTTTTGTGAGCTTAGTTATATAGAAGGGTCAGTTGGCGGCACGTAGGAAACAACGAAACTCAATTCCGAGTCGGATGAGCTCAAACGAGACCGAAACGTAAAGTCGCGTGCAACAGCCCGATTTTCTTCACCGCGGCCTCGAGAGGAATCCGCAGCCGCGGAGCACCTCTGAAGCTGAATACCCGTGACCTCAGAGATCCCAGCGGCCGCCGAGGTCGCGACCGGATTTTTATAAACTTAATTATTTTTCTTTTGTTTTTTTCGAGGACTTAGCATTGGGACTCGTTACCAGACCAAAGAGAATCCCCCAAACTCGTTTTTTCCCCTTTTCTTACCTTAAGAATACCATCTTGATCTAGGTTTTCACTTGGATTTCTTCAATGCTTTCGGATTAAGCTTGTAATTCAGATTCAACCCTTGAATTTGAGATTGATTGTATGTTTTCTCTTTTGATTAATTCATGAATATAGTTAGTTGATTTGAGTAGAATGATACATTGTGTCGAATTGATTTTACGTAGCTAATTCTGATTGCTAGGGATAGGGGATGATTGTTCTTATTTGAATTGTAATTTGTTGGGCTTTGATTCGTTCGTACTTGTGTGAGTTGATATAATTCAGAATTAATGAAATCTTGTTTGACTAATTGGAATAATCGAGGAGTGACACTTCGATCTTGCGATTGGAAACGATTGAATGTTGATTGGTCGAGTTAGGGTTTTGTTGATTCTATATGATTAGTTGATTAAACACTTTCTGATTGAATTAGCAGCTTTTAGAACCGAAAGGGAGAAGTCGTAGACCTAGGCTCGCATGAGATAGATGAATTCGTAATTGAATAGTCTATAGGTTTTGGGTTGAAATACGTGGTTGTCGATGACCCGTCCCTTATTACGAAATATTATTGGGATTGGGATAATTGGTCTGTGTGTATGCTAGAGCTTGCTCGTCTATGTTCACTCCCTTGTTACGATGTGTTATTGGGAGCGAACCGCTAGATGTTTGAGCGAGAGCGTCAATCTCAAATAGAACGATTAATGTCCCAGTTTTGCGAATAACACTTGAATTGATTATCCCCGACTCCCTAACTTCTTCATATTTGTTTCGTTTATATTTGTAGGTAGATTCATGCTTTTTATTATTTCTTAGTTGACAATTATTCAAAATCCTTATCTGATTTGAGTGTTTAGGATTTGTTTTCCTTTTTATGTGTTGTCAATACCAAAGCTAAATTCTAAATCACCTTCCTCGTGAGATCGACTCGAGGTCGGGAGTCATCCCGTACTCGGTAAAAATAATTTGCTACAACAAATTTGGCGTTGTTCCGTGGAAGACAAGTAGGATATTTGGTCTTGGTATTGATTTTATTTTCCGTGTTTCTCTTAGTTTTTTGTCTTTCGTATTTTTGTTCTTTCTTTTGTGTGTCTTTGTTTTCTTCTTTGTTTTTGTTTTTGTCTATTCGTTTCTTCTTTTTCGTGACTACGTGGGGATGTTCTGCTTTGGTATGCAGATAGTATGAGCTACAACCGTGTGTTCCCCTATTCGCACACCCAATCTTGGGTACACGAGCTGAGCTATCATGTCGGGTGCTACCACCAGTCATATCCGTACTCTTACGAGCAGTGTTGGGATCCCTACACAAGCGAGCAAACTTATGAGTCCCACGAGTTTAACAAGAAGCTCGACCGTATCTACAGTTTCTCAGCATCCCGGTTAGCTCAGGAAGAAGAGACTGCAACCCGGTGTGCTCGTCTGAACCAGCCACCTCTTTACCATGATTCTTAGGACTATGGCCAGACTTTATCATATCCCTACGAGCAACAGTGGGATTCCTGGCCTGTCGAGCAGTCATATGAATTTTCGGTAACCGACTTTAACTGGTTTGGTATCGGTTTTGCATTTCGAGTTTACCGACATTATCGGTTCGGTATCGGTATACGCTTATCGGTTCGGCAACCGAACCGATAACACTCCTACTCACAAGTGAGGGGTGTGTTAGAATATTACTTGTGAGTTGTGCTACATCATTTATATAGAGAAAAAAAAGGTCTAATTGATAAGTCTAATGAACTACTACTCCTTCCACCATTTGATTTTGGGATGCCACTTGAGCTTAATATGGATTTTTCCACGCTTATGATGCGCTTCATGTTAGTGAGACTGCATCCGTTTTTCCCAGCTTCTTTCAATAACATCACATGCAAATTTGTTCACTTGATGTTTTATTTCAGTATTTACATAAATAAATGTGAACATAATCATATCACAATTGCACACATTAATCATTCAATTAATTGCAAAAGTGAGGTGAAACATAGAAGTGATGGGATATTACTACTTTATTACGATTTACAGGCAATAAAACTCGTAAACTTTAGACTTTTCGAGCGCCAAAAATCAACCGGCCGTTTTTTATTTTTTATTTTTAAAAAAATACAACATTGTCGAATTAACCATTGACGAAAAAGTTATTTATTAATATATATATTTATATTTATAGCGCCCCTTTGAAGAAAAGACGGACCTCTGCTGCCGGTGGCAATCGGGAAAAAAAGAAAGAGAAAAAATGAGTCAGTGGAGAAAACTGGCGATCCTCCTCCTGGCTTTGGTGTCGGCCTCGGCAGCACCGGCACCGGCGCCGGCGCCGGAGACGGCCTCGGTAGCACTTGCGCAGGCGCCGGAGACAGCCCCGGCCCCGGACTCACAGGGCGACTGCACCGGGTCGCTGTTGGGACTGGCGAGCTGCCTGTCGTTCGTGATTGCTGGCGCCACAGACAAGAAACCCGATGCCGCGTGCTGCTCTGGCCTGAGGGATCTCTTGAAACAGGACGCCCAGTCGGGAACCAACGCTATGGCGACCTGCATGTGCAAATCCTTTAAAGATCAGGCCAGCCAACTGAACCTCAACACCACCAGGGCCCAGTCTCTACCTGGTGACTGCAAAGTTACATTCCCCCACATTGCCAATTGTGATTGTAAGTTTCAAATCTAATTCAATTAACCCCTCATTTTGTTATATATTGCACTCTAGATCTCATTTAATTGCGAATGGAGTACATTGATTAATGCTGTGACTTATTAATTTGATCTATTTTATTATTATTATTTTCATCTTCTCCTTTTTCCTTTTCAAATGGTTTTAAAATCCATGAATCACATTAGGGGTGAGCGTGAGTCGGTACGGTTCGGAGATTGATAAATCTCCAGAACCGTACCAAACTTCGGAGATCCCAAAATTCGATCTCCGGAACCGTACCAAAAATTCGGTTCGGTTCGGTTCAGAGATTTTTATTTTTCGGTTCGGTCCGGTTCGGTATTCAGGACAATCGGGACGGTACGGTTCGGTATGGTTTGGTTCAGATCTTCGGAGATTTTTTATTTTTTTAAATTATTTTTGAATGACTACCTAGTTATATTTCAATTTTTATAAGCTTTAAAAAAAAAACATTCATCAATAATTCACCATATTGAAGATTTTATTTTGAAATCAATTTTAGAAGTAACTCTAAATTTTAGTTATTTAATTTATATATGCTTTAATAAAACCAACATTCATCACTACTTCCTCACATTAAATATTTTATTTTGAAATCAATTTTATAAGTAACTCTAAGTTTTAGTTATAACTAAAATTTGTGCAACTAATATTGAAAATTTAAAATTTAAATAAAATATAATATTTTTTTCTTACAAAAATATTTTTTAAAATTTCATATTATTTTGAATAATTATTTTATAATAGAAAAAATTCAATTGTAAATCAAGTATTGCTAAAAATGAAATTAAGTTAATGTTAATATTTATTACTATATTATATAGAATCAAAATTGACATAAAATATATTAGTAACACATTTAATGTTATAATTCGGTTCTTAATTTTGGTTTTTCGGTTCGGTACGGTTCGGTTCGGTTCTCGGTACGGATATTTGTGAAATCTCCAGAACCGTACCAATTATTTTTTCGGTTCGGTTCGGTTCGGAAAAAGTCAAACGGTCAACGGTTATTTTTTGGTTCGGAGTGATTTCGGTTCGGTTTTCAGAACGGTTCAGAATTCTCCGAGTTCCATGCTCAGCCCTAAATCACATTAAGAAACATATCCATTGCCCCATATACAAGAAAATTTTTGTGGATCAGTCCTTTCTTAGTATCCATTTATGTTCTGTTTTCTTGCCATATTCGTAAATGATCAGCATGAGGATTTTGTTTTTGTTTGTGTTTAATTTCTTGTGCTCACAGTCGGCGGTGGCGGTGGCGGTGGCGGTGGACCAAGTGCTTCCCCTGTCCCAGGTATATACCAACATATATATATATTTCTTAAAATTTCTTCTTCTTTTTGTTCTTTGTTTTTAAACTAATAGTGTTTGTTTTATTTAATCTTCCAATATACAGCTCATTCACCAGTGGCTTTAGAGCTCCCCACGGGCTCGAACCCCCCGAACAGCGTGGCTCCGAGTACCCCTGCAGACACACCACAAGGCAATGGTGCGCCAGCTGGATCGACCTCGGCTGCCACAATTTTGCTGCCGGCCAAATTAGTCAATAAGATGCTCTTTCTTATTTTAGTGTCCACCGTGTTTGTTTCTGTTTCTATATGATGAGATCTACAGCGTTTGTGCCTTTTCGGGTTTATGTCGGGAGTTGCTTCGTGTTTGCAGGACTTCCTTTTTTTTCTTTTTTTTTTTTTTTTTCCGTCAAGGTCTTATGAGAGTATACGTTTGGTTTTGATTTTAGGCACTTCTGCGAGTGTACTGATGAATGGGAATGAATTCTTATCGACTTTTAGTTGCATGGACGGACCTTTTCTTTGTGGTTTTGCTCATGAAAATGATGATGATTTCATGATTTGCAATGGTATTTGAATGGGAAAATCTGTTTGGTAGGTAAAATGTTAAAGTGTGGGAACCATTTTTTTTTTTAAATAAACTCCAATAAAAATTAACACGTCAGCATTTATTGGCTACATTGTCTGTGTCAAACTAAATAATCTAATATCAACAGGCTTGACTCAAGTAGTAAGCATTTTGATGTCGCTTAAGTAAGGTCTCGAGTTCGAGTCTTTGTGGATGCAGAAAATCCTTGTTGAGAGACTCACCCACCACTGTCAGGCGTGCGACCCGGGTCGACCAACAGATTAGTTGGGGCATAACTCCAAATACCGTGGCTGGCTACCAAAAAAAAACTAATTAATCCAATGACTTATATTGAAACGAGAAAATTATTCCAACTAAAGCTGGCTCCTAAATTGACGGTGCCTTTGTTTTTATTCTTTTTTTTTTTTTTTTCTTTTTACCTTTTTTGGATAAAAAAAAATGATTAATGGGCATGTTATTGAATAGAATGACATACAACAATCTGAGGAGGTAAAACGATAATTTTAGCCTTACCAAATTTACTAACCTACCAACCACACATCACCTTCTAAATTAACTCATCTTCCTAGCCAAACCATCCCTCTCTTCTGGTGCTTTTCTCAAGCACCAAGTAGTAAAGCAAACAAACAACTCGAATTACCAACGATATACAAACATGTTGGAATTCGACTACACCATAAAATCCATGTAAAAACTCACCAGCACTCAACGGTAAAACTCTAAGCTCTCTATATGGATAATAGAGTAGCTCGGTCAACGACAAAAATTCGTGGAAATTTACTATAAACAAAACTATAAACGATATGAAGGTTTATCAGAAATCGATAATTTCCCAAATCTTCTCGTTCAACTTTAGAAACTGAATTTTCGTGCCTTATAAATCACCATGCACGAATATCAGTGCTCAAATCCTTCAAATTTAATGGATTCTCTGTTTGTTGTCTTTTTGTCGTATTTTTTTATGTATTTTCCGTGCCTTAGTCGAGTATTTTTAGATCCGTTTTAGTGTCGACCTGTCTATTTTATCGTATTTTGTGTATTTTTGTTCTCGTCTTGTGTTTTTGTGTTTCTACTTTCTACATATTTTCTCGTATCTTTTAGTGTTGATTAGGCCCCATTTTGTCAAGCTTCGAAAACAAGTCGACCGAGCCGTCCGAGCCGACCGAGCAGATCGAATCGTCCGAGCCATTGCCGAGCCATCTTGAGATGTTTCCGAGCCACCTGAGCCGTCCCGAGCCATGACCGGGTCCGGACCCACGCGCCCAATCATGCCTCGTGACCCCGCGAGCGCGCGAGACCACCAGGCGCCAGCTCGCCAACTAGCCCAAGTCCGCGGCCCAACCCTTTCCCAACATGCACACTCGCTGCGAAACCCCTTTCGAGACATGACGAACTGCAGAATTCATTAAATGTGTGTCTTTTTAGTTTGTGATTGTGGTGTAGCTATAAATAGATATTGTACTTTGTATTTTTAGACATTACACATTCCCAACTTTTTACATTCTCTCTATTTTTATTTTTTCTCTCTAGCTTTGTGTTGGGAGCTCAATGACTCATATTTTTCGATGACTTTATTTTTGTCCAAGATTTGAGTGTTTTGCATTATTTTCGTCTGAGCTTGCGATAGGAGAGTAAGTACCTTGATTAAGGCTTATTACTTCGAGTTTGTTTTCCTTCTTGCTTGTTAAATTGGTGTTTTGGTAGGAATCTTGTGTGATGCTTGATTTTAGGACTTTACCTTATTTTCATTGCTTGTGCAAGTGTGTTAGGTTCAATACGTGCTTATCTTGTGTAAAGGTCTTGACTTTGCTCAAAGTTGATGATTTAGTGAAAAAGACTCGTGTTAGATTATCTAGAAAAACTTTACTCGCATGCTTTCTCTTTGTTTGTTTTCATTTTCTTGAGTTATGGAGACTCCAGTCAATCAAAGTTCCAATCTTTCTTTCAAACTTGCATCTTTCATCCTTTGCTCTTAATTTCTTAGCTTAATTGGTTCAATTCAACCCCAAATCAAGGGAGTAGCGCATGTTTAAGCCTTTATTTTCGGTTTTGTGAATTGATGATTAGATAGTGAACGGAGCTCCGTGTTGGGATCTATGAGGGTCTCGTTATGTACAAGTCATGAATTCAATAGCAAACATAAACCTATGCGCAACAGATCTAAAGGTTTGATGTAGAAAACTTACAGCTTAAAATTTATCTGAATCTAACGGATTCGGGATGACCGGGAACAACACACAAACGAGAGCTGGATCACACGAACGGAAGGCTGGGTCGGCTCATGTCGCGCGATCAGGTTGTGTGGGGTTGCATCGGGTCGCTGGTTCGGTCTGGGTGGCGCGTCGTGGTGGCTGGCGGCTCCGGCAGACTCATGGCGTCGCTCCAGTGGGCTAGGGTTGGCGGATCTCGGCCTCCGAGTCTTGATTCGTCGGCTCCGGCTGATCTCCGGGGTTAATGAATATATGTATCTTAATTACCCTAGGATCTTCTACTGTATTACTCAAACACCTCTTCAACTTGTATCGGTGGAGCAACAAAAAGAAGATAAAGCTCGAACAGAAAACTGAGAGAGAACGATAGAGATAGAGAGAGAGAGAGAGAGAGAGAGAGAGAGAGAGAGAGAGACGTCGTGCGTGTTTGTATATTTCACGTATGAGAATTCTGATCTCTTCTTCTCTTTTCGATGAGTCTAATTATGTATATATAGAGCTACAGTAGGGACCCTTAGGAGATTAGGAATAAGTCTTCTTAAGTAATGGACTAACTGTGGGCCTGGCCCACTCCTCCAATTACATAAATAATATTTGGCTACTAACATAATATTATTACACTCTCTTTTCCTAACCCAAATTACAATTGAAACTCCAATGTCTACTAATTACTTCGATTACTGATAATCAAGAATTAATTAATATATTATTATTTCACCAAAGCTAACGCTCATTAATCACATTATTACTATTCTGGAATTTTATCCACCTGCAGGGTTTAGCATAATAATCCTTCATGAACTCACTTAGCGGACATCATTAAACTAAACGTACATGGTGACCGTAAATATCATAACAACACATCATACACGTAGCAATATTACTCAAGACAGTAAGAATATTAGTCCAGAGAAAAGTGAATCAAAATACTATATAATGCATATATATGTCTGTTTAATATCTTATGGGTTCAGAGAACGCAGTAATTAACTGATGCCTAGTTCATTTACGATGATCAATATAAAACGAACTCATCTTCTCTGGGATCTTGTTCAATATATAAATGTACTAGTGCAACTAATCAGTGAAGACCAAATGTACTGTTGACACTAAACCGTTCGGATTTGGTGTTCATTTCCATATAGGTTGTGAACCATTAATTCTTGTTTCACAAGTAACTGATAAAATGATCTTTTGCTTGCCCGATAACGACCCATTTTATATAAGTGCAAAACAACTGATCATAGAACTTGTTTAATCCAACATGATTCTCATTCATAAAGGGTAAAAGTGTAATATCATCCAAAACTAAAATTTTAGTATATAACACTAACACTCCGAACAACCTTCCTTCGAGAAGACAACTCGAGGTTGATCATTTGATCGTACTCGGCTAAAAAACTACAAACAATCTCTCTCCAATATTGTGAAACTTTCTTTCCTTGTTTCCTTTCCAACTCTTGGGAATATTTTCATCCTCGATTTGTTTTCTTTCTTGCTCGATCTTTAAAGCTCTCATTCCCATATTTTTAGCTCTCAAATCTCTCACGAGTCTCTTCATTTTATTATCTAATTTTTCTTCCTTTCCTACTAGTAAAAGAAAGACAATTAAGTACATATAATATTATAATACAGTAAAAGAATATCAATAACAAGGAAAGAGAATATGTAAGCAACATCTTAGTAAATTTCTAGCTCCTCTTGCTCTTTTTATTCTCTAATATCATTTATTTTTCTTCAAGCTAAAGGAAGATAATTAATTCCAAGCATATAATTAGAGAATAAATAAGATATGGAAAGGTAAGATAGAGATTTCCCCTTTCCTTCAAGCATAAATTTCATGATACCTATTTCCAGAAGCCCAAATATAGTACGTAAATATTATTTTCGATTAATGTCGAATTCAATTTTGTTACAATCTTCCTCTTTGGCATATGGATCGAAAACCCCTTTCTTGAAACAAAACCTGCAAAAGAAAATTCAAGCTCGCAACCAATATAGATGAACCAACATGGATCATCTAACTCTAAACTATCAAACATACAACATGACGTAGGCGTACACAAATGCTCATAGCATAAGACTAAAATAACATATTATACCTAGTCAACCAATTCATATATCAGAGCAACTGGCAACAACTTAAAGATGAACTACCATCGGAAAACACCTAAGTAAAACAATCAATATGAGAGCCTATGATATAACGTGATCAGAGTTAAGACTCAATGATTGGTCGGAAAAAGTGTGTATTTTATATTTTTGTTTAAGTATTTATCTAAGTTTAATTTTATCGCACTTATATATTTTTCGACTTATTTATTATTTAGATGGAGTCAAGTACTATGATATTTTTATGATTTAATTTTAGGATTTTGGAGTATTCTGTGGATGCGAAGTATTATACAAAATTTCACGGGATCAATTATCCGGGTGTCAATACCACAATGCAAAATGGACCATGTCTCGTGGTAATTGCTGAAGGAATTAATTAAAGACTCCAAATAAGGACATTTTGGATTGATGGGAATTACCTTTGGCAAGTAGCAAATTCACACAGCAAGGATTTAATGTGAAAATATCTATTCTTATCCCGTTTTGAAGTCTTGTTAAGTTTTTCACATCGTCCAATAAAAAACTAAGTTTTTCACCCCGGAAAGTGCGAAGGTTATGCGAAAACTGTCGCATATTCATCGCATAACTGTCCATATGCGAAGGTTATGCGAAAAACTGCTGCATAACTGTCGCATTATCAATTGCATAATTGTGCGAAGGTTATGCGAAAACTGTCGCATATTCATCGCATAACTGTCCATATGCGAAGGTTATGCGAAAAACTGTCGCATATCAATTGCATAGCTGTGCGATGAATATGCGACAGTTATGCAATAGTTTTTCGCATAACCTTCGCATATGGACAGTTATGCGATGAATATGCGACAATTTTTGCATAACCTTCGTATTTTTTGGGGTGAAAAACTTAACATTTTATTGGGCGGTGTGAAAAACTTAATTTGTCTTTGTTATGGGGTGAAAAAGATTTTTTCCCGAATTTAATTTGGGTTGGGAGGAATTGTTTAATTAATTATTTGCGCAATGAAATTAATAGAGGAGTAGCCTATATATACTTGGACACATATTATTTATTCGAGGAGAGATACGCAGCCCTTACACACGCAACCGACAGAGAGAAACTGAATAGAGCCGCCACGCAGAGCAAAAGAAAGGAACAAAATAGTGGCGGAACAGAATAGAGCCGCCACACAGAGAAAAAGAAAGGACACGCACAGAGCAAAAATGCGGATAGACGAGGAATCCGACAAAAGCGGAGAGAAGTTGCACCCACACACGAAAGGGGATAATCCTATTCTCTTTCTTTTTTTGTTTTTATTTATTATGATAGCTTAGATTTTATTTCTAGTTCCGGGGAAGTCGAACCCTACGATTGACGATATTTGATTGATTTATATGGTTGATGATTTTATTATCTTTTTGGAATTGTTCGTGTTATTTTGAATAATTAACCATGATGTGTTGAGTATTATTTAGATTGATCACCTAGATTAGGCTTTTCATATCTACAGCTGAATTAGACATTCACTCCTTAATTGTTGTTGTGTTTAATTCATAAGAGGCTACCGGAAGACGGTTACTACCTTGGATATATAACACGACCTATTTAAGTGAACGAACGCATCACTACTTAGTATAGCCTATTTTTTCTAATAAATAAAGTGGCTAATTGTATTAAATCTTGAAAAAGTTTTTCTAGACTGTACAAAAAGTCAGGTTTAATCGTAGAGCGTCTTGCGGTTAAATTAAAAATAAGAAAAAATTCGGGTAACAGATCGTGTCGTTGCCTAGGGCTAGTAATTTCATAAGATGGCGAGATTTGATACCAAAGTTGACTAGACGAGTCGGTCGAGGGTGTAGACAGAACCGTGAACTAAAAATTTCTCTTAATTTATTTATTTTTATTTTTATGTTATTTCTTTAGATTTTATTTATTTCATTAGGATCTTAGTTTTAATCCAATCCACCCCTTTTTATCGCTTTTAATAAACTCAATTAACACGAAAATTTCACAATTTGATTCACACTCCGTGGGTTCGACCCTTGCTCACTACTACTAGTTAGTAGAAGTCGGTTAAAGAAAATATAAATTTTAATTTTTCCGCGTTGCGACGCGCGGTCACTCAAAACAAGAGATCGTAGCTGTTAGAAAGCCCATATGAAGCCCAAATGAGGTTCCATCCCAAAATCAATTGGTGGAAGGAGGAGTAGCCTATTAGACTTTTTTTTTTTGTCCGAAACGATAGAGATATTATATATAATCGAAAATGTACAAAAGAGCAGCCACAGGCTGAACACAAACAACTAACAACTGAATATGAACAGCCAACAGCCGAATAAAACTGAGAGGACAGTTAAAGACCGCCTAGAGCCGACCCCAACGGGGTAATACTCACAACACACAAGACACTAACACACAAAACTACCAAACTAAAAGACCCCAACAGGGTAATACCCGAGTGTCGGCTCCCAACAGGAGAATAAGTTTGACACCGGGCTCACAGGGACCAACGGTCCAAATCAAAACACAAGTCCTAATACAACACAACACATACAACAGAACAACACAAGACATATAAATGAAAACTCAAAAAAAGCCCTTCCCCAGCCAATAACACGGATCGAGACCAGTAGAGAAACAATCAATCCAAGTGATATCCGAAATCCAAGGTCCAACTCCCGAAACTGCTGTCGAACGCCTATACCGAAGCTATACCTGGATTCCGAGGTAAACCCGAATCAACCCACCTCGACCGAGAGCACAACCAGCCAGCTCCTGGCATTACTGGAAATCGGCTAAACTAATTCCAACACCAGAGAACCGAGCCTGATCCTGCAGCTCTGGCCCCGCCACCGAGGACAAGGCGCCAGAATCCCTTTGCCATCCGCCAACCATCGCACCTTCCAACATCCCGCCGGCTAATGGTAACTCAACCTTAAGCCCCAAAACTCCAAACCCAGAAGCCCATCTTGAAATCGCCATAGAATCTCTAAGCTTCGAACAAGGAAACAGAGAGGCGTACCTACTAATCGAAGCCAATCGGCACTTACACAAAAACTCAACCAGCCGCCGACCGAGGCTCATCTTCTCTGTTGCCCTTTGTTGATGACCTGCAAGAGAGTGCCAGAGGACCGCCATAGCGAAGATTCTGGTGAAAACAGTTGCCCGCCCCTCCTTCTCGGCACCGAAAAAGGCAAAACCCAGAATATGTGGCGGAACTACCATCTCCCCAGCGCAGAAGAACCCCTCCCAACGGCGCATCTCTCGCAATAGAGACGTTTTCCAGCGGCTTCCACCAAGAGTCCGACGAGCCCAGCTAAGCAACCATCGTAGAGAAATTAAAGAGTCACGATGTCGGGGATGGCCAAGAGGTCTTGGGTGACCACTGGCCCGAGCTGAGTCTTCGCCGGAGAAGGCTAATCGGCGGCGATTTGAAGTCTTACCTAGGGTTGGTTTGTCGGGAAGGGAAGGTTCGAGAGGAACTAGCCCATTAGACTTATAAGGTGGGTCTATTTTCCATGTATGAACGATGTGGGACAACCCACAAGTGATATTCTAACACGCTCCCTCACTTGTGAGTCCTTCGAAAGCTCAAGCCCAATTGGGCGCCCCAAGCCTACTAGAAGTAGACTCCCATAAACAGGTACGTGGGGAAGCAGACTCCCATAAACGGATGCGAGAAGCCCAACTGGGTGCCCCAAGCCTACTAGAAGTAGACTCCCATAAACAGGTACGTGGGGAAGCAGACTCCCATAAACGGATGCGAGAAGCCCAAGCCCAACTGGGTGCCCCAAGCCTACTAGAAGTAGACTTCCATAAACGGGTACGTGGGGAAGCAGACTCCCATAAACGGGTACGTCATCGCACAGTCTCAATAGAACCGGCTCTGATACCATGAAATAAACTTAAGAAAAACGGGTGTGGTCCCACTAACATGAAGCGCACCAAAAGAGAAAGCTGATATGAAGCCCAAATGAGGTTCCATCCCAAAACCAATTGGTGGAAGGAAGAGTAACCCATTAGACTTGTAAGGTGGGTCTATTTTTCATGTATGAACGATGTGGGACAACTCACAAGTGATATTCTAACAGTAGCTAAGTCCTAAACAAAACAAATCTTCGGAGCAAAGTACAAGTACTAATTAGATCTACCTGATTATATAGATCAAGAGTATAGAACAAGAAAGAATGGCAGATCCAAAAAAAATAAATAATAACAATAATTATACAAAGCTAATAATCAAAGTGATCCAACTGTTCGAGCCCTGGGAATGCAGCAGTGTTAAAAACTCTTAAGAGAAAACTTTGTCGCTCTTGTGGTCCTACCCGGCTCGATTCCGGATTAGTCGGTTCCCCTGTGGATTCGGAAACCGGAAGGTCCCTGTACAAAAAAACAAAAAAAAAAAAGTGATCAAATCCAACAAGTCAATATAAGATCAAACAAATCAAATTCGAATGTGATTTCATAATTGTCTACTGGCTTCTCCAATTAATCAAAACTCTCATTTCCAAATTTTTGCCTATTTCTCACTCTGTTTTCGATCAAAATGCCAAAGGTTCAGCATTAGTTGCTCCCAAGCTTGATTTTTCAGACGAACAGTGAGAGATATAGGTACATACAGACTCTAAGAAATAAAATAAGAGAAGTAGAAAAGATGTTACAAGGGACAAAGGGATGGATAATTTTACAAGAAAAAAAAAAAAAAAATTATGGTTCGAGTCGCGTGAAGAACAAAAGGAGAATGATGGTTTCATCTTCAAGAATAGTGGTAGCGAGTGATTTTCATACAATTGCACACTTACCAAAGAAAATTATCCACTCATAAACACACATCACAATTAAGACATGTAATATCATTAGAAAAATAGTTAAGATAATGTACCTAAAATAATTTTGTCCATGGATTCTTTTCAATTCAACGTCATAGGAAATTAAGCAAAGATGACTAAATAATGAATAAATCGCACGCAAAAAGGGAAAAAAAAAAAAAAAATCAAATATACAAAATTTCAATATTTGTACACACAAGTGATCAAAAATTGAGTCGAAGGTAAATAGATATTTTCACAAGCCAAATTGCTAGATTTCATTACTTTGTATTTTTTTTTTCTTTTTAAGAACATCTACAACTTTTATCTCTACTATAGTACAGACTTTACTTAATTCTAGAGTACAGTTAACCAAAATTCAAATTCAGCCTCCAACCGTTCGCGCTACATTCTACTCCACATATATTATTCATATTATTTTAATTTATTTAATATGTCAAAATATTATTTAATTGGACATATTATTTTATAAAATAAAATATATCATGATATTATTTTGTCTTCCACTAGTTTGAAATATTGTTCCACAAAAAATTATTATTTTTATATAATATTTGATTTATTTATAGTAATTCCATATAAATATATATTTTTTAATAATAATATTTTTATATGATTCTCAAATTAAATTATAAATCGTAAAAATTTATCAAATATGAATTTTAAGATAAATCAATTGCATATAATAAAAAAAATAAAAATTGTAGAGTAATGAATAGTACCGCGTCAGATGTAGCGCGATATTGTTCATAACTCTAGAGTAGCGCAACAATTTTCTCTCTACTCTAGCGTAATACACTAGAGTAGCGCAGCACTGGAGATGCTCTAAGTGGTTAGACAGTAGTATTACCACATACAGTAATGTTCACCTACCCACGGTGGACAACATGTTAATATGCTCATCGTTTATGTGACATGCACACATTGGTGATGTTAATATGTTCAAAAAAATACATCACCAATGTGTGCATGCCACATAAACGGTGGGCATGTGATGCAGAATAAATATAAGTATTTATTATTATTATTATTATTATTATTATTATTTAATAATTAGTAGTTGCTTAGGGAATAAGCTAAGTTTAGGGTTAGGGCTTTATTTAAAGGGAGTTATGATTTGTTATTGGGGGGTAGAGTTTGAGAATTAAAATTGATCGTGTTTTTGGGAGAGTATCCCGTGTTCTGGAGAGAGTATCTCCTTTTATCTTCCCGTTCGTTCACGCTTTCGCTACATCAGTTGGTATCAGAGACCGGGTACGTTCCCCGATGCCGCCAATGAGAGGAAACACCAACGATCCTACCATCTACGACCGATTGCAACGGATAGACGATCGGATTCAAGGTATGGATGATCGGGTTGATGAACTTTCTATGGAGATCGAGGAATTACGGGTTGCTGTGAGTACCATGATGGAGGAGGTGCGTCGAAATCGCGAAGTGGCTGACCGGGGCACTAGCGAGGGACACCGCAGTGGTCGAGGAGGTCGGGGTTTAGGCGGGGCGCCCCGCCGCCGATCGCCACCACCACCGCCTACCGGTGATGACTCCGACAACACCTTAACCGGGGAGAATCCTTTCGCAGACGGGATCAACAAGCAGGGCAGAGCTCCTGGGTTCGGATTTCACGATGGCGGATTAGGGTTTCACGGGCATGGTGCTGGCGGGTTTGGTTTCGCGCAGGGGTGGCACGACGGAGCTGCGGGACGTCGCCTGCGGGGTCCATGGCGGGCCGGGGCTGAGCAGGAGGACGACCGGATGTTCCATCGGGATGGGCCTCAGTCCGACGATGAGGCGTTTGAGGAGGATATCGGCGACTTTCGCCACAGCCGCGGGCCTCAGGCAGCAGCAAATTTCCGACGCGACGGTTGTTTTGATTACGGTGATGGGGCGGTTGAGAAGTGGCAGCAGCGACGGGATTGGCGAGATGTCGGCTATGGCGATTTGAGCAATGAGCAGATTCGAGCTGTCGTTAATTGGGAAGATGATGATTCTGACCCTTTTTTCAATTTTGGGCCTGCGCAAGAAAGGCCCAATTCCATTTATTGGGACAAGGGGATGAATGGAATTAATCCAGCTTTTGGGGCCTGTGAATTAACTGCGAAAATTGGGCTCGCTGACGAGGATATTCTTGACTTTTACGATCACGATGACGGGTCAATTTACGACGGTCCGCCTATTTTTGATGAGGAACCTCCGATGCCGAAGACATATTTTCGCAGTAATATGGATGTCGAATGGGACGTCGCAACAATTAAGTCGTTGAATGGGAAGCCATTATTCGGACCCGATTTAGGGCGTGTCTTGGCCAACGATGGTTTTTGGGAACCGCCTACGAGTCTGCATACCTTGTGGTCCGTTTTCCGATTGTGTATCGCGAAGTCTCCCCTCAACGGGAGGGTTGGCCATACTTTTGGATTTGGACGCAACGAACGTGGTCTTATGTTTGTTATTCTTTCGGATGTGTGGGTTATGCGTCTGGAGGCATGTACATGTGCCTTTGCATTAGCTCGTTCCTTGCCCACGCTTATGTTTACCTTCGATGTTGTTGGGCGTTCTTCAAGCTCCGTGTTTAATCGAGGACGAAGCGGGACACACTTCTCCAACAGGAACGGTTCGGATTCGAGGGCAAATCCTGCTCAACCGGGGGAGAATGATGCAGAATAAATATAAGTATTTATTATTATTATTATTATTATTATTATTATTATTATTATTATTATTATTATTATTTAATAATTAGTAGTTGCTTAGGGAATAAGCTAAGTTTAGGGTTAGGGCTTTATTTAAAGGGAGTTATGATTTGTTATTGGGGGGTAGAGTTTGAGAATTAAAATTGATCGTATTTTTGGGAGAGTATCCCGTGTTCTGGAGAGAGTATTTCCTTTTATCTTCCCGTTCGTTCACGCTTTCGCTACATCAGCATGTTAGCATGAGGGGGGGGCATTACTCTTACCACATAAATTAATATGGCAACTTTTTTCTCTACTAATTTATGTGAACCTCTAAAAAATGTGTTTATTGATTAAATAATTTTGCTGTGGAGTCATCAAATGACATAACTTATGGAAACTCACAAAAAGTGTTTTGACACACGTGTTACAACAAATATATTTTGGACATGTGTCAGTACATCAAAGTATGGATGACTCAAGGATGCTAGTTGCATAGAATTTCACCATCTAAGGTTATATTGATAGAATTTAGAAGATCATCGTATCAAGTACAAACTCCTCACTTTCTATCTTTCTTTCTTTATTTTGGTAATACTATTTTTTAATTAGCGCGTCCTTCAAGTGTACAACAGGTAACAACCAAACAAAACTCAAATATTTCAGCCTACATTCCATGTTAAAAAAAAAAAAAAAAAAAAAAAA
>CACSLK010027831.1:13749424-13791982 GCA_902706635.1 Striga hermonthica
AAAAAAAAAAAAAAAGAAGAAGAAGACATGAAATGTACATATATATATATATATATCCCCCTTACATATAAGCAAAAATGTAAGGGGTTTAGGGCGTAACACGTGTCCAACTTGTTCAAGCATAATTGTCCTCCATTTTCAGCTATTTTTACAGGTGCTGCCATTGCTTTGGCCTTGAAATTACTAGACTGCCACAACTTGCTTTAACATCAGTTGCACGCAGGTTAAGACTGAATTATGTCGCCTTTCTCTTCTTTATACGGAATTTCCGCACACGCAAATAGGATTTGACGGGAGCAGGTAAACCTTTCATTTTCCAATTCTCTTCACAAACCCTACCAAAGCTCTGCTTTCAAAATTCTTCAGTCCTCAAACCCTAACCTCTCTCTACCAAACTTTACTTCTTTCCTCAAACCATTCATTTTCGGATTAACTCGAAGAGCTCCTTAAGCGGATCCACAAGGAGCGAGAGTTTCGTCAGCTCCAAGAACTGGCTAGCCTCTTCCCGTAATTTCACCACCTTCATCTCTTCCTCAATCTATTTTTACGTTTTAGGGCTTTTGATTTCGGGTGTGCCATTTTTAATGCTCTAATACTTAGTTCGTTTGTTTTTTTTTTCGAGAAATTCTTTAGCCAACAGATGCAAAACCCTCTATGCGTTGTACGAAGGTAAGTCTTCTTTGAACTAATAATGTTCATTCTCTTTTAAGATGTAAGTTCTTCCTTTTCTTTATACCTTTTTAATCTCTCAATGTTCACTATTTTATCTTTTTCCACTTTACACCTTGCTTTCAAAATTTTGAATTTCAGCACAAAAAGTTGGAAGTTATGTTTAGTATAAAAAAATTCGAACTTTATGAAGAATAGATGGATAGTTGTTTATTAATTAAACATGTTCGATTTTGGATGCTTAATCTATTCTTTTCTTTGTTTCGATTTGTATGAATGAATTAATAACTATATTTTAGGTTATGGAAGCTGGTAACGTTGTTTGAAAAAAAAAACTTCGCTGATGCAGCAGAAATAGGTGGCTTCTGGCGGATGACGAGCAACGACCACAACAACAGCGGTCGACCCAGCCCTGAATGTTCACAAGCGGCGGTCGTTGGGCCTAGGTTTTAAGAGAAATGAAACTCTAGCGGTACGACGGGATGCCCCCGACTGATACATACAATTCTGTATTTGACCCACAATTCTTACTAGATTTATAACATTAACTAGATTAACTAGAGAAGAGTCCATGTCGTATTTAAGGATTTTGCTCCCCGAGAATTTGCTGCGGAGGGACTTTCGCGCGTGTGTGGTGGATGTCCTTCCGGGATTTGCGGTGTGTTTCACCCAATCTATTGGTGTGGTATTATTTTATTTTCGAACTATCATTTTATTGCCTTTTTCCTGAATTATTCTCTACCTTCTGCTGCTCCTTATAGATTATCTCAACTAACAATTTCTGTTTATAAGAGTTCAATTAACCGTTTATTTAATGATTACAAATGCGTGAATAGAGCAGGTTGGCTCTCTACAATTCTTCATTTGTACAATAAGAATTATCTCTAGCTTTTGCTTTTTGCTCATAACAGTATCTAATAGACCATAAAGACCAAGTCAATATTTTAAAATGCTTTTCCCTCTTATTTTCCTTTATGTACGTATGCATGCCTTTGCCATGCACATGGTGTTTGCCATTCTTGTGTATTATTTTGTCTCCTTGCTCATCTCATTTTCTAGCCTTTGATTTTCATCCTATGGTTGATAATGGTTTAGACATTGTATTTAAAGACATATTTTTCCCTTTCTAGGGTTTAATGAATTACTGCAGATTTGTAGCACATCTTATCATCCTTCTTGTTGTTTGAGCTCTATCCGATTTGTGCTTGTGTAAAACCAACAATGGCAGTGAACATAAGCCATTATGGTATCAGAGCAGGTTGATCTTGACCTGTCTCTTTACCCAATCAAAACTTAACAGATACTTTCCTTTTTCAGATCCAAAATATACCTTTTCTCTATTACAGTCGTATCTCATTTTCTGAGCTAAGGATGGCAAGTTCATCATCAGATTCTACCAACTATGGACAGATCCAACCTGTTATCCAACCTCAGGCACAGCTGGTAACCATTAAGCTAAGTGAAAATAATTATCTTATGTGGAAACATCAAGTATTAGCTACTGTGAAGGGTTATAATCTTGAAGGCTTTATTTTGGGAACATCTGTACCACCAGAAAAGTTTATCACTGATGAAAATGGGGTTCAAGCTTCCCTCAACCCACATTATTTAAATTGGCAGAAACAAGATCAGTTGCTAGTTTCTTGGCTTTTGAGCTCCCTCACTGAAGAAATACTTGTCAACACAGTTGGCCTAAACACTTCATCTGAGATCTGGGAATCACTTGAGTTAGACTTCACAACTCAGTCCAGAGCTAAAGTTATGCAAATCAAGTCTCAGTTGCATAACTTAAAGAAAGGCACACAGACAATGAGGGAGTACTTAAACAAGATTAAAGCCTGCTATGATGCTCTTGCTGCAGCTGGTAGCACTTACTCTGAAGATGACCACATCTCCTCTATCCTAGATGGTCTTGGACCAGAATATGATTCAGTGTCTGTCTCAATTAACTCAAGAATCCCTCCTTGCAGCTTAAGAGAAGCTCAGTCCTTGTTGCTAACATTTGAGAGTAGAATAGAAAGAAACTCAGCTAATACTCTCAATGGTGATGGTTTTAGAGGTTTTGCAAATGTTGCATATCAACAGACATCAAAAAGGAGAGGATTTGTTCATAATCCAAGCACTAGAGGCAGAACTAATCAAGGAAGAGGAGGATATATAGGTGGTAGAACTGGCAGGAGCAACAATTATAGAGGAAGAGGTGGTAGAGGCAACTTTGTTAGGTGTCAAATCTTTCAGAAGGATGGACACACAGCTGATAGATGTTATAGCAGATTTGACCAATCCTACACCTACTCTCAGAACAACAACTTCAGAGGCCAATCAAGCTACCAGAACATGGCTAACATGGCCAACCTCAGTTCATATAGTGGGAGCACTTATGCTGGATCAGATGCTAGCCAAGGTTTTCAAGACTCTCAATGGCTACCTGACTCTGGAGCAACAAATCACATCACTTCAGACCTGGCCAACCTTAATATTGATACTGAGTACCATGGTGATGACAAGATAGAGATGGGAAATGGTGCAGGTATGCCTATCACTCATATTGGCTCTTCTATAATGAAATCTGTCTCTAATAAAAATCACACCTTCACCCTTAACAACCTTTTATGTGTGCCTCACATCACCAAAAACCTTCTTAGTGTTTCCCAGTTTGCTAGAGATAATGGAGTATACTTTGAATTCCATCCATTTTTTTGTCTTCTTAAGGACCAACTCACAGGGAAGATCCTTCTCAAAGGCAAGCTTATTAATGGCCTTTACTGCTTTGACATGATTCAAGCTAAAGGAAGAAAAGTTCAAGTTCCTCCTTCACCCAGAAAGTTCAAACCTCAGTCTCATTCTGCCTTCTTCAAGAATAAACTCAGTCTAGATCTTTGGCACAATAGATTAGGGCATGCATCCTTTGATATTGTAAAGAAAGCTCTTAAAGGCTGTAATATTGATTTCTATGACAGTGGCACTAGACCTTTGTGTTCTTCTTGTTTCATGGGAAAATGTCACAAACTTCCGTTTGATGATTCCACCACTGATTGTTATGATGTGCTTGAATTGATTTACACTGATCTATGGGGACCATGTCCCATTAAATCTGCTACAGGCCACAGTTATTATATTAATTTTGTGGATCATAGAACTCGATTTACTTGGATATACTTCTTAAAGACCAAATCAGATGCCTCCAATGCCTTTATTCACTTCAAGACCCTTGTTGAAAACAAATTCTCTAAAAAGATCAGAATTGTTGAAAGTGATGGTGGCACTGAATATAAGCCTTTGTCTGACTTCTTTCATCAAAATGGCATCACTCATAGAATGTCATGCCCCTACACACCTGAGCAAAATGGAATGGCAGAAAGAAAGCATAGACACATAGTGAACTCAGGTTTATCTATTTTGGCTCATTCTTTTGTTCCCAAAAGATACTGGGATCATGCCTTCTCCACAGCTGTCTACCTCTTAAATAGAGTTCCAGCAAAAACATTGAACTTCTTGTCCCCTCTTGAAGCCTTAACAGGCTTAAAACCAATTTACACCAACACTAAGGTGTTTGGTTGTGCCTGCTATCCCTATTTGAAGCCTTACAATCTCCATAAACTTGATTTTAGAAGCAAAAAAAGTGTCTTCCTTGGATACCATGATCAATACAAAGGTTACAAAATTCTGTTGCCCAATAACAAGATCATCATTTCCAGACATGTGACTTTTGATGAAACTGTTTTTCCTTTTAAAGATAAAACCAACTCCTTGCAAACTTCTAGTTCCTTTCAACCAGATCAAACTGTGGCTCCTCTCATTATCTCTCCAACACCTTTAAACCCTCCCACTCCACCCTCAAAACACCAATCAACTTCAAGACATAAAACTCCAGCAAGACAACAACCACCCTCTAGACAACAAACACCTTCATTGCCATCTACACCTACCACTTCTCATCCTCACTCTTCACACTCTACCTCTCATCACACTAACTCTTCTCAAAACCACTCTCCAAGGATTCCTATTGGACAAATTTATATAGATTTGCCAATTGATAATGATAGACATCAGCATTCTCCACCTATTGCTACTAACCATGTCCATGCAGAAACTATTCATCCTATGATCACTAGAGGGAGAGCTGGCATTTCTAAAAAGAAGGTGTTCTCTTTCACCATACAACCTGAAACACCTTGTGAACCTACCACACTTGATGAAGCTCTTCAAGATAGCAATTGGAAGCAAGCCATGGACAGTGAATATCAAGCCTTGCTTACCAACAACACCTGGACCTTGACAACTCTACCTCCAGGTAAGAAAGCTATAGGCTGTAGATGGGTTTTTAAGCTAAAAAGACATGCTGATGGCTCAGTGGCTAGGTTCAAGGCAAGACTTGTAGCAAAAGGTTTCAGTCAAGTGCCTGGTTTAGACTTCACTGAGACTTTTAGTCCAGTAGTCAAACCTGTTACTATAAGAACAGTTCTATCTATTGCTGTCACCAAATCATGGTCCATTAGGCAAGTTGATGTTGACAATGCCTTCTTACATGGTGAACTAGACACAGACATCTATATGTTACAGCCTCCTAGCTATGAAATAGGAGAGAATTCTGTTTGTTTACTGAAGAAGTCCTTATATGGCCTCAAACAGGCTTCAAGATCTTGGTTTTTGAAGCTTGGTTCAATACTTGGCTCTCTTGGTTTTACAGGTTCTAAATCAGACACTTCTTTGTTTATTAGAGTTGATAAGGATTGTTGTATCTTCATTTTGGCTTATGTGGATGATTTAATCTTTACTGGTAATAATGACAAACAGATTGATCACATTATCTCTGTCCTTCATGGTCATTTTGCCTTAAAATATTTGGGACCTCTTACCTATTACTTAGGTATAGAAGTTGACCACTTCAGTGATGGCCTCTTTCTAAATCAGTCTGCTTATATTACAAACATTCTCAAGAAAGCAGGCATGGCTAATTGCAAAGCTTTAAGCACACCTATGGTGACTACACCAGGTCTGTCTAAATATCAAGGCCAACCTATTGATAATGCTACATTATACAGGCAGCTAGTTGGTGCTCTTCAGTATGCAACCATTACTAGGCCTGAAATTGCCTATTCAGTTAACAAGTGTAGCCAATTCATGCAGAATCCACTTGACACTCATTGGAAGGCTCTCAAAAGATTGTTGAGATACCTTAGTGGTTCACTTAGTTCTGGTCTTCACATTACTAAATCTCCTTCACTGCAGCTTGTTGCTTATGCTGACTCAGATTGGGCCACTGACATAGATGATAGAAGGTCCACATCAGGTTTTTCCATTTTCCTTGGTGCAAACCTTATTTCTTGGAGCAGTAAAAAACAGAAAACTATAGCTCGCTCCAGCACTGAAGCTGAATGCAGGAGTCTTGCAGCTGCAACTTGTGATGTTATTTGGTTGCGAGCTTTACTTAATGAGTTGCATGTCCCTCAACTGCATCCTACAACAATTTGGGTCGACAACCTTGGTTCAGTCTTACTCTCTGCCAATCCAGTTAATCATTCCAAGACAAAACATGCAGAAATTGATTTACACTTCATCAGAGAACAAGTTCACTTGCATACAATCTCACTCCACCATATCCTTGCTTTCCATCAAATAGCTGATGTCTTTACTAAGCCCTTGTCTGGTCAATTCTTCACTCGGCTTCGACAGAAACTTCAAGTTAAAGTTAAACCCTCGCTTGAATTGAGGGGGGCATAATAGACCATAAAGACCAAGTCAATATTTTAAAATGCTTTTCCCTCTTATTTCCCTTTATGTACGTATGCATGCCTTTGCCATGCACATGGTGTTTGCCATTCTTGTGTATTATTTTGTCTCCTTGCTCATCTCATTTTCTAGCCTTTGATTTTCATCCTATGGTTGATAATGGTTTAGACATTGTATTTAAAGACATATTTTTCCCTTTCTAGGGTTTAATGAATTACTGCAGATTTGTAGCACATCTTATCATCCTTCTTGTTATTAGAGCTCTATCCGATTTGTGCTTGTGTAAAACCAACAATGGCAGTGAACATAAGCCATTAGTATCATTAGTTTATAATCGACTAAGGTTTGAATAAAAGCAGTTGTCAAGTTAATTATTTTTTGCCTTGTTTCTGTAGAATCTTTGGTTGTGATGAGATATTTTGATATTGAAAGCTGATCAATGGAACCTGATAACAAGTTTGGAAGAGGTAATGATTCTTGGTATGGAGGTTGCTGCAACTATTTTGTTAGATTGATTATATTGTACTGTGGTATGATTTTTTACTACAGTGAGTTTATGTACCATGTTTTTGTGCATTACTACATATGGGAATCCATAAATTTTTACTTTCTTTCTTCTTATCTCCTATGTTTTGCACTGAAACCCTCATCTCCCAGAACTAATTTTCACGCCACAAAAACATTCTCTCGGCATCATCATCAATCGCCTTAGCACTCTTTCTCCTCAGCCCTTGCCGTCGCACGCGCATCGCCACCTGGAGACGAGCCGCACAGTAGCCCGCCGAGGAGGAGTCCGCGAGCAGCAACCATGTTCGAATCGTGGAGAGGAGTTAAGACGAGTGGCAGCATCTTGTTCCTATTTGACGACCGTGCAAGCAGGTCAAGGGAGCCGTGTATCAGCCCCGTTCACATGACCAAAAGCCGATTCCGAGTTCTACGTCCGAGGCCCGAAAATCCGATCTCCTTCATTCCTTTTGTTGTTTTCCTTGAAGGAGGTATTAAATCAGTCACCCTCTATTAATTTATGGGTTGTTTTGAAGGATTAAAAGGCATAGAGTTCATGCATAAAGAATTTCATGATTTTGAGTATTTTCATGAGATAAGAGATCATATTATTTTTTTTATGTTTGTGGTTGTGAATTTGGTGTTGGAATCTCGATTAGGGCGTCTCATAGCCTCTAAAAATTCATATTATTGAAGTTTAAAAGGGTCGTGATAATTGTTTTACTTTTATAGTCGTTGTAATAATCGGGATTAATTGCCGTTAAATGGAGCCTCTTTTATTTTCGAGAGTTGATGTCTTGTTGCTAACTTGCTGTGAGTTTTCTGTGTTTAGTACCTCTGATATGAGGAGTTAACTTCCTAGAAAATTGATTTTTAAGTTTCTTGAGTGGTGCTTATAAAGTCGAGATTTGCCTTGACATTAAACTTGCAGAAATGAGATTTTTGTGATGTGTTTAAGAAATGTGAGTTCCATTGCCTTTGAAATTTTCCTAAAAGGGTGAGTGGAGCCTGTGACTTTTGTGGAAATTATAGCCTCTGATGTGTTTTGGATTTATGCTGAAAGTAGAGTATTAATATGCCATGAGAAATGATTAAATATTGGTGATTAATTGCCTTAGAAATATTTTATAAAAGTGAGCAGAGGATATTCTTCTTGTGGTATGTCTAAACATTTTTTAAGACGGTTGTAGTTTTTGAGGGCATAATGAATGAATTTTGGTGATATCAAGTCTTTTGTGTATTTGTGGTATATACACATATGCATATTATATGCTCATATTCCAGCCAAGAGCTAACAGTCACTCCTTTTAAGTGTGAGGTGTGTCAGCTATGTAATTTGTGATACTTTATTGTAGTCTGGCGTTTAGCTGACTCGCTCTTTCGTGAATGGATTTCCTTGTGCCTATTTTAAATTTGTTCCTCCCCATCTCTCATGTGTTTGGTTTCACATCCAAAAATTGAGAATTTGTGTGTAAGTCGATTTTGAGATCATATTCGTCAAATTTTTGTTTTATCTGAGTGTTTATATGATTGTTTGGAATCAGTTTTTAAGTCAACATTTGCATTTCAAAGTCTATTAATAGTGATAGGCAAACATTTTACAACTGACTATTGGATAAGGAGCAACTCAAATGTTCTTTATGAAATATATTTTGAGAAGAGATTAACAATTTAATTTTTAAATGAACTTTTAAGAATGAACTCCTAACAAAACATTTAATTTGTTTTTTAGATATTTTCTCATTTAAAATATGTGTTCTCAAAAAAATAGAAAAAAATACTCCATTCATTCTAAATCAGATGATACTGTGAGGTGTATAAAATTTTCTATTAATTATGGCTTGATACTCCCTCATTTACAAATAAATGTCGTTCTGAAAAAAAAAAAAGAGGATTAACAATTCAAGTCTTTATTAATACCAAATGCTTATGTGATGAGCTTAAAGAGTTACGCCAAAGGGCTTTATGGTTTGTTCACCAAATGACTTCCCTTTCAACTCTTTACTTCTATCTTCGAAGGCAAAAAACTCTTGCTTCTTGACTGTTATAACTTTCGCTGCCATATATCACTTCTTCAGAATGTAGAGAGTTCTACCACCTTCCCTTAGTCTGGGACAGTAGGTGGGCCGATTTCAATTCTTAGTTAAAAAACTCAGAGTTTTTGTATTTTAAGGTCAATCTTAATTTGAATGGTGTAGTAGTTAATTTTGTAGTCTGGATTCAAAGTTGAGAGCCTGATATTATCCTGATTCCTGTGTAGTTGTTGCAACTTTGACTTGGATGGTAATTTGAAAATTTAACTTCAGTTCATAGTGATTTACTAGAGATGATCATGTAAAACAAAACTGGTTTACATTTGGAGAATTCTTTTACTTGTGATTTTACTACTGTGTGAGTTATATTGCAATGAGGGTACTGACTATCTGTATGGCAGCTGATTTTGACTTGACGGGGTAGTTGATATGGCTTGGAGCTGAGCTTTTGAATGATTTTCTCTCTAAAAATGGCTACATGCTTCGAGGTTGTTCTGTTATCGAGCTTGGCTCCGGTGTCGGTTAGTCTGTTACTGTGTTAGTAGCCTTGTCCTTTCATTGTAGTTTTTATGAATATCCTTTTTTTGGAGTTGATTATTTAACCTTCTGAATATTGTTCTCTATTTAAATATTCTTCCTCAATAATTTCAAAAATTGGTAAAATTCTATTTACCTAAAGTCTCAAAGTAGCTTAATTAGATGCTTATCCTGCCTTATTTATTATTCTGAACTATGTATTAAGATACTGAGACGTTTTTGAAGATTGTGGTTTATAAAGCAGAACCGCTTGATTAGTTCCCTAAATAGTATCTGATTGAGCGAGAACATACTTTTATCATATGTCGTGATTATTGCTCACAAACATCACCACACAAAATTCAAATTCTTCCAGGAAAATTCTCCCACCAACGTACGCCAACATATAACACATTTTCATGGTTTCATCTCTCTTTTTTACATTTTTCCAATATGTAGGCATAATAAAACATGAGGAGTTGTATTAAGAATGATCTTTTTGTTATTCTTCCTTTTGCAGGGATGATAATTGTTGATAAAGTCGGTCACCCCAAGAACAATGACTTCTACCTATGTGCACATGCAACCATGCATGGATAATTGTAAGACTTCTACTTTTGTTTCATCTCCTGAATTCATTTATTTTCTAGAGGGTGTCTTAATCACTTATATTTGTAATTTGGTTACCACATTGTTAAATTATGGTATGCATTGAGAATTTTTTATATTTTCTTCGTACTTTAGAATGTGTTTTTTTCCCCCCAAAAGCTACATAAAATGCAATGCTTAGTATGGATATTTTTCTTATAGGGACGACCAGGCAAACACATTAACATGTGCTGCTACATTGATATATAGGTATGAGGTTGGTTTTTCTCCTTATGAGTTTCAAAATAAGGAGTTGTAAGATACTGCCTCTGTTGATAAAAAGGGCCAATTTTTTGAAATGGTACATCCAGTTGTTGGAGAAGAATGTGAGAAAGCTCGATTTGAGAATGGATGGGATTTACACTATTGTTATTTGAAAAACTCATGTGGGATCATCTTGTTCAAGGAGTTTCGCCGGGGTACTAGGCTCACTGCTCCATGTTGATTTATTTATTGGCAAATAGGTCTTGTGAACATATTAACATAGTTTTATAGCGTTTGGACTATCAATTCGATTTTTAAATGATTGTTATTTTGGATGAGTTTATGTCTAGGCTTAAAAATTCAATTGTTATTATTTTTGCTTGTTCCATTTTATTATTAGTATACTTTTTCTTAGGAGGAGGATATCTCATCAATGTTTTTGTGAAGGTGTTTATTAGTGAATCGTGTTCACTGGTGTCTGGCTTACAGTAGAGAACCAAGAACAAGTTTGTGTTTGCTGGTTCGACAAAGACTATTATGACTCAAATTGTACATGCACTAAATTGAGGGTTGATTGTTAAGTGTATATTAATATTTCGGTTTTTAACACCCCTTGAATATTGTGTCAACAAAAAAAAAAACTATTAATACTTTTGTTAATTGGTAAATATCTAATTTCTAATGGATTGATGTTAAGTTATTTGAAGGTAGATTTATAAATGCCATAAAATACAAGGCCGCATTATCGCATTAACCATCTATTTTACAAGTTATCTAAGTTGTGCATTATCGCATTAACCATCTATTAGCCATCTATTTCACAAGTTATCTAAGTTGTCACATTTTCGCATCAACATAGGTTGGTTCAACAACAAAACATTTGTAACATAATGCGACGTTAAACACATTATCAGTATTATTAATAGGTGTGTATGTGTATTTTTAAATTTTCCTAAATATTAGTTATAATTATACACTGGACTAGAGCACGCACAGCCGGACGGCCAACTAGTATAAATATATATATATATATATATATATGAAGCACACGTGGAATATGTGAAACTGTGTCGGGCGAAAGAGTGATATATATATATATCAAGGCTCCATCTTTGGAGCCAATGTCATGACAGCATCTCCAACAGTTAGGAATATTTTGTCGTATCCAACCGTGTCGGTGAAGGTGGACGTGTGGAGCTTGTCCAGCACCGCCTGCCCTGGGTTCGCTAAAACTAGCTGCAAAACAAACTAATCGAATTAAATTCATATCTAAGAACAAATTATGTAATGTTCATGAGATTGACTGGTAACATTGTCATACTTACCTGGACATCCCTCTTCTGTAGTGTCTTGTGTAGATCTTCCAATGCATGAATGCCGCTGGTATCTATATCGATCACGGCTGATGAACAATAGAGAAGAGAGATTTTGAATTAAAATCCGTTTTGTTATGACCCGAAAAAAATAAACAGAGTAGAATCAGCTAAGGGTCCTTGCTTACGTGACATTTCGACTATCAAATACTGGATTCTTGGTAGATTATTCTCTTTAAGTTGTTCCTCTTCATCAGCCATCAATCTCAGTATCCTGAAAACAAAATAGTGTTTTCGTCAAGAAACACGATTCTGTTTGAATATTATTGCCACCTCAACTTGGTTCGGCCAAGGCAGCCATTAACTGCTAAAATATGACATCAACATGTTTGATTTGGAAGTTATACATCACACCATTAACGATGAATAGAAAACAAATGAAAAAATAAAACGGAACATTTTTCAGACATTCGGTACCTCTCCCTAATGTAATTGGAATTTGAAAAATATATAGCCGAATCAACCCGGACAATCACAACACCCGGAACTTTGGTCGCCTCAGGATATTGCTGTATGTTCCTGTAAACCGTTGTCCTCGGGATTTTCCCGAGCACTGCAGTTCGTGGCCTAGTCACTTGAAGAAGAATCTTGGCAAAAGATATAGCAACCTACACAAGAAAATCCAAAAAAAAAAAAAAAGTTAGCATTCTAATAATAAGATATTTAATTTAATTCTCTTGTTGCAATATTTTTGTACTTACTGCTATCAGAAGTCCGATCTCGACAGAGATGAAAACGACCCCAAAGAAGGCGCCCATGCACGCCACAAAGTCGAACTTGTCAATCTTCCATATAAGAATCATGGCCTGATAATCGAACAACCCCACAACAGCCGATATAATGATGGAAGCAAGAATGGCATTTGGTGTGTACTTGAAAAGTGGTGTGATGAATTCCAAAGTTAGAAAGACGACAACGGACATCACGATGTTTGAGACGGCCGTATTGCACCCGGCCATGTAGTTCACGGCCGACCGCGAGAAAGATCCTAAATTAAGAAGAAAAACAAAAAAATTGTTAAGCTAATAGAAAATTTTAAATGCAGTGTGTGGATGAGAATATGAATTTTTTATTTACGAAGAATGAAGAAGAACCTGTCGCGACGTAACAAGATGTCATAGAGCCCACGATGTTCATTGTCCCGAGCGCCACCATTTCCTTGTTCCCGTCCAACTGATAGTCTTTCATGGCAGCAAAAGTTCGGCCAATTGCTACGGCTTCCTGTTTTTGAAAATTAAGTTTAACACTACTTTACTTTTTCCATACAACAACAACAATGCCTGCCAATTTTTTTTGGGTTACCGTAAGTGCAATAATGCCTGCCACGGAACCGATTCTGAAACCGGTGCCGACGTACGAGCCCGTGAAATGAATTTCATGCACAGAAGAAGGGTTGATGCCTCTCTCAATATGGTTCACCTTCAAAAATACACAGTAAACAATTCATATATATGTCAAGTTTCATCTGGCTATAATCGAGTGGAGGAACGTAATAGTAATTTTTTTGTCGAATGCGTACGATTTGAACTCCTTTCTTCTCTGCATGGGTGATGAAGACGAAGAATGTCGAAATGATTATGGAAAGCAGAGGAGCTACTGCTGGAAACCAAAACAACTTCCGGTTCTTTTTCCCCTGATCCAACAATAATTTAGACGAAAATTAAACGTTAATCGTCATCTTCGAAGAAGAGAAAAAAAGCAAATAAATTGTTAGAGGCTTCTCACAATGTACTTGGCAAAAAGCAGGAAAGCCAAGAATGAGCCTCCTATCACAATAGTCTCCCAGTTCCACTGCCAACACAGAAAAAAAGAACAGAGATTTTTCCTTTTACTTTCTTTTCTTTGTGAAAATATTTAGGCTGAGACCGTAATTATTTGTTACCCCATGATGCGCGGTAGTCCAGACGGAACGCATAACAGAGACTATATCGGTTTTCTTGGTGAATTTAGCATTCTTTATGCCGAGAAAGCCTTTGAGCTGCTGGAGGCTTATGGTAATGGCTGCCCCAGCCATGAACCCAACAATGGCAGCATGAGAGAGAAAGTCGATCAAGAAACCCAGCCTGAAGAAACCGAGTGCAAACTGAGTGATGCCAGCAAAAAAGGTAGCAGTGAAAGCCAGCCGTTGGTACTCGTGCTTGTGTTTGGGGTCGATCTCGTTCTGCAGCATGCTCCCGAGCAAGAGGGACACGACCGCCACTGGCCCGATTGCTATATCCCTCGAGCTACCCATTATGGCATATATCAAGGGTGGCACAAAACTACTATCTGTTCAAAAAATTCCCAACAGAAAAAGTTATCTGTTTTGATAAATTAATATGTAGCATATAAATTTGAGTATATGTAAAGGATGCAACAAATTAAGCTTACATAAACCGAACTGCGGATCAAGATTAGCCAGTTTCGCATATCCGATATCCTGCACGAAGAAAGTACAAATTCAATTTATATTGTTTGAAATTCAAATATTCCTACTAATTTGCTACAATATTATATATATATCCTAATAAAATAAATACATTAATTGTTAATGACCTGAGGGATGCATAGGCTTGCAATGGTGAGGCCGGCTATGAGATCGCCCTTGAACATGTCGAATTTGTAGCGTCTCCCCCAGTCGAGGATCGGGAGCACGGCTTGAATCCCAAGCCACGCCTTTCTCGGAACCGACTTGTCCCTGAAAGGTCGCAGAGGGTCGTCGTGAAAGAACGTCTCTTTCAACGTGAACTTCAATTCCTTCACAAGGCTCCGCTTTGGCGGCACCCCAACCTTGTGGACGACGTACCCACTCAACATATCCGACTCGTCTCCAATTCGGTTATTATTCCCACTCATTTTTCGATCTGTCCAAAAAATAAAAACAAACAAAACGTGATCGAAAAATGTAAGACTATATATATGGCATTAGTGCCGAGTGCCGACGAACAGACGAAGATAATTAGTTAATTCATTTATTTATTTACCAGAAATTGGACAAAGGATATTATATGGAAAATGTGATGGCGGGAGTTTAGAGCTTAAATAAGCTACAACAACTGGGAAAGTCAACTCTACTTGATGAGTGTGTGCAAGAGCCAAACTAAAGTTTCATTTATGAATCTGGATCGCATGCTATGCTACATTCAATTTTAAGTTGAATGTTTATTATTAACTAAGTTGACAAAATTCTATAAATTCTTAATCATTAGTGTTTGAGAGACTTTATTTTAGTGTTTTTTTTTTTTTAATTTGTACTTTATTATTTTTATTTATTTATTTATTTATTTATTTATTTTTATTTTGGCCGAGGTGTAGGTGATTTAATAGTTACGTATGGGATATCCCTGCATGTATATTAATTCAAAACTTGTTGAGCCTAGGTGGCAGATCCTCACGCTTCAGATGTTGACATGGTGAAAATCTATGTTTCGTGATGTTGTTTTTATGTTATTTTTGCTTTGGAATTAGGTTTAATATTAGAAATAAATAACTTTACACATATATTCATTAACTCAACATCCATGTTGTATTAATATTAGTATATATATGAAACTGAAGAGTTGACCTATTAAACAAGTGACAGTTTCAAGTCTAAAAGTGTAGGCTGGTCATATTATTCTTTCTTTCTTTGTTGATATATAAAGTTGATCCGAAGGTAAAATTGTACTTTTAGTCATGCTGGTTTAATGTTGTAGCATTTTTTATCTTGAAATCTCAACTTTTCGCTTTTTGATCATGTAATTTAGTATTTTGCTGCAACAATTTCGATCTTTTAGGAACTGAAATTGCAACAAAATTTAAGTCGCATGATCAAATAGCAAAATGTTTAAATCTAGGAAAATTGCAATTTTGCCAAAAATGAATTACAAATTAAAGAAGGAACCAACTAATTTCCAGGATAAACGGTCAACCAACCTAAGTGGGGGATTGACTCTTCAAGATTGTGAAATGAAAAGTGAAAATTCAACAATAAAAAAGTTGACGCTTTTGCTTCTAAAAGTAGATTGGACTTACCGAGGTAAAAACTAGAAAGACAGTAAAAATTGTGCACCGCTGAGATAAAAGTGGAATTTTGCCTGAAATATATACTATTTTTGTAGTGCATTGTTTAAAACATCATTTTTACCCATCTGTTTTTACCAGTTGCCAACTTTACAGTTGTATGCTCATTTTCTAACTTAATCATTGTCTAGCTATATGCCAAATAGTTAGACAATTATAAAAATTTATACAAATAAAATTTCATACTTTAAGAAAAAATACAAAAAAAAAATGACATTACATAATATAAGAATACATATTTATGACAAATGTATTACGAATCCTATCATATGATGATTAGGCTATTTTACAGAAGGATTTGTGGTCGAGCAAAAATTGTGTTACACGTTGCCAGAAGACAATCGGGTCGGCGTTTTTTTCTTTTTTTTTTTCGGTACAAAGAAAGAGGCCAAAGACCTAAGGTAGGACTCGACGGGGATACGACACTCCCATGCAATCATGTTCGATCCAAGCCCCCATGTCCAGAACCACCAGTTCTGAACCGGCTAGCCTTCAGAACTTCAAAACCATTTCTATATGAGCATGGTTTATTCATTCAGTATATATTTTGTTTTGATAAGTCACACAATTTTTAGACTATTTTATAAAAATTGGAAGAGCTACATATTAAAAATTAATTTAATTATGAATTTTGTTATTTTATTAAATATTAAATAGTATTATATTTCGATGTAACCATTGAAATTTAGAAAAATCTTCCAAAGCGCGTGATTTGCTTCAACGTTAGACAAATCTTCCAGACTAATTCATGCCGTCATTCCAGACTAACACAACACTAATGCATTTCATTGCAATTTAAAACCTTTAAATAATTGTACCCAAAAAAAAAAAAAAAAAAAACCTTTAAATGAAAAAAAAAATTAAAATAATGTTGCAGTATCCATAATTCCGATTGCGTGGGTCTATAATTTATTTATTGTTTATTATATTCAAGGTTCTGAAAACCGAACCGGTCATCGAACCGATGAAACTACCGGTTCACTCATTCACGATTGGACCAGTGGTCAAATCAGTTTAATTGATATTAATTTTTATTTAATTTATATGTATATAATTGTATATACTTTTACCATTAATTTTATAATCTATTTTTTTTTCTAAATGTGAAATTACATTAGCACCAATAAATTATCATTTATAATTTTTTGTAGAGGGAATGGGCGTTTTTTTTTTTTTTTTTTTTTTTATAATTTTTCGAAAATAATTAATTTTGCATAAAATTGTGGGATTTTGGATAAAGAGTAGTGTTGGCAAATCAGAGGAACTTGTGGGACGCTTGGGGTTGTAATATTTATTTTATTTTCAAAATTTCATACATCTTTATACATTAATTTGTCCTTAGGGTATTTGCCGGTCTCTTCTTGAGATTTTTTCTCTCTAGAGATATCGTTCCACCTGTTGGATAGTTTGTTAGGGTTTTTGATCTTCACTCAAATCTCCTTTCTCTCCTCTTAATCTTCTCTTCCTCATCCTCTAGCTCCGTTCTGCAATCTCCATCCTCTCCATCTTAATCTATTGTCATTTTCTCGCCCTTTTTGTTCAGTTTTCGTCAACCCTACTTTCTTATCTTGCCCCTTTTTCATCTCTCTCTGTCTTTCCCTCACCCAGCCAAGCCATATCGGTTCTGTTCATTATCTTTACCCTTTCAGAGTCTCAGATCTGATCAATTCCAAATGGAACAAGAATTATCAGACCGGATGATTAAGATCAAGCTCTCTGACAAGGAAGGTGATGAAGTTGAACTTCTGGACACCGACATAGCTCTGGGATTACATGAGTGCCAATTAAGCCTTATTGGCAAGAGCTACGGAGAAAAAAGAATCAACTTTAGCGGTCTGAAGACGACACTATCAGGAATTTGGGTCACCAAAGAGCCATTCACGATTAAAAACCTAGGAGGAAACAAATTCCAATTTCTTTTTCAGAACGAAGAAGACAAGGAGAAGATCTTAAATAGGAAGACGTGGTCTTTCGACGGCCAATATTTGTTGCTCAAGAATTGGGACCCAAAAAACCTAGATTTTCAGAAAGAAGAAGAAGTCATCAAAATATGGGTACAGATTATCAAACTTCCCCTACACTGGATATCTGCTGACTTGGGATTGAAGATAAGAAGGAAAATTGGAAGGGTCTTAGATGTCCTGCTCTCAGGGGCAGGTAATTCCAATGGCCAAATTATGAAGATATTGGTAGAATTAAAGCTGTCAGAGCCTCTCCTCAGAGGAACCAATATCAAACAAGGAAGTGAAAATCGCTGGCTAGACTTCAGGTACGAGAGTATTCAAGGTTTCTGCTATTATTGTGGTCTAATAGGACATTCCGACAGGAACTGTTCTTTTAAAAAAAAATGATATTCTTAATAATGTGCTCAAAGTTGGTCAGTATGGTGATTGGTTAAGGGCTAGTAGTATCATCCCTTTAGGGTATAGGAATCCCTCCAGTAACCATTCTGAGAGTCAAGATGATGATCTGGATGTCATCAAATCCCCGAAAATGAGTTTTGATAAAAGTGTTACTGGTGATAAAACTTCTGATCAAGAAGTCATAAGAGAGCAATCTCTTTCACCTAAACAACAGTTAGTTGAGACTCACATTGTTGATAGCAACACTAATCTAGTGCCTGCTGACATCTCAAAAGAGATGGACCCTCTTGAAAGGGAGGTGCAAGGGAATCAACAGCTTCTGGAATCTCAACTTGTTGAAGTCACTGTTTTGCCATCTTCTAGTGAGAGTAGGTCCATGATCAGAAAAAAAGAAATCATATACCAGAAAACCTAAATCAGGCACTCTGATGATCTCAGAAGCTATGATGGTTGACACTGAGATGGGTAAATTCTCCATTCCTAATCAAAAAAAGAGAGGCTTAGAAGATGAAAACTCCAATGTGTTTGTTCCTGATATAATTTCTGAAAACAAAAAAGCTTAAATCATCTGATTTTCAATCACTCACTCAAAATGAATCAAATAAGGTGGGGGAGACCAGCCTAAATCGGTCCCCAAAGGGCCAATGAAGGTTCTGGTGTGGAATTGTAGAGGTTTGGGAGGACCCTCTACAATTTTCCAATTTCGAGAAGCTCTCAGAGCTCATCTCCTTGTTTTCTCTTGCCTTTTAGAGACCAAGAAAAAACCTAAATTTGTAGCAGCTATTTGTAAAAAGCTTAAACTAGATAATAGATGGTTTGATGAGAGTCCTATAGGCTCCAGAGGTGGCATTTTAGTTTCCTGGTCCCATAATGTCACCATTTTGCAGATTATTAATCTTGATTTTTACATTCAAATCCAATTTTGCCTTCAGGTGAATGGACCTAAGGCTTGGATTATTTTTGTCTTTGCAAGAACTGATTCCTCAATCCGAGTTGCCCAGTGGGGCACTTTATTGAGATACAGTACTTGCTGGGGGGACCATTGGTGTATGGGGGTGATTTTAATGATATTCTCCCTAATGAAGAGAAGAATGGGGGTCTAGTTAGAGAAGAATCCAGTTTTGATAGCTTTAAATCTTTTGTTAGGGGTCTGGAAGCTGTTGAAACCAAAGTGATTGGTCATCCATTTACTTGGTCTAACAATAGAAAGGGGAACAATTTTATAGAGGAAAGACTTGATAGATTTCTCATTTCTCCTGCCTGGTCCTTAAAACATCCAAACTGCCATGTTGAGCACATTAATAATTTTACTTCCGACCACAGTATGATGATCCTTAATACTCTTGGTCACTCTGAACCTAGCAAGAAAAGATTCTTATTTGATAAAAGATGGAAGAACATGCCTGGATTCACAGAAGTGGTAGAGAAAGCTTGGAATCAACCAGTTGAGGGCTTCAAACTATTCAGCATCCAAGAAAGAATAAAGAATGTCAGAAAAGCCATTATTGGGTGGAAGGCCAACCAGAAAACCAACTCTGCAAAAGAAATTCAGAGGTGCACTGACCATCTTAATATTCTGGCCACTCAAGGAGGCAACAGAGACTGGTCCACATGGCATACTCTGAAATCAGACCTTTCTCTTGCTTACAAGAATGAAGAGTTGTTCTGGAGTCAAAAAGCAAGGATCACCTGGTTAAATGAAGGGGACAAAAACTCAAAATTTTTCCAAGCTATTGTGAAGGAAAGAAGAAAACTCAACTCATTGGATAATCTCACCAAAGCAGATGGGTCTAAATGTGAAACTAAACAGGAGACTCTGGGAGAAATCATGGCATTCTTTGAGAATCTGTTCAAATCCTCCACCCCTCAAGAGCATAAATGCAATCTCTCTGGGATCCCTTCTTCTATCACAGCTGAAATGAACTTAAATCTGATCAGAGAGGTCACTGTGGAGGAGATCAGATCAGCTCTTATGGGTATGGATCAAAACAGTGCCCCTGGCTTGGATGGGCTAACTGTTGGCTTCTTCCAATCAAACTGGTCTATCATTCATCACCACCTGGTTCCTGCCATTCTCAATTTTTTCTCCTCTGGCAAAATGCCCAAAGGCCTCAATCACACTATGATCTCTCTCATCCCTAAAAAACTCAATCCTACTTCTATTTCTGATTTCATACCTATAAGTCTATACAATGTGATCTATAAAGTATTTCCAAAATCATTGCAAATAGACTTAAAGGTGTTTTGTCTGTTTGCATTTCATCCTCCCAATCTGCTTTTGTTCCGGGGAGACAAATTCTCGATAATGTTATTATAGCTAATGAATGCATTCACTACTTAAACAAAAAATCAAAAGGGAAAGAACATTTCATGGCTATTAAGTTAGATATGGCCAAAGCCTTTGATAGGGTTGAATGGTCATTTGTTGTTAGGATTCTTAAGCAAATGGGTTTTTGCTCTACTTTCATTTCTTGGATTTGTGCTTGCATGTGTTCTTCTGCCTTCTCATTTAATATAGATGGTGATTATTTAGGATTTCTTAAACCTTCTAGAGGCTTGAGACAGGGAGATCCCCTATCTCCTTATCTCTTCATAATTGTCTCAGAAGCCTTTTCTAAGTTAATAAATCAAGCTAGATTATTCTCTAATTTCAGAGGTGTCAAGATTGGGAAATATGCTCCTTGTGTATCCCATCTCTTTTTTGCTGATGACACCATTTTGTTTCGTAAAGCCAATATTTCTCATGCTCAAATGATTCTCAACATGCTTTCTGATTATGGCCATGACTCTGGTCAACTTGTTAACATTGCCAAATCCTCAATCTTTTTCTCCAAAAATACTCCTGCTGACTCTATCAATGCTATCTGCAAGCTGTTCCCTGGCATCTCTAGAGTCACCTCATCCAAATACCTAGGTCTCCCTTTAGATATTGGTAGGAATAAAAAAGAGATTTTTTCTTTTGTGAGTGAGTGTGTCTCTAATAGACTCTGTAGTTGGAAAAATAAATTCCTTAGTGAGGCAGGAAGAGAAGTGCTTATCAAGTCAGTACTGTTTGCTCTTCCCACTTATGTTTTTTCTTGTTTTAGAGTGCCTGTGAGTGTTATTGACAAAATCAACAGAGACATAGCTAACTTTTGGTGGGGTTCTAATGATAAGGGGGGTCTCAGGATTCACTGGGCTAGTCGGAATAAACTAGCCAAAAACAAAAGGGTTGGGGGGTTGGGATTCAAGGACCTTAGAGCCTTCAATGAAGCCTTAATTGTCAAACAATTATGGAGGCTCATCACTAAACCTAATCTTCTTGTCAAACCTCTAAAACCTGGGATAAAGACCTCATACACCAAACCTTAAACCCACTAGATGCTCATTACATTCTCAGTATTCCTCTTAATCACTTGGGTAGCAGGGATAGGATCATCTGGCATTGGAACTCTAAAGGGGTTTTCACAGTTAGGGATGCATATAGGATTGTTCTGAATAATCTCACCCACAACTCTGATAAACCAGGACCTTGCTCTTACCCAGCTAATTTGATTAGAATGTAGAGCATTACTTGGAAACTGCAGATCAAACCCAAAGTGAAGAATTTTTTATGGAGGTGCTGGCATGGATTGTTGGGGACTAAGGCCGATCTAGCTTCCAGAGGCATCATTCTTGACCTTAAATGTGACATTTGTGGAGAAGCTGATGAAGACTTAGCTCATATTCTATTTCACTGTCAGAGAGCCACTAATTGCTGGAAAATTTCAGGTCTCCAATGGAATGCTATCCAACACAGAAATGCCACTTTTCAATCTTGGTGGATGGAGCTCAGTCAAATAACAAATCATCAAAACAAATCAGATAGACTGTGCTTTTCTGCCATGCTGATTTGGAACTTGTGGAAAGCTAGAAATGTTTGGATATGGAAAAATGAGAGATGGCTGGAGAAAGATATGTGGATAAATCTCACTGTGAGTGGTTGGAGTTTGATTCTAGAGTTGACTTGGCCACACAGCCTGCTCATCATCTTCATAATTCAACCTCTCCATCTGATGAGCAATTTTCCAAGAAGGTAGGACAACTGAGTTTGTTTGTCAGTGCCTTAAGCTCAACAGAAAGAAGGTTTGAATTTCATGGCAAGGCTGTCTTTGGGAACACAGAAGTTAGACACTGGAACTCAATCGAAGAGACAGAGGGCACCGAAGAAGAGATGCTTCTTTCAGCAATCAAATGGAGCCTGGGAATTGCTGCTAACAACAATTGGAAGAACTTCACTTGCTACCTTCAGGACACAAACCTCATTGCCAAGCTTCAAAGAAGTGATCTCTATTCTTGTCCCCTACTTAAGGATTGTGTTTTAGCTAGCAAGGCCATTGTATGTGATTTTGCTTTGTCTCAGTCTTCCTTGTAATTTACTGTTTCTTCTTTGTAGTTTCTTTTTTCGGTTTTTTTTTAGGCTTTAGGGGGTACTTGTTAACTCCCTCAGGGTGCTTTCCAATATGGTCTTTTAGGAAGGTACTCGGTCAAGTCCCTTGACTGGTCGTTTGTAAGACTTTTCTTTGAGTTTAAATGTTTTAATTACCGTTTTGGAAAAATAAATAAATAAATAAAAAAATTTGTCCTTAGGTTAAGGCAATGTAGCAGCTGCAATTGTGAATTTGAGAGCACTTATTATAGCGGTGAAAATTGATATTCCCTCTTATTTTTTTTTTAAATGTCATTCCAGTTTTATTAATTATTTGTCAAATAAATGTTATTTTGGATATTTTCTACATATTTTTCTATTATTACCCTCATTTAGTTAATAAATACATTACGTCTTTTCATATTCACTTTTCACTTTTTCTCAAAACATTCATCTCTATATTCATTAAATAAAATTATTATTGACAAAAAAAATATTTTTAATTAACGTGCAACTTCTCAAAACGACATATATTAAAAATAGGAGGTAGTATAAAAACATTGGGTCCGTTAGCGGCCCAAGAAATTGGCAAGCCTAGCTATTTGCTTCAACAAAACATCCCACATCCAAAAAAAACAACAAAAGCGAGGCAACCATTTAAGTCAGTTTACAATCAGAACCTCAAAACAGTACAGTGGGACAGCGAGACTGCTGGGCCGCTTGGACTGTTACTGGTTTCACGGTTTTGGTGGTTTTTAATCGGTTCAAGCGGTTCTTATCCGATTTTGAACTCTAGCGGTTCTAAGCCTCAATCGGACCGGTGAATGGTCTGGTTCTAAGCCAGATGAACCGGCTGGTCCAGTCCGATTTTGACAACCTTGATTATATATATATATATCTATATATATAATAAGAATAATTATTTACTAAAAATAGTGATGCACATAGTTTAATAATAACAATAATAATAATTATTATTATTATTATTATTATTATTATTATTATTAATTATTAATTATTATTATTATTTAGTAGATTGGTGAACAAGTTAGGTTTAGAACTTTATGAATCTTATTTAAATACTTCTTCTTCTTTGTTATTTGGGCAGTTGATTTGAATGAATTTGTGTTTTATCTGATATTAGGAGTTCTTCACGACAGAGTATCTCGTTTATATTTTCCACTCGTACGATTTCCCTACATTAGTTGGTATCAGCAGTCAGTACGATTCCCGATGTCGTCGAGACGACAAGATGCCGCAAACGAACTACGTGATGCAACCTACAACGATCGGTTTCAACAGATCATCTATCGATTTCAACAGTTGGCCGTGCGCTTCACCGATTGATTTGTCGATCTTTCGACGGGGATCGAGGATTTGCGGTTGACGCCTAACAACGTGGTTGTTTCGTAATTGCAATGAACCGCGATAGGGCTGGGGGCCGTGGCAATCGCGGGGAAGCCAGAGGCGGACGTGGACGACGCGGCTATGTCGGGGCGCCCTGGCAGCGGTCCTCGTCGCCTCTGAACGGCACAGAGAACAGAGAGAGAACTTGGTCGGCGGACAACTCGTACACTGGCTGCACGGGGAGGCGTGACGAAGAGACCTTGACAGATTTTTGATTTCGCGACTAGAGGCGGTCAAGCGCTGAAGCCCTAGGCAATGGTCGACACCGCGAGCAGTGGAGGCCAGATGAGGGTTTCACGACGGCCTGGGTGTGCGAAGGACAGCACGCCGCTGGAGATTTAAGTGAAATCCACGGTCGCAAGCAGCGTCAATCCGATGTGGGCTTCGCGCCGGCTAGAGAGCACGATGGACGACGCGCTGAAGACGGATCTGGTGACGGGCGCGACCAGCGACGTAGAGACGACTGTAACCAGCAATGGGAATCAATGTTTCGCGTAGACGAGCCATTTTACGACGAACCGTCGATTTTCGATGACGAGCCATTTTACGACAGACCGTCGGTTTTTTATGAGGAGCCTCCGAGGCCGAAGGATTTCATTGTGGATTGTAATTCTCTTTACAATAACACCAACAAAGATTGTAACCAACCTCTTTGGGGAGAGAGCTAGTGTGCATGCCAGGGGTGTTGGTCCTGCTCCAATCCCAGTCGAGAATTTTTCACTTCACAAGCTGGTAGATGCAATTATTTATATGCTACATCCTGAGGTTAAACAAAGTGCAATTGAACAGACACAAGCAATGGAAGATGACGATGGAGTGATTCTGACACGTCAAGTTATTGACCATTCAGGTGGTGTTGAATTTTTTAGTTTTATGATGTCTGAGGGTGTTTGGATTAAAAGTAGGGGTCTTACATTGTGTGGGTCGGCTAGAGTGGACGTTGAAAGATATTCAACTTTCGTGATCGATAGGGGAAAACTCAGACGATGATTGCCATGGGTACGACTCCGTTGTCGGCACGTTTGGTGCAGTTTTGAGGGCGAAGCCTTCCGAACCGGAGGAGAATGATGCGGATAGTTTTATTATTATTATTATTATTATTATTATTATTATTATTATTATTATTATTATTATTATTATTATTATTATTATTATTATTATTATTTAGTAGATTGGTGAACAAGTTAGGTTTAGGACTTTAAATAACACTCCTTCTTTGTTATTTGGGCAGTTGATTATTGAATGAATTTGAGTTTTATCTGATATTGTGAGTTCTTCACGAGAGAGTATCTCGTTTATCTTTCCCACTCGTATGATTTCCCTACATCAAATAGTAAGTAAAAAAAAAAAATCGGCCAAAATTAATTGCATGTTACTTTGGAAAATTATTTGATTTTTTTTTACCATAAAATATTGTTAATTTCATTTACCTTAACTTCCATATAAGCATATTCCTAATAAACATTAAATTTGCTTATATATTTTTAAATTAATTATATTAATAAATAATATTAATATAAATATTTATCATTATATAAAAAAAATTATTTGTATAACTGTTATAAATAATAATGACATTATACGACAATAAATTTTTTGAATAGAATAATATCTGAGTATTATAATGAACCAAAATATGTAAAATTATTATTTTTTATGTATCAAAAAATAAATATATATAAAAATATTATTTATTTTAATATAAACGGATAAGTGAACTAATATATTATTAAAATAATTTTTATTTTTTATTTCTAAAAAAGTTATAAGGTACGAAAACCCTCGTGGTTCGAACGGAATTCTCACTAGTTTACCGAGAGTTGTTATAAGTTATAACAATAACACTAATATATTCCATTGGCAAAAACTTTGTTTGAGGATGAGTTTGACTGATTCTTCGAAAGGCCCACCCTTTTTGGTTAGTTACTATTACTATATAGACAATTGGTGTGAATAGTCAGATCCGACCAATTATTATAATATACATTAAAGAAAAAAAAAATGATTTGTACCAAAAAAATAAAAATAAAAAATAAAAAATAACAAATCATAGAGATTCAAATAAAACAAAAGATTTATACCCGTAAATGCTTGAATTGTTTGTGAGTTCAGAAACTGAAATAGTATCTAAAAACAAAGGTTTTTATTTATTTATTTTTTTTTTTTTCTGAAAAAGAGTTCAAAAGAAATGAAGAAAGATTATAAACATTTTCTTTTCTTTTTTTTTGCATAAAGAATTAATCAGATTCTTTTCTTCACATATCTCATAAACATAATTAAAAATAATAATCGATATTATATACTGAACAAAATAATATTTATTCAATCACGCAATTCTAACTATCAATATAATTAACAAATATGTTATTATTTATATATCACTATCATTTTTAATCTATCATATTTGTATAAAATATATATATATATTTAAATGAGACAAAATTTAATGATAAAAAATCTTATATCAATAATCACAAAGCTAGCTAGTTTCGTACTGACCTTCAGCAACTTGAACGCGGGGACTCGCCGACCCAATTCAATATGTTCACAAGCGGCAAATTCTTTAATCTACAAAACTGCAAAAATATACAGCTTGCAGTTTAAATAAATGCAACATTAAACAAATCAAAAACAGAAAGGCCTCCCAACGTAAGGTTTAACGATCAAATTAGCTACAAAGGAGGCGCTATAGCCCCGTTCCGGAACTATTATGTGGGGGGTTTGTAACCGTTAGATCAACTATCCACGACGGTTACATGATGATCTAACGCTTACAAATCACGACGAAATGGTTCTGTAACGAGACTGTAGCATTTCTCTTAGCTACAATTTAGCAATTCATGATTATTCACCTGCAAACGTTAACAAACCTCAGCTTGGAAAGTCAGAACCGGATATTTCTGTCCCGGTTCGATGAACTTAAACACGACGAAATATTCTCCGAAGATGATGATGATGATGATGATGATGATGATGATGATGATGATGAGCCATAGCTATTATCTCTTTTTATTAATTTTTCTTATGTCATGATGATAGTGTTTTGGCTGTGGATGTGAAGATGGACATTCGAGGATCAGTCTGTGCAGCTGGAAAAACGAGAAAGAGAAGAGAAATGGCAAACACGGCTTTCTTTATTTTTGACAAAAGAAAAACAAAGGAGAAGAGATTGGGTAGAAGAAGAAGCTATATATGGTCAAATTAATGCAAGTAATAAGTCAGTGTTTTCCCCTAATTTATAGTATTAACTCATTTATCATTTATTTTGGGTGTTGTTAAATACCGCCCCTTTTTAATTATTACTGCCCCCAAAAAGACAGTTTTACCCTTTTTAATATAAAAATATATTTTTTTTTTTTTGGGCTGGCCGGCCTTGAATGCCGGCCGTAGCCGTGCCGGCCTTCTTTTTGCCGGTAGGCCGGCCCATGCACGGACGGTTTTNNATTATATACATTATATTAGAATTTAGATTTATGTTATAAATTAGAATTTAATATCTCATAGTTAGAATTTAGAAATTGTTAAAGTGTAAATTATAACTAATTAACTTATAGGATTTTATTATTATTATGTTAGAACTCATTAATTATTATGTTATATAACATAATATTAATTATCTGTAATAAAATACTAATGAGTGATGCTATTAAAAATTATAGTTCTATTTTTTTCTTAAATCCGCTCCTTTTCAACTCGGTAATAAATTTTAAAATACAAAATAATATTTTGACTTAAATTTGAAATTCATAAATACCAATTTAAATAACAAATTGAACGAAAAATATCAGATTTTGTTAGAGTAATTTATTGAGACCGATTAATTAAATATGATTTGACCGAATTTTGTGACAAGAGATTGTTTGACACTTTTCTCAGAGTTATATGATTCGTGTGAATATTATAGTAGGAAATGCATTCTAACAAAATAGTAATAAATTTTAATTTATAATAGTAATAATCTATACCATAATAATTTCTAACTTCTAACATAGTAGTACTAAATATTATTTCATAAGGCTATCAATTCTAAATCATACCATAATAATATCCAACTTCTAACATAATAGTAATAAATTATAATTGATAACATAATCAGTTTTAATCTATAATACAATAATTTCTAACCTCTAACAAAATAGCAATAAATTCTAATTCATAAGACAATAAATTCTAATCTATAATACAATGATTTCTAACTTCTAACATATTAGTAATAAATTCTAAGATAATCAATTCTAACATATAACATAATAATTTATACTAATATATTTTTTTCAAATAAGTATCATTTCTGATTTATAATAATATAACTTATACTAATTATACTAATATCATTTTTTAACTGTATATGTTGTTAGTTCATTTTATCCTCAACAAATGCATAACAAACATAACCTTAAATTAGGGTTTAGGGTTTAGGGGTTTAGGGTTTAGGGGTTTAGGGGTTTAGGGTTTAGGGTTTAGGGGTTAGGGTTGAGGGTTTAGTGGTTAGGGTTTAGGGTATATTATGTTTGTGATTGTCATTGTGTTAGAAATTATTGTATTATAGATTAGAATTGATTGTCTTATGCATTAGAATTTATTGCTATTTTGTTAGAGGTTAGAAATTATTGTATTATAGATTAAAACTGATTATATTATAAATTATAATTTATTACTATTATGTTCGAAGTTGAATATTATTATGGTATGATTTAGAATTGATAGCCTTATGAAATAATATTTAGTACTACTATGTTAAAAGTTATAAATTATTGTGGTATAGATTAATACTATTATAAATTAGAATTTATTACTATTTTGTTAGAACGCTTTTCCTACTATAATATTCAAACGAATCATATAACTCTGAGAAAAGTGTCAAACAATCTCTTGTCATAAAATTCGGTCAAATCATACTGAATTAATCGGTCTCAATGAATTGCTCTAACAGAATCTGATTTTTTTCGTTCAATTTGTTATTTAAATTGGTATTTATGAATTTCAAATTTAAGTCAAAATTTTATTTTGTATTTTAAAATTTATTACCGAAGATAATTAGTTAGAATTTATAATTTAACAACTTCTAAATTCTTATTATGAGATATTAAATTCTAATTTATAACATAAATCTAAATTCTAATATAATGTATATAATTAAAAATTTGATTTTTCTTTAAAAAAAATAAAAAAATAAAAAAAAATAAAATGGCTGGCCGGCCGGCAAAACCGGCCGTGCATGGCCCGGCCTACTGGCAAAACCGGCCGTGCATGGGCCGGCCAACCGGCAAAACTGGCCGTGCATGGCGCGGTCAACCGGCAAAACCGGCCGTGCATGGGTCGGCCAACCGGCAAAAAGAAGGCCGACACGGCTACGGCCGGCATTCGAGGTCGGCCGGCCCAAAAAAAAAAAAAAATTATTTTTGGCCGGTTTGACCGGTCGGCCGCCGGTTTGACCGGTCAGCCGCCGCATGATCGGTCTTGTTGGAAAGCATTTTTTCACCGGAATTATTCAGAGGTGTTTTTGGAATTTTTCGAGGCTCGGTTTGGCCGGTAAATAGGTTTAAAGAGGGACATCTATTATTTTTAAAAAAATATATAAAGGGCAAATTAGTCTTTTAGAGGGCGGTAAATATCGAAAAATGGGCGGTGTTTAGCGGTTCACTTTATTTTTTCCATCAGAACCCACCTAATGTGGACCGGATTTCAAATCTCTAATTACAATATATTTATGTGCAAATCATCATACAATTTGCTATGCCAAAATATATGTTAGGGTTTTTCTTTTTTTTTTTCATATGTTTGGTAAACATGTAAATTTTCATAAATGTCAATAAATTAAATGGACCGTGAGTCATGTATAAAACTGTTAAGTTTACAACTATGAAATTAAAAATTATCTTCAATGCACAATGTAGTCTGATTATAATGTTTTCTACCTATCAAATATTAAAATTTTATAATATGCAGTAAAAAATTAATTAAATAATTAAATATCTCGAAATTGGTAAGAATAATTCTCTCGCTTCTCTTCATTGACTAACTAAGGTGTGGAGGGGAATGTGGATGAACCACATTCTTTTTCTCGATATTGTGGGCATTAATTATGTCCACATCATCACAGTTTTTGTGATCACATTGTGCATTGGAGTACGAAAAGTTGTGACATTAATAAATATGTTGATGTGAAATGTAATTTAGCACAACATCTGAGAATTGGAGATACTCTGAGCTGATAAGCTAGCTTATAATTTTTAAGTGAATTTTGAGCTTATAGTTGATAGTTTATATAACTTATAGCTGAAAATCTAAATTCTATGATAAAAATATTTGGTAATTAGCTGAAATAAAAAATTTCAATAGACTTTTGAAAAAATACCCAAGGAAGCTTATGAAGTAAGCTCGGACTTTTTAATAATGCTCGTCCTACTAAATCAAGCTTATTGAATATATGAAGCATTTAAGCTATAAGCTAGTTGTATGATTACCAAACACAACCATAGTCGAAATTTGGAGAAACAACACCCAAAGTAATATAATTTTAAGAAGGACAAAGCTATTAACTGAGAAACAGTCCACTGAACCGGGCGAACCTGTAGGACGATCGAAGATCGAAGGCGATACAGATCGAAAAGTCCTAAGGTCAACTAGGATGTCACAGATCCAGGGAGCACCGTAAGGTCGAGCTAGAGCCCTCATATGGTCTGGTTGAAACTTGATATGAATGTATGACTGGTCGATGGATCAACTAGATGAGCAGATCATACTAGCTTCCCACAGGCAGCACTCCACCTCGAAGTAATTTGGGTAGGTCGAACAATTGCGCCGTCTAATATATATAGCAGAACAATGGATAAGAAGAAGTATTATTACGATAAGAACCACACATGGATAAGGCCAAGTGGTCTAAAAAAATGGGTAGTTCGGACAATTTGGCCAGCGCATCTAGAAAATCTTGGGCAACAAGGTAGCACACCTCTATATATAAGGGTAAGGTATGTACATTACAACATTACATTCTCTACATACTTACACGCATAGCTTTACACTATTGCTCATCGTCTTCTTCATCTGTGAACTGACTACGAACAGGTCTAGGCCCATTTTGCAGGTCTACCACTACAAGAAAATGATGAAATTCCAACGAAAATATATTTCAAAAGAATTATTCCCACGGCAATTCCAACGGAAATAATAGTAATTCCAACGGATATTTCAATACTATTATTTCCGTTGGAATTTTTCAATGGATTCCAACGGAAATTCCAACGAAAATATTCCGTTGGAATGAGTTTTTCATTGGAATTTCCGTTGGATTTTGACGATTCCAACGGCGGATTTTCCAACGGGGGTGGAAAAAAATTTCAACGGAATTTGCATATTCCAACGGAAATTCCTACGGTAAAAAACCGTTAGAAAATATAGCCGTTGGAATCATCAAATTCCATCTAAAATTCCAATGAAAAACACATTCCAACGGAATATTTCCGTTGGAATTTTTGTTGAAATTAGAATGGAAATTTTGTTGAAATTATTCCAACGGAAGCTATTCCATTGGAATATCCGTTGGATTTCCATTGGAATATATTATCATAGGATTTTCCGTTGGAATATAACATTTATTTTGTAGTGTACGAACATGTGAGAGATCAGATCAGGTCGAGCGAACTTGGTTTAGGCCATTTGCACACCATTATTATTATTATTATTATTATTATTATTATTATTATTATTATTATTATTATTATTATTATAGCAATTGTTATATTATTATTATTATTACTATTATTATTATTATAGAAATTGTTACGTAATTTTAAAGGTTTTGTTATGTCGGTAAAATTAATTAACTATCTAATATATATTTTTTATGAGATAAAAAGTATAAAAACATATTTATTTTAAAATAAATAGTTTGAAGAAAAACATTTACTATAATTTTTTATAAGTGTATAACTTTCTGAAACATTTTATGTGAATTTATAATTAGTTAATAATAGTAGTAATTATTATATGGTAGATGATATAGAATACTACACCAGATAGACAAACCCGATAAACTGGTTGAACATGTCGCACGGACCGACTGGTCGAACATGAGCAAATATAGGTCAAACGCTAGTACATAACAAGGAGTATTCAGGTCGGGGAAGACATTAGAGTTTTTTTTTTTTTTTCCCAACAAAGAAACACCTATGAAGGGTGAGGTATTAAGCCTGATCCCTAACCTGTATATAATCAAGGCCCTATCTAGGCCGAAAAAAAATCACAAGTCTACACATGACAAATAAACAAAAAAAAAAAAGAAAGAAAAAAATACAAGAACCAAAATGAACCTAGGCTAACAGGTGCCCAAAAGAACAATATGCACCACACAGTGGGCCAAAGCACAACAAAGACAACACGACTACTAAAATTTGAACAAAAGGTAACCAAGCTCGTCCATACGCACTAAAATACGTAAGCGCAGAGGGTTGTCGTCAGAGTAGAGAGTATGCCTGTGCGGAATGGTGGCTCAGAGGCCAGCCAAAAAATCAGCGGGTCGATTTTCCTCGCAGAAGATGTGCGAGATCTGGTATTGAACCAACTGAAGTGTGGATCTGATGTACATGAGCAGGTTTTGAATCTACCACGAGCCTTGGTGGACTGAGGGTGGTGATAGCGGTAGCATCCATCTCAATATAAATGTTAGTCGAGATAGAGGTTGCAATATGAAGGCCGATCTAGAGCGCCAAAATTTCTCTGTCATAACTCGAGGAGGCCTGAAGAGAGGCGTGGAGGGCAAAGAGATCTCCGTTGTGATCCCTAATAAGACCCCTTCAGCTGGCGGCTCCAGCGATTCGATCGAAAGATCCGTTAGTGTTCATCTTAACCTAATGGGAGTTGGTCTTAGCTAAACAACGACTCATGGGTGTGGGTCCGGGACAGGCGGCAGCGGAGACGAAACGAAGCAGTGGGGCAATGTTTGTTATGTTTTTGTTGTGTTTTTTTAATGTTTTATGTGCCTTACTCGAGTTGTATTAGGTTTATTTTTGTTTCAACCGATCATTTTTGTCGTGCTTTATGTATTTTTGTTTTAGTCTTGTGTTTTGCATTTCGACATATTTTCTTGTCTCTTTTGTTGTCGATTAGGTCTTCTATGCACGTTTGGGAAGACGAGCCATTGTCTGAATTATTTTCTGAGCCATTGTCCATGTACTCAATTCTGAGCCATCCCGAGACGAGTTATCTGAGCCACCATTCGAGCCATTATAAGGCGAGTTATTTGAGCCATTTGATCGAGCCATCCGAGCTACTGAGAGAAAGAGATTTCCATTGAGTCACCCGAGTGAAGGAGCTGAGTTTCGTGCCACATTCGCTGCGAAATCTAGTTCGCAAGCGCATTAGACATTCCCTAAGGCCAGTGCCACACTCGGTGCGAACCCACCTTTGCGAGCGCCTTAGAGACCTGCGCCCATTTTTGCCGCGCGAGCACCTGAGAGTCGTGCCTATCGCCTGCTCACTCACTGCGTGATCTACCACATTAGCGTGCGAGTCGATGCTTGCTCGGCACCAACACTTGTCGCTAGCCTCGTCCCGCGACCGTGCGAGACTACCTGCGAAACCTGCGTCTATCACCTCAGCACGCACTACGAGATTCGTCTCGCGAGCATGCGTGCCGGCACTTGACAACTCCAGCACTCGCTACGAGCCATAACTTGTGACCGCCCAGCTGTCGTATGCAATCCCCCAGCAGCTACACTCGCTGCGAATAAACATTCACGACTGCACGAACTCCATTTTTGTGACCATGTCGTACACTCACAGAGAAACGAGCATTCGCGTCCACGCCAACGCTAACTCAAGACAGCCTATTCCCTTAGCACTCGCTACGAAAGACATTTTGAGACCCGACAAACTGTAGAATCATTAAATGTGTGTGTGAGAAGTGTGTGTTTTGTCGGGCAACTATAAATACATTTGCTCCCCCATGTGTGGGAGCACCTAACACACATTTTTATGTAAATTGATAAAAATGTGTGTGTGAGAAGTGTGTGTTCTGTTGGGCAACTCTAAATAAATTTGCTCCCCCTTGTGTGGGAGCACCTAACACTCATGTTTATGTTTCCCTCTTTTGAATATTGTCTTTTTCTTTTTATTATCTCTCTAGTTCACGTTGGAGGCTTGAATCGTACTTTTCCGGCGGCATTTTCTGGCGATATTTTACTTATGAAAGTTTCTATTTTTTTAGTCTACTTCGTTCAAGCATGCATTAGGGACGTAAGTACCTAGATATAGGACTTTCTATCTCGGGTTTTGCACAATCTTACTTACTCGACCGTAGAGGTAATTTACGTTTCGTTCGTTTTTTGGTTTATTTTTATTGGTTTAGTTTATTTTGTTATCTAATATTTTGTTGATCTCTTCTATTTCTTTAGGTAGTTTAAAGTTCAAATCTTTGCTAAAAAAATTGAGACATTGTCGTAAAATCTCGATAATTTTATGGTTAATCTTTCGACTTTAGCTCCTACGTGCATTAGTTGTAATTCATTTCTCTTGTTTTTGCCTTTTTACTCGGTTTCAAGCACTCTGGTTTGTTAATCTTAGGTCCTTGATTATATTTGCATCGTTAGCTTATTGCCTTTCTGATGTAGAGAAGCGTACGAGTGAGACGATATTAATGAGATCTCAATCTCAAGAACATCAAAACACGATATAATTCATACTTTATTCATAAACAACCAAGGAAAATAAACTAGAGGGAGTCCTTTATATAAGGCTCCTAACCCTAAATATTAACTTGTTTACCAAGCCATTAAATAATAATAATAATAATAATAATAATAATAATAATAATAATAATAATAATAATAATAATAATAATAATAATAATAATAATAATAATAATAATAATAATAATAACAAACAACAACAACAACAACAACAACAATACTAATCTACACCATTCTCCCCCAGTTTGGAAGGCTTCGCCCTTGAAGTCGATGCGCACCCGTGTCGGGCATATGGTGTCGAACTCATGGTAGTAACTCTCGTCGTTTCCCTCGGTCGAACACGAAGGTTGAATGTCTCACTCCCATGGTATCACCCCCTTGAAAGTCATGGAAAGACATATATGCAGCAGCCACACACATAATTTTAAAGTCACCGTGGGAACCAAAACACAACATCTGTTTGCAAGGTCGCAACAAATTCACGTAAGAGAAAAGCTCGGGCCTGCGCAATAGAATAACTACCAATCGAACACCAAATTCTTTCAACAGCTGAATTTTGATGCCCGAAACATGATTGAATTTTTCCGGGCCCGAAGGCTCCTTATCGAAAATCGACGGACCGTCGTAGAGACTGTCCACTTCACCGGTAAGACGTTCCTTCACCTCCTCGGGTTCTTCATCAAACACCGGTGGACCATCGTACAATGGCCCGTCAACTTGCTCTTCGTCGAATTCTGTGATGTCAACACAAAACGGGCCCTCCCATTGACCATATACGCGATCAAGTCCCCAATCCTGTCGGGCACGATATAAGGTTGCCTCCAGTGAAGGTTGCCTCCTCGCGCCAGCCCCTATCACCGCGTTGATCGTCGCCGTCCACGAAGATCGGGCCCCGTCGCCACATGTCATGACCGCCGTATGCAGCGAAGGGGTCAGCCTCGACGTGCGGAGGTTTCCACTCGCCGAAGGGATTCACCTCCGAGATTGTATCCTCGCCGTCTTCGTCGCCGGATGGTGGGTGTGGAGATCTCCTGCGGGGCGCCCCGCCTGGACCACGACCTCCACATCCTCCGTGAACTCCCCTGTGAATGCCCCGGTTGCCGGCATCACGGTTCGTCTACAAATCCTCAACCATGTTGTTGATCGTAAGACGCAATTCTTCGATTCCCGTCGAAAGATCCTCAACCTGACGATCCAATTGATTGATCTGGCGGCCGAAACCCATGGCTTGTCGACCCGGATACTCAATGGTGGCGTTATGCCCGTTGATGTTGTCCTTCCGCGGCGGCATCTTGAATCATACTGACCTCTGATACCAACTGATGTAGGGAAGCGTACGCATGGGAAGGATAAACGAGTAAACGAGATACTCTCTCGTAAAATACGTAAAACTCACAAACTCAATCAATTCTTATTTCATATTCAATTGATCCATCATTCCATCAAACACTGATAATAAATAGATTTCCTAACTTGATAAACAAGAAATAAATATTCTCCTAAATAAAAGATTCTCCTAACCAACTCAATAAGATAAATAAAAGATAATAATAATAATAATAATAATAATAATAATAATAATAATAATAATAATAATAATAATAATAATAATAATAATAATAATAATAATAATAATAATTAGTAAACTATCCTCATCACTTTCATTACTTAGTTGTAATTAGTTTAAAGATCAACCCTTGATCAATTTAACGATTAGAATGTTTAGGATTTCATTTTTCATTTTTGTGCTTTGGAAAATTAACGAGTGAACGACGCTCCGAATCACCTTCCTCCAAGAAGACGACCCGAGATCGGGATTTATTCCGTACACGGCTAAAAATTACTTAACAAGATGTGTTTGTTGTGTTTTTGTGCTTATTTTTTGTGTTTTTGTGTGTTATCGAGTCGGTTTTATGTTTGATTTAGTGTCGACCGGTCCATTTTATCGTTTTCCATGTGTTTTTGTGTCTTTCATTTTATTTTATATTTTCGGCGTACTTTTCCGTGCTTTGTGATGAAATTTCAGATTATTCGGAGAATGAATGAGGAGAGCCGAGACGAGTATTCCAAAGTCAATTCGGAGTCAAATCGAGCCATTTCGTACGAGTTATTTCTTACCCGAGTAGGTCGAGCCCTCGACGAGACTACCTTGTTGGTCTGCACTCGCACTGGTCGCGCCTTAGCCCCCGCACTCGCGGACGTACAACAGCAGACAACCTCACACGTTGCCAGAACTCGCGACATCGCGCCCTTGCCCGCGCACTCACGGATGAACAGCAGCAGCCAATCGCACTCGCGAAAAGCCCCGCGAGGTTGAGAGTGCGCGCCCCAGCTACGTCCGCACGCCCGCGCTGCCCCGTGCACTCGCGGAAAGCCCCGTGAGGTCGAGAGTATCGCGCCCCAGCGCACGCCCGCACGCCCGCGACCCACGGAATCACCTGCGCTATTGAGAGTCCCTAGCCGCTCGTGCACGCACGTGCGCGCCCATGCGCGCTTGCCCCTATCCATCACCTGCGATTAGTGTCTCATTAAGTGTGCATTTTTCTAGTGCGTGTTTTGCGTAGAGTATAAATATTTTTGTTCCTTTGTATTTTGGATATCCACCTTTCATAATTTCATTTTTCCCTTTTGGGAACTTAGCTTATGTTTTATGCTTTCTCTCTAGACTAGGAAATCATGTCATTTTCCGGGAGGTTTTCCCGCGACTTTCGTTTCTTTCAAGTTTCGAGCTTTTGACTCTGTTTTCATCGTCTACGCAATAGAAGAATGAGTATTTAGTTTTAAAGCTCTTTACTTCGATTTTTGCCTCGTTTTTACTTATAATGTTTATTAGGGTAAACTTGAGTATGATTGATGATGGAGGGAAAATCGAGACTTGATTGCTCTGGATGCTTGCTTTAGTAGTTATAGAGATTAATTGCTCGTCGATCTTGGTTAACGGTTAAGACCCAATTAGGGCTTAATTACTTAGAGTTAGAAGGCTAGGGGTTAATGTATCTTGTGTTCATAGCTCGTTTATTATGCTTTGTCGTTGATTATCATCTGGTTGTGTTGATGACATGAGATTCCGGTGGTCTAGCTTCGTTAATTGCTCGTGATTTGATATTGATCTTAGTTGCTTTGCTTTCTCGTTTAGTGTTAATCAACCTCCAATCCATTTGATTAGAATGTTTAGGAGTTATTTTCCCCTTTTTGTGACTTGAACAATCGAGTAGTAGATAAAGCTCCGAACCGCCTTCCTTTTGAGAATGACCCGAGTTGGGTAACTCGCTTATCCTTTTTCCACCGCAAAACTTTGCTAAACAAGATGGCGCCGATGCCGAGAAGACAAGTACGATGCCAAGTTTACTAATTAGTTGTCTTTTGTTTCCGTGTTTCTTTTGATTCTTGTGTTACTTGCTTAATTTTAGTGTTTATATTGATTTCTCTTGCTTTGTTAATGGAGTTTTATTCTTGTGGCATCCACTTAACACGTGTAAGATTTGATCAGATTCTAATATACTTTCACCAACAACAGCTAAGAGATCAAAACAAGTTTTCATTTTGTTCAAATATTCTCTCTTGGGCATATTTCTCTTTTTCCTTGTTTGCAGCTCAAGTTTATGTTGCACTATCCTTGCCCTCGATTGGCTAGCAATGTTTCTTTCTAAATCACTCCATATCTCTTTATAGCTAGAGAGACAAACAACCAAAATGAGATTCTGTTGACTGAGGGAAGACAAGATCCATGAAGCCAAGAATTGATTTTGCCTCTACACTGTTTCATATTCAGGATTGACCAAAGGGAGATTTCCTTCTTAAGGAACAATAAATCTATCTGGTAGAGCTGCAGCAGAGGATATGAAGGATTCGAAGCCATAACCTCGTATGGTAGTGAGGATCTGCTGCTTCCAAATGAGAAAGTTTGAATCTTCTAGTTTGACTGTTATAAGCTGGGACTGAGGAAAGATAAGTTGATTTGCAGCTCCATTTTGATTTGTGGAGCTCGAGCTCCCTAAAGTAGTGAAAGCAATAAACATAACTTAATTTTAATCTAGTTTTGGTTTGTGTCTTGTATTTTTGTTGTTGATCTGAATGTTTGTAATCTAGTTTGGAATGAGGCCAATATGGCCTGTGAGGAGACATTACTTATGTGATGTTCTTCCTGTTTAGCCCGAGTACATTTAGGCGTAGTTGGTGTTGATTTGTAGTCCATTGGCTACTCGAACAATGTACCATTTGAGTTTGGTTTTATAAATTTTATTATCGTTTGAAAAAAAATACTTGTGAAAGGGCCTAATCTCACTAGGGATGTAAATGGGTCGGGCCGGGTACGGGTTTTGGCAAACCCAAACCCGACCCGCTACTCAGTTAGCGATCGTCGGTTTCAGGTTGGGTTTTACCCGGTGGGTTAGTGGGTTTTCGTCGGTTAAACGGGTAACTCGAGTTCTTAAATTTGGGCTTTACCCGACCATCTCGGTTCATATGAAAAAATAAAATAAAATAATTTTACAATTACCTATAATGTAACAAATAATTTATTAACTAAGTTTTTGACAATAAAAACTATAAGAAAATTATATTATGTTTTAAATAAATAATTATATTTAGTTATTTATCTTTTATAGTCTATTTAATAATAAAACATTTAAAAATTAAGTATTTAATTTTTTTATTGTACAATAAAAAAAAAGATAATAAAATCATAAAAAATAAAAAAATTAATCATTAATCAAATTAAAATAAATAATCTAATTTTTAATAATTGATAAAACTACTTTTATATTTATAATAAGTTATAAATCTATATTTATATATGTATATATATATATCAAATTAAAATAAATAATCTAATTTTTAATAATTGATAAAACTACTTTTATATTTATAATAAGTTATAAATCTATATTTATATATGTATATATATATATATAATTCAATTGTTACAGGTAACCGGGTAGGGTAATCGGGTCAGGTTATGAGTTTTCCTACTATACCTGCATCGAGCCGACCCGGGGTTCGGGTAGCATAATTCTACCCGAACTCGACCCGAAAACCGATCATATCGGGTTTACCCGACCCAAAAATGCAGGTAACCCGCGGGTAACCCAACCCCACGGGTTTGATTGACATCACATCCCTATATATTAATTCAAAACGTGCTGACTGTAAATGGCAACCTCATATGATTCGTTATCCTATGTGACAAAATTACATGATTCGTTATTAGGCCTCGTAGATTTTAATTTACTTCCAATCTAAAAATAATTAGGTCCGGATTATCCAAAATATATTGATTATTTATGGTCATGTTACATGTATTAATTGCATTTTAATATCACTTCTTATTATCCATTGAGTTGTAAATGTATTTTAAAAGTTAATATTTTTTGTATTATTTATCAGTTTTACATGTATAATATATCAAATTAATCATCTCTTGATGAACTTCTATTTAACACCCATATTTTATGTATACAAAATGAAAAATTATTTGTCTTTACAACAATAATAAAATTAGTTTAAATATTAATTAGAAAAATTAAATTATTTATCAATTAATATATTTATAGTTCAAGTGTTATTCTAAAATTTATTTTTTTTTATAAAGAAATAAATAAATTTTAAAATAATTTTTTTCATTAATTTTAAAATTTAGGAATATTTTTTTAACAAACATCTGTGTAATACACGGATAATGTACTAGCTAATGATCAATGTGAAAAGCATAAAACTTTCTCCTCGACTCTTTGACTGATCTCTTGTTCAAGTTCAACACGGTAAAGCGATTACATGCATCTTTTGACTTTTCAAAGAATTAAGTCAATCTATACAGATTAGTTTAGAATGAGCTTAAACGGATGCCTCATACATTTTGTATGTTTATTTATTTGACGGGCATTTTATATTTACACATATACATACAAGTTGTGATGGGACATTGATATAATATTTGACTCGTTATTTATCGCCCTATTATTAGTCATTGTTCCTTCTTTTTTATGAAAATACCATCGACCTAAATCTTTCTACTCTCTTTCTACTCTCTATTTCTCTAAAACCAAAACTACAACGAGCCATTCGAGCTTTAAAAAAATCCAAAAAAATGTCGAAAAAATCTTGTGGCATCGGTAAAACATTGTTCTCTAGCAAGGTATTTTTTTTTCCTTTTTACAATTTACAAGTATTTAATAAAAAGAACTGTTGCCGCGTCCGGCCAGCGCATCCGAACGCAGCTGGGGCCGTACGGTCGGTGACCCCGTACGGCCTGCGGGCGACCGGTCGCCGGTTTGGCGTTCGGCCCGACCCGGCCGAACGCAGCGCTACCTGTACGTTTATGGGGGTCGGACGGACGCGAAAAAAACCGGCTGCCCCGACCAGTCACTAGCCGGCTGGACACAATTTATATTAATTAATATTATATTAGTAATAAATAAAAAAATAAATAATTTATTTGATTAAAAATTAATAAATTATCATAATAATAATAAATTACTAAATATTATTGAAAAATATTACTATAATAATAATTATGATATAAAAGAAAAAATATTTATTAATAAAGAAAAAATTATAAAAAGTAATTAATAATAATATATTAATTATAATAATTATAAATGATTGGTGCATATTATAAAATTAGTTAATTACTATTATTATAGTTATTACAGTATTTATCAAATTTAAAATTGATTAATAATTATTAATATTAACTTAAGATGTTATTATAATTAAATTAATTAATTCTTACCATTAATTTAAAATTTGACTTGAAAATATTAATTTAAAAAAAATATTTACAATTTTTTTTTTTAAAAATATATATTTACTAATTATTATTTTACATTGGTTATTTAGGGTATTAGTAGACCTGGACAATCTGCCAGGGACGACGAGGAGGTCGATGAGTATATTGACGTTTCTGGAGCCCGACACACAAAAAGTCGGAATATAAATGCGTCCGTTCGTCGGGAACGACAAATAATGATCGAAGAGGCTCTAAGGGTATAGATTGGCCAGGCAGGCAATTCGAGACTCCACGCACCACCACTGCCGGTTGGTGTTTGTTATGTTTTGTGCTTATTTTTATGTGTTTATATGTGTTATCGAGTCATTTTTAGGTTGGTTTTAGTGTTGTCCGGTCCATTTTGTCGTTTTCCGAATGTTTTTGTGTTTTTCATTTTATTGTGTATCTTGGCGTACTTGTCCGTGCTTTTGATATATTTTCAGGTCTATTTCGAGGATGAAAAGAAACTCGAGTAAATTCCGAGCCAAGCCAAGTCATTTGTACGAACATTTCCGGTCGAGTATGTCGAGCCTTAGTCGAGCACGGACGCGCCGTGCGCACGCACATGCCCACGCACCCGTGCGCACGCACAATGCCCGTTCACGCACATGCCCACCGCACGCCCGCAGGCCAACACTCGCGAGCACGCCACGGTCGCCGCGAGGTCGCGAGTGACCTGACCTCAACGTCTAGCAGTCTCGCGTGCTCGCCACAACTCCCGCGCGCTTGAGAGTGTGCCAACGCCCACGCCCGCGTGCCCGCCACGACGTCCGCGCGCTCGAGAGTGTGCAACAGCTTGCGCACGCGTGCCCGCCACGACTTCTGCGTGATCGAGAGTGCGCCACGCCCAGCCGCCTTACGCACGCCGCTCGCCCGCGACCTCGCGGAACATGCAGCGCCATCGAGAGTGTCCCAGCCCAGTGCACCCGTGTGCATCCTTACTCGCGTGCTCGCGAAATTCATGGAGAGCTCGGGAGTGTGTCATTTAATCTGCGTGTTTTAGTGTGTGTGTGTTGAGCAGGAGTATAAATATTTTTGTTCCTTTGTGTTTTGGGAATCTAACTATCATTTTTCACTTTTCCATTTTGGGAAATCAGCTTTTATTTTATTTTGCTCTCTAGATTAGGAGCTTGTGTCATTTTCCGGGAGATTTTCCGGCGACTTCGGTTCGTTCAAGTTTCGAGCTTTTGACTCCGTTTTTCATCGTCTACGCAATGGAAGAA